>JAJJWX010002487.1:0-169359 GCA_023529315.1 Papaver bracteatum
CCATCTATCCTCCCAAAAACCGTTTTTCTCCAGCTTCCACCTTGTGCTTTGAATTCCACTTTTGAATTTATCAATCCATTGCAAATCCCTCTCCACACCCCCATGCCAGACGTGTGGTTGCTTTGTTTGCTTAGCATCCCATCCATTGCTGTCACACCCGTGCTTATCCTCCACAATTTTCCTCCACAGCGCCTGGCTCGGTTGAGAATCTCCACCAACCACTTCGCACAAAAGAGCATCATTCATAACATTGATAGAACTTTTATGCTCAACCCTCCTCTTGTTGACGGTGGCAAACTTTGTGCCACGCCACGAGAGCCACTCTATTCCTTCATCGATTGTTCCCAAAGAAATTTTTTCATCGCTCTTTCAATCTTCTTTGCTACAATAGTTGGTATTGTGAACGCAGACATCGGAGACTCTAGAGAACCCAGTAACACTCTTGATGAGAACCAATCTTCTCCAAAGAGGAAGATACGCCATGACTTCTCCATTATACTTAACTTTTGCAATTTCGAAAGATTTATTGCTTATGGAAATGCATTGTTTTGCCCCTGTTGCTATACTTGAAGATGATTTGCCGTTTCCTGTTGATGTTGTTGTACTCTGTTATTAATGACGTAATTTGATCCATCTACTACCGACGCCCATGATGATCCATTGTGATTGAGATGATTGTACTCCATGGTGCGTAGCAGAATTGATGAGACCCAGCCTTCAATTCGCTTCAGCTCTCTCCTCTCTCCTTTCAGAGAAGTTTCCTAGCGCGACAGATTAAATACATGGGCTGCTTTGCATGTGCTCTGTAATTTATCCCGATTTGTCCGCTGCATTATAGTTTGAAATGTGATGTGTCCCCTCGGTTTGAATGGAAAAAGCGGGAGGACCTTCGCTCCGGAATAAACTATATAACGCGCGCAGAGCACTAGTGTTATTTAATTAGACACAGTTGCACTGTCAACACCATGCATGCAAAGAAATGTCTGCATCGTTCGTGGCCAGCTGGTGTATCAATAATGTACAAAATGCATAAAGAAATGATTTTGAAGTAATTGTATGGTGTATCAGCTGGTGTCTGAATTAATCCATCCACAAAATCTAATCTCTGTTCTATCCATAGTAGAAAAACTTGTGATAATGATTCCAACCTTCCCATACCTCCCACCAGAAGTATGGATGAAAGGAGGTGTCTTTATCCGTTGTATTAGACCGTAGTTGGCAGGGTCCATATATTAAGGAGGTATGTATGTAATAACACAGATAAGGTGTTACGGTATTTTTTATGAACAGCAAACAAAATCCCATATATGATATATATTATAAATTCACCTATAAATAAGGGATATTTAGACGAAACCACAACTCAAGTTGCATGGTTATCAAACAGATCAAGCTGCGTAATTAGACAGAAGCTCGCATGAGCTTAATTTTGACACCTCACTGTAGTGTAGTTTGAGTGTGTTGTGTGGTTGTCGTCCCTCTGTCTGGATGGGGACAAAGATGGAGGACACTCGCTCAGGGAATAAACTATGTAACTCGCGCAAAGCACTCTGATATTTATCTAAATTAACACAGTTGCACTGTCATTAGAATAATTAGAAATGACTGTATCTTGCGCGGCCAACTGGTTTATCATGATGTACAAAATGTATAAAGAAATGATCGGACTGAACGATCATTTCTTCTGAATCAATGGTATTTGGAACTGGAACTGCCTTCTACCTTCTTCTGAATCTGGAACTGCCTTCTACCTTCTTCTGGAATCAATGGTATTTGGCCATCATCTGTTTTTTAGTATTGATGCAACTTTGGGGATCTCTCAAATCTCAGGGGGAGTGGACAAAGAAATCTGTTTCTTTAATCCTGGCGCTGTACTTTGGATAGTACGAAACGAAAGAAACAGCCGGTTTTTTGAAGGAAAATCAATGAATGAAGATCAACCATTAAATGCTAGGGCGCTTTCTACTGTCATGGGTTGATTATTCAAACCAAGCATTAAAGGAATTAGTAGCATTTTATTAAACTGGATCTAATTTTTATCTAAAGGATGTAATCATTTTTGTGTCTTCTGTTTCTTTTTTTATGTTGTATTTCTCTTCTTACTACTTGTAAGAAGTCTTGTACTTTTTCCCTCTTAATAAACTTCTTCTTTATCAAAAAAATGATCGGACTGAACGAAGAATTTTCTACCTATAAATAGAAGTGATTTATCATCAATCGAATCAATCCGATCCAATCCAACTTATTTAAAAATTATGGCTAAAGCTCACCTAAATTTTGTTTTCGGATTTCTCTTGGTTTTGGCACTTTCGGAAATAAGGTAAGGAGCGATTAGCATGGTGTTTATTTGTTGTTTTTTTCTTTTTCTTTTATTAGTTGATATTTTGAGATTAATAATATACGAGCATTCTGTTGTTTCCAACAGACACGTTCATAGTGACATTCATGATGAAGACGACTTATGTATCGTGGGTTCAGTCATACCGGTACATATGTGTACTAAAACGATTTTCCCTGGAACGTGTAGCGAAGTGATTCTAAAAGTCCGCACGATGCATATTTGGAGCTTGCTGATAAGAAAAATCCTTACAAATGCGAATGTTGCAAGTAAGGATATAATCTCAGCTTGTCACTTAATTGATTGTAGATCTCTCGGTGATAACTTTCTTTTTTGTTGAAACATGCATTTATTTAAAAAGATAATTAGGTTGTAATTTAACGTAGATATGTACTACCCAAGTGAATCATGAAAAATAATTGGACTGGTCTTAAATTTGGTTGATAGATTTCTATTTTACTTCCTATTTGTCGCGTGATTTGACATGACATCTGCTGCTTGATTTCCTTCTCCCACCGATGAGGATAATTCAGTTTTTGATGTTCATTTGATATTTTTTTCTTCAGCTTTTTTGTTTCTCGACTTTTGAGATTAAAGCTAAGATCGGAGTTTTTGCTCGGTAAGCTAATATCAGAATCTAATCTATTGCTTTGATGACATACAGATGTGTAGCGGAGAAAGTCTTGAACGTCCGTAGTTGTAATAATAAACAGATTTGTGATGAAAAGTGTATTATTTTTTTTTGAATAAAAATTAAATGATACCGGATTTGAAACTAATATTATGGAGACATGTTCCCCTCTTGACGCTCTACGTTGCTACAAAAATGAGCGTGCTCCCAACATACTAAACTTTTTCTAAATTTCAGTGATTAAAAGTCCATTGATTTTTAACGGCTCATTTAAGTAGATAATTGTATTATATATCTCCGGATGCATTCATTTTTGATAGCTATGTAAAGCTTTAAAGAAAAACATACCCGAAAAATATTAGTTTCAAACCCGATAACATTTAGTAATTCATTTCTTATTTGGATGGTATGGCTACTGCGTAATTTTTGAAGAAGAAAGAAGAAAATAATGGTGCTGTACTGTGCTTAGTTTGGAGCTTCATCGGAAAGAAAAATGATGAAAGGATGAGATGGTCAAGGATTTTATATTCATAGATTATCAGTCTCAGCGCATGAAAGAAGAAGAGAAATGAAGACGTTTTTTAATCTCAACGCTCAAATGAACGCCCGTTTTTCACCATACACGTGTCTAACAATAGACTATTGGTAAAGTTAGTAAATAAACACAAATCCAAGTTTTAGTTAGTCATTTCCATGTTTAACGGTTTTCACTTGCGGTCAAGATGGTGAATGACAGGTTATGGGACCCAAATTCTAGTATTAAATTTTTTAGATCCAATCAAAGATCGTCATAAAATTGGGACCCAAAATCAAAATATCTCAAAATAAAAATGTAAATGGATCCTCCTCATTGGTCAGACTTACGCTCCGTTTTTGAGTCGTGTCGCATTCTGACTCACGCCGGACGCAGGACGTATGCTTTGACGCCGACATAACGCGTGTCCCATTACACCAATATGCGCGGCGTCCGCTGCTGCCTTGTTTAGACGTTAATAGATGACTTGGGTTTGAAGCATTTTTTTCCCATATAGTGATATGCAATTCATAGTTTTTGGCAATCACTATAGTGATACAATATCTATGCAATTCATAGATTTTCTAAAACATGTTTTATTCACTAGGTGACATGTTTTAGATATTGTATTTTCTATGCGATCGAGAGATAAATATGTGATGATGTAAATGTTCTTGGTAAAATGTGACGTGATGAGAAGAAAAAGGTCGAAGACAGGCAATTTAATAATTTAATGGTTGCAGGGACGGACCCAAGATTTTTGTTGGGTACGGCTAAAATGGCAATGATTTTTATAACGTCAAGGCCGCGCCAAATTTGTTTTGGAACGTAAACACGTAGCTAATGGCTAATGAAATCCACCAACCAACATTAAATGGATGTACTTAAAAACAAAAGAAAAAATTTAATAGAAAAATGTGATAACGGATTTTTTTATATTTTGTAGAAGTAAAATGGGAGGTAATTGTGTTGAAGAGTAGAATTTTTTTGGTTTTTAATAAGATTTAGCTCTTAATTATATCTAAGGTGGGATGAAAATTAAATATGTAGAACTATAGGGGATACAAATAATTTTAGGGTGGGCTGAAGATTAAATATGCACTACTATAGGGGCTAAAAATAAGTTTTAAAAAATTTTATATAGTAAATGTTTTCCTACCCAAATTTAGGGACGGGCTATAGCCCGGGTTAGCCCCTTGCTGGGCCCGTCCCCGAATGGTTGTACTTGTAAGCTTATATTTTTACGCCCACATAGTCAAAAGTCAATCATCAAAGACCAAAAGTCAGTTTTCCCCATAGATTTTTTGGCTTTCCCTGTAACAATTATCCTAATAAAACAGATCATGTTTTCCATGTTACTATCCGGAGCGATCTCCGAGGAACACGAAGTTTGACTGATGAACAACGTGTACCTCCCCAAACTCTCTCAACCAACTCCATTTCTGATGAATCCAATCTAAATACCCTAACAGCCGTACCAAGATTTCCTAGTTTGATTAATAAAATGTCTCCTCCACCGCTAGGAGCTAAGATGGTCGGCCACATACTCTAAATACGCCTTTTCTTTTTTGCTTACGTAATAACAAATTGGTTTAACTAAAACCATATGCTACTTTTTTCCCTAAAAAAGTATTAAAACTACCTTTGTCCTAAAAACCACCTCTAAATCGGTAAAAGCAAAAAATCAAACTTTCAAAAACGTGACAAAAAAGAAGAGGGGCCACATACTTCTACGATGTGGCTGACCACATCGTGACGCCTCCGCTCCTCCACACACATCCAAGAAGTTTGGATGCATATCATCGTTGAATATTTTCTCGGGTGTGGCGAGAACACTCCAGGAGTCTTCTTTTTTCGTCACGTCAAAAGTCTCTAAAGTTCCGTCACAATCTACGCAGTAGAAAACACCTTTGTAGGATATTGCAGCAGTACCGTGTAATGTCATCAGCTTCTTCTCCACATCGGTATTAGGAACCACGCGATGAAGCCAAATATCGTCACCCCTCATAATAGTCAAGATAGCAGTTTCCGTGGGCACCGTTTGATCAATGACGACTACTACACAGTCCGGAGCAGTCGGTGGATTATTGAAACAAATGATTGAAATGTAATACTCATCTGGCAAATCTGGAAGTATGATGATTTCTCTTGTGAATAGATTGTAAAAGAATACCTCTTAAAACTCTCTCGACATTAGTAGCCAGCCATCCTTCTGATAACGGCGGAAGAGGCGGCGTATGCCAATCTCTCACAAGGTACTGACCCTGTTATTCCTATCCCTTGTTCTAAAGTTTGGTCTAGAGCTTGGCCACATCGTGTTGGTTTCTTTCTATGGCAAGTTTGTTTGAACAGACTTCCTACCTTGAGTAATCTTCACAAGAGACGTAGTGCTCTCACTTCCCCTAATTTGTGTTATCTTTGTGGTGCTGTGGAAGAAACTGAAGATCACCTTCTCCTTAATTGTCCTGTAGCTTCAAGGGTTTGGAATTACTTCATAAGTTTGGTTCATGGTGCTTCCTTGCTTCAAAATGTAAAGGATGTGATTGTTGGTTGGAAAAACTATCCCCTATCTGCTCAAGGCATTCAACTTTAGAAACGATTGCCGGAAGCAATCACTTGGGGTTTGTGGAAAGCTAGGAATGCTATAGCTTTTTCCGGTAAAACTTTTAAGTTAAATGAGGTAATTAGGGACATAAAAATCGACGCTTTTAATTGGTCTAAGGTTTGGATTGTTTTAAGGGTATTAATACCTCTAATGTCATTGTCGGGTGGGCGCATTTCTTTTTAAATCCTCACTAAATTGTAATTTTGTTTTGGGTTGTTTTCGAGATTTGGATGTTTTTCTGTTGGGTTCCCGTCTTTTTTTCTAGCTTGATTAGTTAGTGTTGTTTTCTTTCATTCTTTCAATATATCTTTCCTTCTTTACTTAGCAAAAAAAAAAGATAACGGAATTTGGCTCCTTGTACCGATTCGCAGAAACTCATGAGATATGCCTCGTTATCATGCAATGGGTCTAAGAGCAAGGGCTATGGCGGTCGAGACTCTCTTTCAAAATGAAACAGTACGTGTTGTTATCTATAGAAAACATCATCCACGGAGATATTTAGGGATATCCAGCTGAGTTGGATCCCAGGTTTTGTGTGGAAGGAGATAATATTCGTCGATTTGCTTTACAGACTGAGCGATAATGTATATAATCCAATGGGTGAAGATAATTCGATATCGCTGCCACTGTGTCTTCATTAAGAGCATCCCAAGGACTAATTTCTTTTTTGTTTTGTTCGTAGCAGCAGCTCTCTTTTGTTTCTTTCAATTTCCTCTTTTTGTTCTTCTATTTCTTCTTCTTCACCGTCATTTTCAATGTACATAATCCAATGACTCATAATACAAACCGCCACTCGTGATGCCCAACTTGGCCGCTGAACAACAAAATCCATTCTTCCTGCCAATGAATATAACGTGATCACCAAAATCATGATGTCCTCCCACTTCATGCAAGATAAATCCAACCTCCACACTTCTATCGCAAGGGCTTGCTTACATCTACTATTGTAAATTAACCAAATCTTGAATATTTCATCTTCCGATTGCACGTAAAATAAATCAGTAAAGTCTCCCCCTATTGGTGAAAACCTTGTGTTACCCATTACCAGCTCAAGTGGCCTTACAGGTAGGATCTTAACGTTGTCGTCGAGCAGATGCTCTTTATCAATCTCCAAGAGACGATCCCCCGTTACAAAGGTAACATACAACTTACCTTTCAAACAGCGTAGAGAAATTAGTTCCCCTGTAAAGTCACCCGCTATATTTCTTTGAGAAATTCTCTTTGTTTTCCATTGTTTGTCTCCAGGGAGACATAATAAAAGTAAGAAATCATATTTTATATTGAACGGAGTACTGAAAAGAAATATAACCGCAGAGTCGTCGTCTGGATAATGTCCACTAGGAGCTGATGTCAATACACAATCGATCAGACATATTGCTCGGGTTTGCAAATCCACTCTTTGAGATTTGGTAACCGAATGCTTTCTAAAGTCACAAGATTCCACAGAAAACACTCCCCATATTTCCACTTATACGAATTATTATATATGATCTCTTGGTTGTTGCATATGCAAGCAATAATCAACCAGTTCTGATGAGAAGTTTTTTGCCAAAAAGATTTTCCACTCAACTCCGGTATGGATATTCTACAGGTCGTATGATGAGATATGTTATAGAAAGCCTGAGATTCCATACCTTTTCCGTAAGGGAATACAAGCCATGTTGCTGCTATCTTTTGCGCTGGTGGTGGAGTACTACGCTGGCTTCTTTCACATGTTGTGGCTGACGAACTTGTTGGATGCATTGCAAGAAATCTGACGAGAGACGAGATTTGAGAATTTGCAAGGAAAATTGAGAAGAAATTCTAAGCGGTTTCCTCCTTGGAGTCTACTTTGAAGTTTCCTTGTTAAACAAGGATTCCTATTCCTTGCACTGCCTTTATATGAATTATATACGAAGGCTATTATTAGGACGTCACAGAATCATAATGGGGATTCACTTGGATTTTTAGTGTCCAAAAAAAGTGGTTATGGGGTATCTAACATAAATACAAAATTTCTAGATTACCCTTTAATAACTAAAATAAAAACTTAAAAACCTAATCTTTTCTATTCTAAGTCACAAGTCCCTAAAGTTCCTTCCCAATCAACGCACTAGAAAACACCTTTGTAGGCATAAAAGAGTGAATCCCAAATAGGCATAACTCTATCACAGGTTAGGAAAAGATGTAAGATATTCTCATCATACTCATGACAAAGAGGACAGGATGCTATAGGTAGCCCTCTTTTCTTCAAATTCTCTCTCGTGAGAGTTATCCACTAGTTGTTCATATGAAGAAAAAAAAAAAAACACAACGACAACCTTTGATCTGTGGTTCTTATATTATTATTAAAAAAGTACTACCACCACTATTAATGTTGTGATGCCAACTCCTAGTATTTCAGTTCTTTACGTATTTAGTATTTAGTTTCCTAGTTTTACAGGTTTCCTTAGTTAAGTTTCTTTCTTACCAAGTCTGCTAAGCTATAAATAGCTCTAGTTTAAGCTTGTACAATCAGTTATCATTATTAAGAAGTTTTTGTTAAAGTTAATTCTCAAGGCAGAGGTTGCTCGCCCCAGATCAAAGGGCTTTATCCCTATTTTGAGTTCTTTACAATTTTATCCAGTTCTCTTTTTTCTTCTTTTCTCTGTGAAGACTATTTTCAGACGCTTTTTCTAGTATTAAAAAGGTTAGAACCCTAACACCTGGATCAGAGCAGATTTAGATCAAACCCTAAATTCATCAAAAAAAAATTCTCCAATGGGTCAGAATTATACAGAGAATCTGAAGCTAGTAAACGATGGAATTACTACTATGTCTAAAAGCATTGATAACCTAGTTACTGCTTTAGCAAAACAACACCTTGAGGACGAAGAGAAGAACAAAACCAAAGTTGTTGCAAAATGTCAACAACGAGTGGAAGAACGAGTTTCTCGTCAGCAAGAAATAACTGCAAACAACACATTATTAATAGATGCTATAGCCACCGGCATGACTACGGATTTAACAACAACTCTTAACGCTTATCTTACACGAACTACAATAGCTATCGACACTCAATTAACAGCTTCACTTCGTTCTGTTTTTTCTGAATACCTCCCTCAGTTTAATAATAATAATGGTCATGGAAATGTTCCTCCTCCTCCACCCCCACCCCCACCTCCACCTGGTGCTAATGGTCATAATAATATTGGAGCTACCAGAGCAAATCCTATCAATCTTAAATTTCCTACTTTTGATGGAGAGGATCCTGATGGGTGGATTTTTAATGTTGATTACTACTTCACTGTCCATCAAGCTGATGATGCCCTTAAAATAACTATTACTGCTTCTAGTTTGAAATGGGATGCTAATGTGTGGTATAGATGAAAGCAAACTAAAACCACAATTGTTACCTGGTTGGAGTTCTGTGCTAATATTCGGGCACGTTTTGCACCTGAGAAGTTTGTTGATGCTCGTCTGGATATTAGTACGATTAATCTAGTAAGTACAATACGAGAAGATATACCTTCTTTTGAGAAATTATTAAATTTTGTTGACTTTCCTGAGGACTACTTGATCAGCTGCTTTATTTGATCTCTCAAACCTCACATTAATTGGTAGTGTGGTTAAGCTACTTGCGCCTCTAACTTTGAATGAAGCCTTTACAAAGGTAATTCATCAAGAAGAGGCTTATGCATCATTTAATAGGGTTTCTACAAGACAGCCTTATCGTCCTCCTCCACTTAGAGATGAAGCATCAATTTCTCATACTTCAATTAAAAAGCTCAATCTACCTCATGGCTATAAGAAATTAACATGGGAAGAGATGAAAGAAAAACGTAAGAAAGGTCTTTGTTTCAACTGTGATACACCTTTTAAATCTGGACATATTTGTCCTAATAGACCAGGCTTCTTGATTTTAGAGATGGATCCTAATTCTTTTGAAGGCATCCCTGAAATTGAGCATCACACTGAAGACCAACAAGTAAGTGACGATATTGCTATTTTGGAATCAACACCAACTATATCTCTTAACTCCCTTTTAGGTTCTCCGTTTCCTAATACTATGCGTATCACTAGTTATGCCAAGGCTCTACCTATAACAATTCTAATAAATTCAGGGTCTACATATAATTTTTTACATCCCAATATAGCCAAGCAATGTGGTTTTCAAGTTTCTGCTGATTTACGTGTCACTGTGGGTAATGGTGGTCACTTAACCACTAAAGGCTTTTGCACTGTACCTATCCAATTACAAGAAACACTTTTCTCTTTTAGTTTTTATTTGCTGGAGATTAGTGGATGTGATGCAGCCTTGGGAATTCAATGGCTATGCACATTAGGGGAAATTAATTGGGATTTTGAAAAATTGACCATGAAGTTTCGTACTAATGACACAGCCGTCATATTAACTGGTAACCAATCATCAACTGTAATGATTATGGATGTTTCTCCCATGCGGCGTTTATTATCTACAGAAAACTATTGAATTCTATTAGAACTAGTTTCCTTCAATACTTCTGTTGTTAAGCATTCAGTGTTGTTTCCTGAAATTCAACACCTACTTTCAAATTTCAGTGATATTTTTTCTACTCCAACAACACTGCCTCCGGAACGATTAGAATATCATAAAATCTTCTATTACCTGAATCTGGACCTGTGAATGTACGCCCTTATAGATACCCCACATTTTCAAAAGGATGAAATTGAGAAGATTGTAGGGGAGCTGCAACAAGATGGGTTCATAAGGCCTAGTTCTATCCCTTTTTCTTCACATATTCTTTTGGTTCGCAAGAAGGATGGCTCATCAAGCCATGAAGGCTAAACTCGTTGGTGCTCTTAACAAGATAACCATAAAAGATCGTTACCCAATTCTGGTAGGGAATGAATTATTCGATAAATTACATAGTAAGGAAGTCTTTACCAAGTTAGATTTACGTTATGGGTATCACCAGATTCGTGTACATGAAGATGACATTCCAGAAACAGCTTTCCATACACATGATGTGGCCTATGAGTTTTTGGTCATGCCCTTTGGATTATCAAATGCTCTAGCAACATTCCAAAGTTTAATGAATCATATATTTCGGCCTTAATTACGCATGTTCGTACTGGTTTTCTTTGATGATATTCTGATCTACAATGACAATTTTTATGATCATCTTAAACATCTAGAATTGGTATTCAATATACTGCAGAATCACAAGTTATTTGTTAAGGAATCTAAATGTACTTTTGCACAAAAGTCTGTTGGTTACCTTGGTCATTTGATTTCATCTGATGGAGTTTTCGTTGAACCAGAGAAGATAGAATGCATTCTTTCTTGGAAGATTCCTTCAACAATCAAAGAACTTAGAGGCTTTCTAGGCTTTGCTGGCTATTAACGAAAGTTTGTAAAATATTTTGGAAAAATCAGTTCTCCTTTTACTCAACTGCTTAAAAAGGATGCATTCAACTGGACTAAAGAAGCAACTATTGCTTTCAGATTGCTTCAACAGGTTTTAACTTCTACGCCTGTTTTGATCCTTCCGAATTTCTCCAAGGAGTTCTATTTGGAGTGTGATGCGTCTGGTGGTGGCATTGGTGCTATGTTAATGCAATCAGTGAGACCTATATCTTTTTATAGTAAACCATTATCTGGTAAGAATCTTAACCTATCCGTTTATGACAAGGAAATGCTTTCCATTGTATCTGCAGTAAATAAATGGAGACACTATTTGCTTGGTCGACATTTTAAAATTTATACAGACCACAGAAGTTTGAAGTATTTCTTAGAACAACGTCTTTCTTCAATTGAGCAGCAGAAGTGGGTTTCCAAATTACTAAGTTATGATTATGAAATCAGATATTGCAGTGGATCGACAAACAGAGCTGCAGATGCTTTGTCTCCACTTATTAATCATAAATTATTGGAAATAAGTGCACCAATCTTATCTGGTGTTACTTCCATTGCTTCAGGGTGTCATACTGATCTAAAACTTTGTGCGTTAATTGATCAGTTACAGCAAGATCCTACCAGTAAATGTCACTACTCGTACGTTAATGGAGTGCTACGCTATAAGGGGAGAATTGTGGTAGTTTCATCTTCAGAATGGTGTCGCAAACTTATGCATGACTTTAATTCCACACTTTTGGGTAGTCATTCGGGTTATTTATGCACTTTCAAGAGAATCCAACTTAATTTTCATTGGTCTGGTATGAAGCATTCCATAAAAGAATTTATTTCCCAACGTGAGACTTTCCAACACAATAAGAATGAAGCTGTAGCTCCTCCTGGTCATTTAAGTCCACTTCCGATTCCTTCAGATGTTTGGTTTGACATCTCTATGGATTTCATATAGGGATTTACGCTTTCTCATGGTAAGAGTTCTATCTTAGTAATAGTTGATCGGCTGACAAAATATGCGCATTTTGTTGCACTATCTCATCCATATTCAGCTAGTACAATAGTTGATCTGTTTGTATGACTGGTTGTACGACTTCATGGAATGACAAAGACCATTACAAGTGACAGAGATCCGATATTCATGAGTAATTTTTGGGACGCCTACTTTACAATGCAAGAAACACAACTTTGCAAGAGTTCAGCTTATCATCTACAAAGTGATGGTCAAACAGAAGTAACAAATCGTACATTGGAATATTATCTTCGATGCTTTGAAGGAATGAAACCAAAAGATTAGGTTAAATGGTTACCATGGGCCGAATGGTGGTATAACACCAGTTACCACTCTGCCATTAAAATTACTCCATATGAAGCTCTTTACAGAATTAAAGGCTTGAGGACAAGCCTTGTCTCAGGCAGGGTGGGATGTTGCGATGCCAACTCCTAGTATTTCAGTTATGTACGTATTTAGTATTTAGTTTCCTAGTTTTACAGGTTTCCTTAGTTAAGTTGCTTTCTTATGAAGTCTGCTAAGCTATAAATAGCTCTAGTTTAAGCTTGTACAGTCAGTTATCATTATTAAGAAGTTTTTGTTAAAGTTAATTCTCAAAGGAAGAGGTTGCTCGCCCCATATCAAAGAGCTTTATCCTTGTTTTGAGTTCTTTGCGATTTTATCCAGTTCTCTTTTTTCTTATTTTCTCTGTGAAGACTATCTTCACATTCCTTTTCCAGTGTTAAAAAGGTTAGAACCCTAACAATTAAGGATTTACGGATCCTATCACATTTAGGGTATACCTGATCATGTCTAACAAGAATACTTTTGTATTTGCAAAAAAATATTGTATTGGTGCTAATAAATTATTTGTGATTGGGTTAAGTTAGGAAACTTGGTGAGTTTAGGAAAGCTCTTACTTGTTTCGAAAGTATAGCAAATAGGAGTCCAAGACTCCTAAAGTTACGGTTAGGAAGTTCTCTTCTTGGATATAATTAGCCCATGGGAGAACCTAGAAAGATATGCAACCTCGTAAAATACTTTATTAGCTGTGCGAATAACGCTTCGGCGGGTTTTAGAGGCACAATTTTATGTCAGATGATAACAAGGGTTAACAAATAAGGGTTTGGGAGGTTTTCCTTGTTTCAGATCTATTTTCATCTCTCACTCTCTAATAGGTGTGAAAAACATGCCCCCTAATTCACAATCTTCTGATAAAGACAAAGATGAGGAGCATAAGAAAGATAAAATCAGTAAGTTTTCAGATAAACTCATTCATCACATCCTTTCTTTTTGTTATAGCACGAGATTTGCAGTTCAAACCAGTATTTTGTCCAAAAGATGGAGACACATCTGGACTTCTTTCCCCACGCTATATTTTACCTCCTGTTCAAATTTAACAGAACATATATGTTTGTAGATTTCGTAGATAATGCATTGATTCTTCGTGACCATAAATCTGATATTGAAAAATTTCAAGTTACCTGGAACCCTGCTGATTGCTTTGAAATAGTCGATCATCTTAATACATGGATTATTGCCGCTCTAAACCGTAATATTATAGACATATCTGTTGTTATTATTGGAAGGTTTAATTCTCAGGAGGCTGTTAGACATCATATTCCTAATTTCATGCTCATTGATAAGTTTATTGTTACAAAGATTGCCTGTGAACTCAATATATAGAGGTATTTGAGAGGATCATGTATGTAAGTGTGGCAACTGAGTTGGATTCAAACCATTAACCTAATGAGCTCCTGGCTGGCATACTTGCTCAAACCCGCAGTTATTTAACGAGGTTTTCAACACCCCCAAGCAGTCTTAAATGGTCTCTGATAATAGAAGCTTTCACACATATGTCATGATACTTAGGCTTTAAGAAGGAAAAGACTTTACGTAAACATATACTGTGAGGAGTATGTGCGTATAATGCATTGTCTGCTCACCAACTCTATTGCATAGGGGACTTTTTAGAACTTAAGCATACGGAACTTAATGCATTGTCACCTTTATGAGGACTTTTAGAACTTAAGTTTGTCATATACAGTAGAAACTCTATAAATTAATGATTTTGGGACCACCAGAATTTATTAATTAAGCGAGATATTAATTAAGCGAGATATTAATTAAGAAATTAATTAATAATTGATAATTTATATATTAATTAATATCTTATTAACTTAAAGAGAAATTGATTATCAAATTTTCTTCTTCTAAATACCGTAAAATATTAAATTCTTCAAAGCACCCTTCAATCCCCCACTTTGCTTCATTGTAATTTTGAATCAATAGATAACACAAGTTTAGAACAATTCAGGTCAATAGTTCGATGGTGATCACGCATTACTTGCAAAATTTGATCGAAAAGCAGGGTTATCGCAATTCAATGAACGTCAAGATGTCTCCAAAATTTCCGGAAGAAAATGAAGTTACGCAACTGTTGACTGATGAAGAAATAATTGAGAGCATTATGGGAACTGATAAAGATGGGAAAGAAAATGATGAAAATTCTACAATAGTTCCCCCTTCACGAAACGAGGTTGTTAAAGTGACAATCACATTAAATCATTTTTTGTTTAGTTATAAGAAAATAACACCAGAAATTCTTACGATGATAAGAAAAACTAGAGATGAAATTCAATGTGATATTGATTTTAACAAAAAAACAGAAGACAACTGAAACATTTTTCAAAATATATTCATAAGTCTTTAATATATTGAATATATATAATAAATTATTAATTTATATTTCATATGGAGCCTACACGGGTAATCAAAAATGTATTATCTATAATTTTAGAGAACTATTAATTTGGCACGTTGTCCCCGACTTGGGACCGGCTAAAAATATTATTTAAGAGAGTTTATTAAATAATCGAGTATTAATTAAAAGAGTTTCTACTGTAGCAAGCAACATGTAATTGTATCACAAAAGCATATGAGATATATATTTCTCTCATTGTTAAGCCCATAATGATATTTCATACGCTTTGGAATTCTCTAACGTTATTCGTTGCTGCAAGAAAAATTCTTTCCGAAAATGACTGGAAAAACATTTGCAATCTCTTATTGTGAAACATGATATTAATATTTTGTTCATGTGCAAGAAAAAATCCTCTTCTATAATATTTTTCCATTATGTGAAAATAGTTGCTGATCAAAAAAAAATAAAAAATAATGTGAAAATTGTAGTTGCGAGAAATCTCACAACCACACCCTTAATTGAATCTATGAAACAATCTAAGAAACCATATTGAAATACTCAAGAATTCTTATTAAAATCTTAGAGCAAGTACAATGATATGTAGAAACCCTAACTTGGGGAGAAAATAACTTTCTCTCTCCTAAAATTCTTTCCTAAGCTCACCCAAAAAGATCTCTCCCCTTTACAAAGGCGATCGGCCCCTTACATAGGAATTTACATAGTGGAGGACAGCTAATAAAACCCCTAATTTCGGATCTTACGTGCGTCAATGTCGCACAGGAGTCTATCATTGTCGCACGATTTCTTTACTATCGCATAGATCTTCACACCTTTCTCGTGATCTGGTTACGTCATCTTGGATATAACGTATGCGGTCATGTTTGCTTAATGCTTACGGAGTTACTTCGCACATAAAATGAGTGTGCGGTATTTTGTACCCACAAAAATAGTTGAGAATGGAAAACATATGGAACAACATCATAAATACTACTAATTAGTGATTATGTAGTGATTGAATTAAGTGTTCGTAGAATTATTTATGCAATGATTAACTTAAATGTTTGTAGAATTATACCGTTTGACGGAAGATCTTCCATCTATGTATGGTTGTATCTCTGATTAGTAAGAGCTTAAACACATAAGGACGAGACAATATGATTACTGCCAGCGGATCTGGAATTGGATATTGTGAAATTTATCTTTCCTGCATGGTGCCTATCAAAAATTACTTGCAAGTTCGGTGAGGACATCTCTACAGCTATTGGGTTAGTTTCTATTACGAAAACCGAACTCGGAGGTGATGTTGAGGTGGGCGTCCGTATGACCCTCTGATCTCTTTTGACTAAGGGTAGAAAATGATCGTTGTATAGGTGGATTGTCGTTGGTAGCTTTAGGAGTGATCTCTTTTGGATAAGTGACAAATGTTTATTGTATCGCCGCATCGTTGGAAACTTCAAGGGTTAGAAAATACTGTAAATGTTTTTTTTATTCCCTTTTTTCACCCCGTGTAGAAAGGATTGGTTGATAGTTTTACAGGGATACTAATTTACCAACCATCTAAGTTTTGCAACCCAACGTAAAGAAGTTGGATTAGATGACACGGGATAATGGCTATATGACGGAAAAGTAATTCCAGTATCAACGATTGAGCTTCTTGGGGACCCATAGCACTGCAGTTTTGAAGTGTATTCATGAGCAGGCGATTATCTTTACGATGGAAGTGGACTTTACTCTCTCGACCGATATCACCGTGAGAGAGCATTAGAGGGTCTATCCCTTTTTAAATTTGGTATAGTTTTACCATTCAAATATACACGTGATGACTCTTATTGCTATGTTGTTTCAAAAAAGAAGAAAGAATAATTCTTAGAAAAAGCAGGTTTTATTGTGGGTTACATGGAAGTTGAATACACGCCAGAGAGATGTTCAATTGCATAAAAGGCTAAACAAGCGGCAATAACATAAACTATACGAGATAGACGAGTTCAATTTGCTATGGAACAGAACTGCAAGCGCATCGCGCGTTCCTGTCATACCAGTGGATAAGAATTGAAATGTTATTTAATATATAAAGTTCATTTCAGAGAAGTCTCCTAGCACGTTCTACGCGACAGAGAATGATCCCAAGACTTCACCTGTGGAAGAATTAAATAAATGGGGTGCTTTGCATGTGCTCTGTAATTTATTCTCAACTTGTCCGCTGCAGTGTAGTTTGAGTGTGATGTGGCGAATGGACAAAGAGAGAGCACCCCCTCGGGAATAAACTATATAACGCGCGCAAAGCACTTGTGTATTTAATCAAACACAGTTAGCTGCACTGTCAACACCACATATGCAATTGACCATATCAGAACAACTGGCTGTATCGTCGCCAGCTGGTGTATCAATAATGTACAAATCACATAAAGAAATGATTAGAATTATGAGAACGGAATTTTTTCTTTTGTCTATAAATTGAAGCAGTTTTACTATATCATCGATTCAATCCAATCCAATCCAACTTGTTGAGAAAGAATGTCTAAAGCTCTTTTAAATTTTCTCACCGTCGGATTCTTTTTAATGTTGGCTTTTTCGGTAATAAGGTAAGAACTAAAAAGTAACTAGCTATTTTTCCGTCTTGATATTTATTTGATTTTTTGTTAGTTGACATGTTCAGAACAACTCTAATATGGGCATTTTATCGCTTCCAACAAATACGCCAACAGCGCAGACAACACCTGTATTGGGAGATAAAAAATACCGGTAAGTGGTGATTGTACTCTTAAAACTGGTTGTGGTCCAACGTGTAGCGAGCACTATCTTGAAGGTCCCTCACGATGCATAGTAACGACGGGCGCTTCAGGACCAGTTCTATATACGTATTACGAATGCGAATGTTGCAAGTAAGGATATAAACACACTAATTAATATATGAACACGCTTGTTTGCTTGATTATAGGTATCTCACTGATGATGATGATGATTCAGTGTTTGGTTCTTTTATTGATTTTTTTTCCTTCCGTTTGTTGACTTTTGAGATTAAAGCTAATATTAGAATCTAATTTAATGCTTTTAATGACATACAGATGTGCAGCGACGAAAATCTTGAACGTCAATAATTGTAATATACACAAATGTGACGAAAGGTGTGCCCTAGAAGCCGAACTTTATGGTCCCTCAGAGTGCAGAGAGTTCTATGATGAAAACGGGAAGTATGTTCACAAGTGCTACTGTTGTGACAGAGAGAAAAAAAACTTAACCGCCGGTACTTTCGCCGTCGCCTAGGGTTGGCATGGCCCCGATCATCCTGTTTTCTCTGTTTTTTTGTAATAATAAGTTTTATATGTGAACGCGTTGTTTGCACAGTTTGATTATGCATCGTTTGTTGATGATGGTCATCAAACTCTTGATGTTTTATATTTTGTTGTTTTCAGGAATGCAAAATGTTTATGTTGTTTGATTGCGTCATTTATTTCTCCAGTCTTCTCCTCCAAAATCATTCCATTCGTCTAGCCTCTCACTCGAATACTTGTTAAGGAATTTGGTACGATAATTAATTAAAACTGTAGAATCATCACCTTCATCTCTATTTGTCTTTTTTCTCAAGATAAACTAGATAAAAAAATTCTTTTATCAATCAAATAAAAGGTACTTAAGAAGGGTACCTCATCCTAATGAATACAAACGGAAAAAAAATAGAAAAACGACAGAGATAAAAGTGAATTCGGCAATCTAAAACAACAAACAACAAGCTCAAGAAGGCCGATATAAAGAGTTCTATAAAGCTACTATACCATATCCGCAGTAAGACCTAACATTCGCCGTTAGATAACCGGGTGATTGTCTAATGTTTCTCACAATATGTAACATCAGGAATCACTACTTGTACTCATCCCTAAAATTATTTGGATTTTCAGACTCATCATTACTCTCCAAGTCCAAAGTGCTCAATGAAGGAAAATTTTGTAAAGGTTTTTTAATGTTTTTGTAGATTATTATCACCACAAGCATTCTTGCATCTAATGATCCTACGTAAACTGGTTGTTGTTGAGGATAAAGAAAGCACGAGTCTTACTTTGTATTTTGAGAAGAAAAACATATGGTGGATGGCATTTTAGGTACTATGTACCACATATATATTCAATAGATCATTAATGTAAAATTAACCACGTAAGTTTTTCGGAAATGATTTGTGTACCGAGAGATTTCTCCCTATAATTCTTTTTTTTCTCCCGATAATTTTCACTCAACACACGTGTGGTGGACCAAAAATCCACCTCCTATAACTCCTCGGTGGGCCTCAGGGGTTGTATGAGTGTATCGGAACTTTTCAGGAGAGAATCCTCCGTAAGTTTATCATTCCCCTAATTTAGTTTTATTAGTATCTCCGTTACATTGATTGTTGGACACGATGCTATTTTCGTTACGTATGTGTTCACAGTCACTTCAAACATAATAGCATAGTTTTGCTGCTATTTAGTTGAGAAAATCTTTTGACCAAGTTCGAAAATCAAGAACCACAACATAAATCATAATAAGATTATTGAAATGAACAACAAATAACTCAGTTGCGTCGATCAAATTAATTTTAGTTTGAGCGTGATGTGTCCCCTCGGCCTGAATGGGCCGAAGAGGGAAGACCCTAGGGAATAAACTATGTAACGCGCGCAAAGCGTTTGGTATTTAATTAACAACACAGTTGCTCTGTCAACTATTATAACTGTCGTGTAGCCACATTAGAGTAGTTAGAAATGACGGTATCTTGGCCAGCTGATGTATCAATAATGTACAAAAAAATATATAAAGAAATGATTGGACAAATGAATGCTTTTGCCTATTAGGGGATCCTCCCTCGTTATGTTTCTTATGCATTTTTTTCCGCATTGTCTGACAGTTGATCAATCATGGATAAGTATTGGAATGTTATTTAATTTATAAACCTCCAGTAGAAGAAAGATTGAAGTTGACAAAACAAGGATCAGGAGAACTAGTGAATTCAACAGACTTCAAAGGTCTTGTTGGATGTCTGAGATATTTGACTGCTACAAGACCAGACATTATGTATGCAGTGGGGCTGGTTATCAGATTTATGGAAAAACCAAGACAATCACATTTGCAAGCTGCAAAACGCATTCTGAGATATGTTAGAGGAACAACTAGTATGGTGATTAAGATTTTTGATTGTCGTTGAAGTAGTAAAGATTCGAACTCTAAGATTTGTGAAGACTAAATTTAAAGGTTTAATAAAATAATAAATAAAAGAGAGATTGAGACAGTCAGTGGGTCTAAGATTTCACCGAATCACAAAACAGGGTTCAATTGTGTATTCTCAACAATTATCTCCCAATAAATAAATAAAATATCGACTCTTGTTTTTCTAAAGTAGATCCTCAAAATATTAATTGTATCCCTAAGCATAGATTATCTAAACAAAGCATAACCTATCTAATTGAATCACAACTAATTTTATCGAATCATAAATCAATTCAAAGTAAGTGCAAAAGTCATATAGAAATAATACAAATTCACCCATGTGTGAAGTTCGGCTTCCTCCGTCGACCCAGTGTTGGGGTTTAGCTTCTCATAATGAAAACACACTCAAAAATATAATTCATAGCTCAAATGGTGCACTAGTGGATAATAGGTTTTTTACTACTTCCTGGGCTTTTCAAAAACAACTGTTATTGGGCTGAAGTATTTATCCATGCTGTCACTCACAGTTGTTCTATAAAAAAAAAAAACTAGTTCCGATAACAGTTGTTTTATAGAGGGATATTTTTGGAAACACGATGTACTCTCTATTATCTTTTATCTGAGTTATAAAACGACTGTGAGGAAAAGAAGATTCTGTGATCCATGTTTTTGGCACGATTTTCCACACCAGAAACAATGGTTAGATGATGCCCTAAATGGATCAACGGTGATAGATGGAATCCTCGTTTCTATCGACTCTATATCTCCTCTCTCACCGTTATCTTTCAGTTTCTCTCACTTGTTATTACACAGACTAGTGCCTCGCCCGTGCTTTGCACAGGCCTTAGTATATCATACAGAGAGTTGATGTTTTTATTCTATCATTGTATATGCAAGATATTTCAAAAAGAACAATGTATGTATCTGAAGAATATGGTACTAAGTTTCAGAGAAGAGGTAGAAAAAATTAAGTCGAAAATTGATAATAATCTTAAAGCACTAAAATTATTCAAAATGATCCTCCCCAAATCTCTACGAATTGAAAAGAAGAACTACAACTTCCCCATTAAATAGAAAAGAAGGCATCATTTGAACCATGTTCATGTAATCATCTGAAGAATTGCATTATCAAAACTAAAGCATAAAAATATAGAATTGCATTATCAAAACTCCAAAGATCGAACATATAAAGCAGACGGATCCTTCAATGCTTTCATCTAAGTAAAAATACAGTGGACATAGAAAGCAGATCATATATCCACTCACATCAGAGGGCAACCCTGCAAGATGTTGTCCACAATTCTAGATTTCTGTACAATTCCATTTTCATTATAATGCATTATTAAATGGCTAAAGATCGCACCATATAGTATCGAATCAATTGTTTACACTCGAGTTCAATAATAACTAAATTGTTTACTGTTCAATAATAACAATGGAATCATATTAAGTTCATATTGTCAAAACAGGCGAGTCATGTGTACAATCTAAGGATACCACATTTCAATATCTGCAAAAATCTACTTTCATAATTGCTATTTTTCAAGTGATCTATACTTCCACATCATGCTACTTCTGAAATCTAAGATGGCCAGAATATCCAAGCCTAATATGTGGTCAATCGCTCTTATACTCTTCAGCTCCAGCAACTCCTTAAATGGATATTTTCAAATTACGAATCCTGCTTGTACTGCAACTCATAGATAAGCTAATTAAGAAACTCAAAAGAGAAACAAATAAAGCTATAAATAAAATACTAAAACCTTGGAATTTAAACAATTGACCTGGGATGTTTAATCACCACTATTGTATTTGCCCATGGAACCGTAGCAGAGCATGCTCAGTATATTCATACCTTAGGATGTTTTTGTCAAGCAATAATCAAAACTTAAAATAGGTACAACCCTTGAAATCTAATTCAACTACACTTTTAGTCATTTTCAAAAAAATGAATGTAAACCAAGCTATCGGTGCATTAACAATTTCTTATTGGTTGATCCAAGCTGTAGAGAACCAATAGGGAAAATGGGGAATATGCCCCAAAATCGACTGTCATCTTGGGGATATGCCCCAGGATTCCAGTTTTTGGGAATATGCCCCAAAGTAACGGTTTCCGTCAAGGAACCGTTAAATAGACTATTTATCGTAAATGTGTATGAACTTTCTCTCTAATTGTTTGAGATTTTTCAGGTTGAATATGTTCCAACCTTGTAAAGGTGTTAATATATCGAAAATCTACCTTTTAATTCGCATATGTGATCCCAAGTGTGTGCGAATCTTGACTACTTAACGGTTTTGGATGGAATTTTGGACGGCTGGGGCATATTCCCAAAAACTGGAATCCTAGGGCATATCCCCAAGATGACAGTCGATTTTGGGGCATATCCCCAATATTCCCGAACCAATATGCAAAGCATGAGTCCCAGCAATAGATCCAAGCCGTAAAAAATAATAAGCACTGTTTTTACTGGCTCCAACTTCGACGGGTCGCTTTAAAATCAACCTGATGCTTCTTTCAGTGGTTGTCAATCAATTTTTCCATGGCTATAGCAATAAAATACCGATGTAACACTTTGGCTCAATACATCGTGATTGAGGTAAATATTAAAAGGACTAACATGAATCCCAGGTCATGATATCTCTGCAACGTAAACATTAAGGTAATGAATGAGGCGAACAATATAACGATGGTAAAAAAAATTGAACTGAAGCAATCAATTTTAGACATAGCAACAACTATCTTTTTTTCATTTGGTAATCATTCAAGGTAGCGCATAGAAGAGGGGTACTCCAATGGGTAACTCATTAACCATTCACATAACTACTTGTATAAACTCTCAATACATTATATTAAATACCAAATCAAAGAGCAAATAAATGGGCGCTCTATTTTTTTGTTAGGTTAAATGCAGGATGTAAGCTTATCAATAGCGCAATCTGAAGTAGTAAATTTGTCTGCACACCTTTAATTTTCAGAATTAGTATTGAGAGATTTTTTTTACCGGATGTAGAAAATAATCTTAACAAATTGAAAAACATATTAAGCAAAGGCTATGCCCCTCAAAAGATGATCTATTTCCACATAGATGTATTATCTCCTAATGCCAATATATTACTCTATTTTTGCATCAAAACTCATAAATAGAGTAATATCAACATACATGACTTAGAAGAGCTAGAAACTTAGGTGCGGAAGCTACAAACAAAATGTTATCTTTACAAAAGTATTGAGAGTATTTTCTTTTTCACCATTTTCAAATTACCATATGAACTGGCAACATACTCTTCATGAGACAATCACCATCAAAAACCTCACTTGTTTCGAACGGAAAAAACACACCTGCAAAACCAAAATACAGCTAACAAATTAAGTTTACAGGAGCACCCCCTAATTTCATAATATTGATTCACTGAAACTTCTATGATGGACCTCTAAACAAATCCACATCCCGTATCACCTGTGACATTAAAAAGGAAAAAAATCAACAGGACAACAGAGAAACTAAATAGAGTGGAGGAGAAGCGCCGAGTAAAAGAAAGAGCGAGGGTGAAGATTGGAGGCGACCGACGAAAACACTGAGATAGGTATTTAAATTAGGGTTCCGCGAAAAAGATTAGTGTTTTTCTGATATTAGATAGGAAGTACTTGTCACCTACTCCATTTCATGTGCAGCAAAAAACATCGAAAAGATCTTAAAACCCACTTATCTTATTGATCTATATTCTCTTAAGTGGGGCCAGAAGCTCTATAATTCGAGCTTTGTTTAGCTTTCAACCACAGCTCTCTAAATTGGACACAAATTATATATACAACAATTCTTCCACCCCTTTTCTTTCTCTCTCCTGCAAAAAAAAAAAAGAAAAATCGTTCTTATCCTCACCGCCTCTTTTCTTTTCCAGATCAGATAATTTGGGTCTTTCTGGCTCAAATCCGGTGAGGGGTTATCATGTTTCATTCTGTAGATATTCGTTTCGTGTATTTTCTTTGTTTGTTTTAGTTCCAACATCTGTTTTTTCTTCCAATTCAGATTTCTTATCCTAAATTGGTTAGTGGTTGATATGGTGGTTTAGTTTGTGGAGGATCGATGGTTTCTGGTTTGAATTTAGGTTTGATTTTCAGAACTGGTCGATGGTGATGTTGGTTTGGGTGTTTCACAACTCTTGTGGGTGTTTCCTCTGTGTTTCATTAGGAAATATCGATAGTTGTGATTCTCCTTTGGCGCTGATGCTGCGTTTTGGGTTTGTTTGAAAGTGGTTTTCGATGGTGGCTATATAGTATCAGTGGTGATGATGGTGGTGGTAGAACTGGTGGTACAGCTTCCTTGCAACTAGTATTTGTATAATCTCTCTTTGTTGAATAATTCAGACCATTAGAAGCTAGCTGAATTGGAATTTGAATGTCGATGGGTGTTTCATTTCATTTATAATCTTTTACTTTTAGTCATTATTTAGGCGACCCTGTATATCTTAATATGTTGTGTTCCAGAGTCCCAAAAAGGTTAATCTGGTAGCTGCATTGGTTCGTGGAATGCGAGTGGAAGATGCTCTATTGCAACTGCAGCTTACAGTAAAGCGAGCATCGAAGACTGTTTATCAGGTAAACTTGTACATGAACAATTAAACTTATGCTTGAATTGTTAAACATAGCAAGGTCGCTAACAAATATATTCAGTCTTAAATTCTTTAGGGTTTACCTGTCAAAATCCACTTCATACAGTATTTCTCGCCACTAAATTTGTTGAGCTTTTACAGTTTCCAATTAACCCTGTCTCACATCCTTGAAAATGAGCATATTCAGGCCTTAACTTTGTGATTTTGCTAAAATTTCTGCTCAATTGAATTGCTTAGTTCCTGCTCCTGTTGATTATAAAACTCCAATTCCTTAGCCTAAATCTAAAGATGAGGTAATAAATATTTGATCTTTTACATGTATTAGTAGCTTAAGATGGAATGGAATGATCAAATTTTGTCGGTTTGCAGATCTGGTTTGTAAATGTACGAGGTCAAAATTGGATCACAAGAGTGAAGGACAAATTTGTGTTTCCTGGGGGTGGAAGGCGGGGATGAGTACTTGAATCAGATTTCAGAGGTTTGTGATGACCTCTTAGTATCATTTAACTGAATTTTTGAAGTGGATAGGCATTGTGTTGAGTTTGATTTGTGTTTGCAGATGGTTTCTAGAATACAATTTTTGAAGTGGATAGGCATTTAACTGTTTCCTTTTGCAGTGCGGCGATTGTGGTTTATCAGTTGTTCTACCGTATGGTCCAGGGAGAGAGCTTCAGTTTTGGAGATATAGTCAAATTTCTATCACAAGTTTCACTTGGAGCGTATGCGTTCTATTACCTTCGTGATTAATTGGGTGTAAATGAAATGTTGGTTATGACTTATGAGGCTCCTTCTTTTGTCCAGTGTAGCTATTGGTCTTGCTTTTGGAGTGGCGTCTGTGTTGTGGCTGGGGTTCATTTTCAATGACACAATCATAGAGATTTCACTGACTCTTGCAGTGAGGTATCTTGCTTACTTCACTGTAGGATTCTCTTCAGCATCATTTTGCAGTTTTAGGCAATAATTTTTATTTTGAGGGGTTCGCAAACCTGTGTAAGTGTTGCATTAATTGTCGTGGTTATGTTAACCTGCATTCTGTTTTTTTATGCTAGGCTCAAGATGGCGCTAGCGTGTCAGGTGTTTTGACAGTGATGACTTTGGAGATGTAAGTTGAATATGCCACTGAAGTCCCAATTTCAGATAATTGTATTAATCAAACTTTGTAGAAATGTTCTTATGGAGTTAAAATCTTGACAGGTTTTATTCTGCAGTTGCTAGGACTGCTTTTAAGGGTGAAAGCCAACATAGCTTGAATCATTTTTGGTACGCTTCTTGTAATTTGTAAACCTATAAGGTATTGTTTCAACTGTTTAGAGCCTCTTACCGATTTAGTTTTAATGATATTGTTGCATATTGAAGAACAGCAGTTTTTCCAAGTACACGGATTAATGCAAAACTTCAAAATGAGTTGATTATTATATTACCTGTTAAGCTTGTACGCAACAAATGTATTTAGTTTTCTACCTGGTTTCAGCAAACTGGATGAACTTTTAAATCTTTGAAAGTTTTTTTTTTCTTTTTTTCTTTCAGGGAAATGGTTTCATACATATACATTGCTAACACCCTCATTTTCATCTTAAGGTGCGAATTTGTTCTTGTGATCATGTCCCTAAGTGGTGAATGTATCTGCATGACACTAGCATATAATTACCTCTCTTCTTTTTTTTTTTTTAATAATTGTGCTCCTATGATTTTATCTTTGAGTAAAGTAAGGCGCTCTTTCATTTTCCAATTGTCCCAAATTCGCTGCTGCTATTATATCATTTATGGAAAGGGAATATTGGGGATATGCCCCAAAATCGACTGTCATCTTGGGGATATGCCCCAGGATTCCAGTTTTTGGGAATATGCCCCAGCCGTCCAAAATTCCATCCAAAACCGTTAAGTAGTCAAGATTCGCACACACTTGGGATCACATATGCGAATTAAAAGGTAGTCTCAGAAGTGAATAAACTTCCATGAGGAATCCCAGAGAAGGATCCCCAATATATATTATTTCATAGAATAAATGTAGTAAATACAGGGAATAATATCCTGACAGAGAATAAGGGAAATATATTCTATTACACCCCCTTAGTCTTAGCGGGAGAAGAGCAAACGCTAGACTAGAACGAAACGAAAAATAATTGTTTAGGGAGACCCTTGGTGAAGATATCAGCGTATTGATTTTGAGATGGAATATGCAAGACGAATGTCACCAATATGGACGCGCTCACGAACAAAATGAATGTCTATCTCCACATGTTTGGTGCGTTGATCTTTTGCACCGGATCTCCACATGTAAACGAGACTCACATTATCACAATAGACCATAGTAGCCTCAGTAATGGTATATGTAGCTCAAGAAGAAGATTCGAAGCCAAGTTGTTTCAAAGAACCGCATTGGCAACCTCTATATTCTGCCTCGCACTTTGGATCGAGAGAGACAAGCTTGGCGTTGGAGGACCAAGAGACAAGATTGTCTCCAAGAAAGATCTGAGAACGAGAAGTTGAACGTCGTGAATCTGGACGGACCCAATCAAGCATCAGTATGCAATTAGTGAGAAATAGTGGAGGCGAGAGGAATAGTCGTGATCAATAGTACAGTAAATATCGAAGTATGTGCTTGAGAGCATGCATGTGAGGCTCTCTCGGGTCATGCATGAACAAACAAACCTGTTGGACCGCATAGGATATATCCGGTCGAGTGAAAGTAAGGTCTTTGAATGCCCGGCTAAGCTTCTATACAAGGTAGGATCGCAACAGAAGGACCAGACGTGGCACTAAGCTTGGATTGAGTGTCGACCCTGAGTAGATACCGAATTGCGATCAGTCATGGATGCACGAGCAATAATGTCCTTCGTGTATAATGACCGAGATAAAAACAACCTACTGCGGAAGAACGAAAGTTAAAGTGATACCCAAAAAATGATGTAAAGGTCAAGATCAGTCATAGCAAATTCACGTTTCATCATGTCAATAAAGCGGTGCAGAAGATCATCAGTGGAAGCTGTTGAGTACATTATCATCAACGTATATTGAAGAAGTATGCGGTGTCCGATCCTCGACCGATATATAAAAGTGAGGATCACATACACTCACACGAAAACCACAGCGAGTGATAAAACTCGCAAATCGCCGTACCATGCCCGAGGCGCCTGTTTTAGGCCATAAAGAGATCTGGAGGCGACAAACATAGTCGTCGAATTTGGGTCAACAAATCCTGGAGGTTGATGCATATAGACTGTCTCGGTCAAATCCCCATGGAGAAAAGCATTCTTGACATCTAACTGGTGTATGGGCCAAGAGCGTGAGGTAGCAATGGTGAGAACAAAGGCGGATAGTGGCAAGGCTTAACAACCGGACTAAAAGTCTCAAAACAATCAACTCCAACCTGCGGGATTTACCATTTGCAACAAGTCGTGCCTTATATCACAGGTGGGGAACCATCGGCATGAAATTTGTGGCGAAATAACCACATGGAACGAATAATATGAGCACCAAGAGGTCTCGGTACTAGTTCCCAAGTATTTGTTTTCAACATAGCAATGTACTCATCTTGCATGGCTTTATTCCAGTTTGGATCCCTAAGGGCATAAAGGTGAGACTTTGGTAGACTTGATATACGTTGCTGTGTTTGAACATTGAGGTTCAGTTTATGAGTGGGTTTGAAATGCCACGAGAAGATCGTGTGACTGGACGAGAATATGAGGGCAGAGAGAGATGGAATTGTGGAGATGGGTGGATGGTTGGGAGATGCCGTGGCAGTGGACGAGAAGAAGTTTCGTAGGCGGTGGAGACGGAGACGGGCCAGAGGCGATTGACGTGAAGAAGTTCTTGTAGGCGTGGAGACGAGTCAGACGTAGGGATGAGGGTGCGTGAGAGTTGGAAGAGACAGAGATAGGAGTTCTGGTCATAGATGCAGCGGAAGAGTTTGATGGAATACGACGATGAGGTGGAGTGTAAGTTTGCCGAGCAGCAGGAGAATGAGGTGGAGAAGAAGTGGATGATGGGTAGGCTATGGAAACCAGGGAAAAGAGGTGAAATTGGAGGCGAAGAGATATCTCGTAGTGGGAGGACTACGGGGCAAGATTCACTAAAAGGAAAAACGTTTTCATCAAACGTTACGTGACGGGATAGAATGATTTTGTTAGTGGCTAGGTCAAGACAACGATAGCCACGATGATGAGAAGAAAAACCAAGGAAGACGCATCTTAAAGAACGGGGAGAAAGTTTGTGTGGTGAGGTAGCGGAAAGATTGGGATAGCAAAGACAACCAAACGTTCGAGGAGGTGGTCGTATGTTGGTTGACGTTGGTAAAAGAACGGACATTGGGGAAGAGAAGTTGAGGACTTTGGTTGGAAGAATGTTGTGAAGATAGACAGCCATATGAAGAGAATCAGCCCAATATTTAGAAGGTATGGAGGCATGAGACATAATGGTGCGAGTGATGTCGTTAACACGACGAATCATACGTTCCGCTTTCCCATTTTGAGAAGAAGTATGAGGGCAAGAGAAACGGAAAACTAAGCCATTTGTTTTAGCAAAATTATGAAAAGAGGAATTATCAAATTCACGACCCATATCAGATTGAAAACATTTAATATTGCGCTCAAATTGAGTTTTGACGAGAGAACGAAATTCTAAGAACTTGGTAAACACTTGAGATTTTAACTTTAAAGGGTACACCCATAGATAATTTGTGAAGTCATCTAGAAGGATTAGGTAGTAGCTAAAACCAGTCTCAACATGTACTGGGACAAGTCCATAAATCACTATGAATGAGATCAAAAGGAGCGAAAGTAGTGGAATTTGATTCATAAAATGGTAGATTTAACGTGTTTACTAACTTGACAAGAATGACAAAGTTTGGTAGACTGATTCTTATTACATTGAATAAAAAAATTGAACGTAAATTATCTAGGATAGCCTTGCCGGGATGACCAAGGTGGCTGTGTGACATCGTGAGCACACGAAATTAGAGACATATGAGGAAGTGAGGTAGATTTTGGGGGAGACGGCTGAAGTGGTGATGGGATATAACTCCCAGAGCTATTACATCGAAGGAGAATCGTCTTCGAATTCAAATCCTTCACAGAAAACCAAATGGGTCAAACTCAACAGCATACATGATTATCAGTGGTGAATTTCTGAACGGAAACAAGGTTTTTGATGATGTCAAGGGACAACTAGAGTGTATTTAAGGTGGAGAGTGCGGGAAGGAGAGTGATGGACTTGGTACCACTAGCGATGAATCGGGATAGAGTTGCCATTGCCGACTAAGATGGAATGTACATTACTAGTATTGAAAACATTGTGTAACATACCTGAAATCCCTTGTTGATATGAGATGTCGCATCAGTATCCATATAGAATGTGTCATCAAAGCTGTAAGCTCATAGAGCTGTAAGCTTCCTTAAGTCATGAGGCCGTAGATACTCGAGTGGTGGGAGTAAAATCGCTGAGCTTGATCGGAGACGAGAGGGACGCAGTACGGTCTTTCGGGTGCTTGAGAAGACGGCCATGAGCTGGTCCACGTGCACAGGGTGATGACCGCCATGTAGGGAAGGTGGGATAGGGACACGTGGAGAACACTTGGGAGTCCGATTGACGAGGGTATGGCGGAGGCTCGAAATGATGCCTGGTGAAAGCACGACGTGTTGGCGGCGGATCAACGATGTGGTTGCTGTTTGTATTGTCGATTGCGATGGGCTTTTCCGCGTTTACCATTGCGTTGATTGCGTGGAGTACCACGTTGATTGATGAAGCGGTGGCAGCAAGCGGGGGTTGGTGAAGGCGTACTAGTTTCTTTGAGCACGCGACGGATCTCCCTCGATGACGATTGAGAGCGAAAGCCGCATCAAAGTGGGCATAGACTGTTGTATAAACGATGCAAAAATATTGTATTCCTCCGTGAGCCATTAACAAGTTGTATAACCAATAGTTTTTCATTCATGGGAAAGTCAAGATCGGATTGACGATCGGACAATGATTTAAGCCTATCACAAGTAATCATCTATGCTAGCACATTCAACAAACTTAAGATTCACAAACTTACTTTCAAGGGTAGACTTGTACAGTTACCTTTGTTATCTTGAAAAAGCTTCTTAAGGTGATCCCAAAAGTTCTTTAGCGTTTTGCAGTTTTGAGAACGGTGAGCATGAGATCCTTGGCCATTGTAGAGAACATCCATTGATTTAGAGAGAGCATCGAGTTGTTTCTCGATATTGTCATCGATATCCATTGGTCTAGCGGATCCGTCGATAAGGAATTGAAGACCGTGAGCTTGAAGATGTAGTTCAAAGAGGAAAACCCATGAAGAATATTCATCTGTTTGATATCCAGGAGAATGGGTATGAGGGTTTTTATGTTGTGGATGGTAAACGCTAGGATGCGGGGTTTCTTATCGCCATTGGGTTGTTAGAAGATGAAAAGGAAAGGGTTTGAGAAGAGAGGATCGTTGTTAGGATGATACCATCTCGTGAAGTGAATAAACTTCCATGAGGAATCCTTTAGAAGGATCCCCAATATATATTATTTCATAGAATAAATGTAGTAAATACAGGGAATAATATCCTGACAGAGAATAAGGGAAATATATTCTATTAGGTAGATTTTCGATATATTAACACCTTTACAAGGTTCGGGAACATATTCAGAAGAAAAAATATCGAAACAATTAGAGAGAAAGTTCATACACATTTACGATAAATAGTCTATTTAACGGTTCCTTGACGGAAACCGTTACTTTGGGGCATATTCCCAAAAATTGGAATCCTGTGGCATATCCCCAAGATGACAGTCGATTTTGGGGCATATTCCCCAATATTCCCTTTCCATAAGGTGATATGTAGGTATGTTGATATGTTGCTGTTATGTTATCTCCATGTTAGTAATGAAGAATCATGTTCTATCGACCTTTCTTCCACTTTGGCTTTAGGGTGGGGGATTGTCATATTTTCTTGGTATTTTGTCTCTTTTTACTTATCTTATGTGAGTCCAAAATTCTTCCACTTTGTCTTTAGGATGTTTGAACAGGAAGCTAAGTTTATTTGTATCTATTTCATCAAATGCTTGATTCTAATTTCTAACCCTTCTGGTGTTACTGTTGATCCAAATCATTTACGCCTACTCGATTAGCTTATAATAACAAGGAAAAATAGTGACTCCTACGGTGGGATGCTTAAAGGAATCCTAGTATGCTTTGTTAGGTTACAGTAATATATCTGTTTGCATCAACAAAACACAGTTGGTACTAGGTGGAATTGAATTAAGTACTTTTCCACTAGATGGGAATAGGCGTAGTTGTTTGGGCAGTGGTGGACTTTTGTTTGTTTTCGTTGACTTCCAATATTTGAGGTGAAGTCATAAGAGGGTGTATGATATTAGTTACTGGCAAGTGTTTGTATGAGTAGTCTTTTTGTGTTGATTGTTTCCCGTAGTTTGTCTTTTTGTGTTGATACATTTTCGTAGTACAGTTAGGTAAGAGGCTAGAGAGGGGAATCCAACCAAGTGTTATAGAACCAGGGTAATGGGTGGCATTAATTTGATGATTTTGTCTCATCTCCTAGCGACCTGTATCCACCCCTTGTGACAACTGATTTTTCTCGTTAGTCCAATTTGATTTTTGAAGTTTGCTGTTTCATTACTTGTGCAGGAACTGGTCACTGTCAGTGTTGATGGTTCTGTTCTAGAAATAATTTCTAAAATTATGTCATATCTCTGTCTTGGGACATCGGGAAAGGTTTTGAAGAAAAAGGAGAAAGACAAAGATGTAAAAGGTATTTGTTTTGTCGTTCCGATGGTTTTGACTCATTTGAGTGGAAAAGCCACCCTTATAGTTTTTGCGTCTCCTGGTTATAAATTTCATGTCAACAAATTTCGTTTCTGTTACAGCAAAGATCTATGCTCTTGCCAATGATTATGATGAAGATGAGAAACCACAAAGAATTAAGATTACAAGGTTAATTCAAGAAGATGGGTAAGTCTACTGGGTAAGGATCTCAATTGGTGAAGTTTCTGGAATTTCTCCCAAGACCTTTACCAGTTCAGTGTATGTTTTGTATCAAGATCTCAAGTTCTTCATGAGTTGGTGACAGGATATTTTACATCCGAAAAGTTGATGGTGTGGAGTAGATTCCCTTGTCACTTTTTGTTGTTGTTAATTGCTAGTTTTTTTTTGGATTGAATGGTGAATGTTTTGTTATCAAATGAGCATTAAAGTTCAATTTTGTGAATTTCAAATTTTATGCCAGTCAGAAATAAGTTGTGAATCAGATTTTCTAAATTATAATGAATTTCAAATTTCAAACCAGTCAGATGGAAAAATTAGTCAGACTGGGATTTTAATAGAGGTAATTTCACATTTTACGTTTTCACATTTAGACAAAAAAACAAAAATAACTCTTTTTTAGAAACGAAAAGAGGCGTAACTAGGAGTGAAGAAGGCAACTACTCGACATGGATATGGGATTAAGCAAACCCCCTTTTCTTAATCAGATTCTCTTAAATGACTATAGAGTGATGATAGACACACCGAGCTTTTGTACCGCAGTGTGTCCCGAGGGGAAATCGTGTGGTTCCAGTAGCCCTTCTGTGCATCGGGATTAGAAAGTGTTCAAGTGGGGCCGGTCTTTTATCTCACACGGTGCAAACCGAAGTACCATTTCACGGTACATCTAACATTTTCAATGACTATATGGGACGGAATTGCATTACCCATGTAATATCAATTTAGTTTCTTTATTAATTTAGACATACTTTAAAATAGTGTGACAATAAATATGCAAAGGGATCCCCTCACTATTTTTGTATGCATTTTTTTTTAAATCATCTGCTAGTTGATCATGGATAAGAATTGAGATGTTATTTAATTCGGAAAGTATAGATACACCGTGATAAAATCACGGTGATATCACAGGGCGACACAAAAAAATATGAGGGATCCACATAAAGTTAAAATCCCACCCCCTATTGTCTCCTGTAGGTCCCAGGGCATTCTCTCTACCGGTGTAAATCACGGTGACAAAATTCGGTGGGTGTAGACTCGCTGTATTTAATTTATAAAGTTCCTTTCAGGAAAGTGTCTTCACGAGTTCTATTATTGCTATTATTTTATTTTTCCTATCAATACACCGAGCCTATGCGACATAGAATTTTTTATTTTGATGGAAAGATAAAATATATTCACTAGCAAATATAGTACATAAGGTTTACAATTTCGTTTCTATCTAAAACATTAGAAATAATGCTAGTAATTTTAATTTTTTGCTGTAACTTCATGGATAAATGTTGAAGACATTTTATCCTTACTTCCTTGGCAATTATGTCCGCTGCTGAGTTGTATTTTCGATTGATGAACTTTATCTTCGCCTGCGAAAGATCGAATAATCCCAAGACTTCGCCCGTGGAAAATTAAAAAGATGGGGTGCTTTGCACGAGCTCTTTAATTTATTCACAACTTGTCTGTTGCAAACTTGCAGTCTAGTGTGGCGAATTGAAAGAGAGGGAGGAACCCCCTTGGGAATAAACTATATAACGAGCGCAAAGCACTTGTGTGTAATTAAACACAATTAATTTCACGGCCAACATCACATATGCAATTCAGATAGCCACAATCAAATAATATGAATGGATGTATCGTGGGCAGCTGGTGTATCAATAATGTAGAAAATGAATTAAAAATTGATGATTGGACTTACGAATACGGAACAGTTTCTTTCGCCTATAAATTGCAAGAATTTTACTATATCAACAATTCATTCCAATCCAATCCAAGTTCTTGAAAAATAATGTCTAAAGCTCATTTAAATTTTCTCTCTTTCGGATTTCTTTTAGTTTTGGTTTTTTCAGAAATAAGGTATGACATAACTACTTATTTTTTCGGTTTTGATGTTTACCTGATCTTTTGTGTGTGTGTTTTTTTGTTAGTTAATATTCTAAGATCAACTCTAATACCAACATTATGCTGCTTCCAACAGATGCGCATGGAGCGCATACAACAGCGTATACAACACCCCATACAACACCTGTGTTGGAAGAATAAAATATCACGTAGGGAGCGATTGTACTACTCTTAATAGTTGTGTTGCATCGTGTAGCGAACACAATATTAAAGGTCCCTCACAATACATGGAAACGACTATTTTTGCATTTAGTGGTGATTATAAGTCTTTCGAATGCGAATGTTGCAAGTAAGGATATAAACACACAAGTTGATATATGAACACGCTTGTTTGGTTTATTATAATTCTCTCACCGATGATGATTCAGTTTTTTTTTTCCTTTTTGATTTTTTTCGGTTTTGTTGAATTTTGAGATTAAAGCTAATATCATAATCTAATCTAATACTTTAATGACATACAGATGTGTACCGAAGATAGCCTTGAGCGTGAATAGTTGTAAAAATCCACATATTTGTGTGGAAAAGTGTGTCACAGAAGCCGGTCTTTATGGTCCCTCAGAGTGCAGAGAGTTCTCCGATCTAAATCGGAATTATTTTCATAAGTGCTACTGTTGCGAAAGGGAAAAAAACTTAACCGCCGACAACAATGTCGCCGTCGCCTAGGGTTGGCATCGCCCCGATCATGCATCCTATCTTCCCTGTTTCGTTGTTTGTAATAATAAGTTCTATACACGGACGCGTTGTTTTGATTATGCAACGTTTGCTGATGATGGTCATCAAACTTTTAATGGTTTACGTTTTGTTGTATCGTTATGTTGCCTGGAATGCAAAATGTTTTTTTCTTTTTTATCAATAAATGCAAAATGTTTATGTAGTTGTTGATGGTGGTTTTTCATGTAAGGCTAAAATGGTAAAAAGCCAAATTATTGGTGACACCTTGCAAAGGGCAAAGCCACTTGCACAATGATGAATACTTCTCCGCTGTAAATTTATAAGCATTTCGATTAAATGCATCATTAGCCTTGTATTTTCTGTACCGCTCACTCCGTGCAGCATGACGACTGAGTGCTGCTCACTCAGCAGAGGACCACGAATCTCCGAGCACCAATATGGAGGCATGTACAAAATACCCGTACGGGCTATAACTCTCGGCGCGCTATACTAGACCGATTGAGCGTATAGACTGGACATATCAGTCTCAGAAATAATCATAACCATCCAAATTCACCAGCATGATTGGATGACTCAGATTGAATCCAAAACCCCAAGCAGGTATTGGATTATTCACCGTCGACCCAACGCGGGCCCCGCATGGTCGAATTTCCCAAGGGGCGGCACGGCTTGCAAAACCGTCCAGCCAAAGCAGCATGGACGAAAACCCTAAAACTAGGGTTTGCGGCACTATACAAGTGTCGCAAAACGATCCCAACCATCCATCTTCGCAGGTATAGATGGAGGGCATAGATGTGGATTCAAGGGTTCCGAAACATGTCAACACAAACACCGTGGACCCACCTACACACAGGAGCGACCGATCAAAACCGACCATGGTTGGTTGCTCCAAACCGATCGTCGAAAGTTGGCATGCCGCAACGGCCGGCAAAACCCTAATTAGGGTTTCAATCGATCTCAGACGTTCGTTTTCTCCTGATCGAATGGAGGGTCCATAGGACGACTAAACAAGTGCGGTGAACATCAACATGCTCACCGCAAACCCATCTTCCACCACGACCAATCGTTCACGGTATACCATGCACGGTCGTTTCGATTTGCGTGCGTGAACAAGGCTGGTCGCGCCTCCTTGCATCAAACTAATCTCGACCATCCAACTTGTCCGGACAATTTGAGTGGCTTAGATTATGCTTTGATGGGATTTCCAAGTATGGACGTGTACACCAACACGCCACATACACGTAGGTTTCATCGGCCGGGACCGACCGATCCTGGTCACCTCGAAACGCGCGCACAAAACTGGCTTGCCGCGGCCTTTGCAGCATTAATCTTCTGTAGCAAATCGATCTCGAACACTCAACTTCTCCGGAAAATTTGAGTGGCCCAGACCACACTTTTACGAGACGGTAAGATATAGGGATCTACAGCGGCATGCCGTCTACACGCATACCCGATCGGCCATACCAAAATCGTGTCCCAAGCCTGGATTAGACCAAGCTGAAAAGTGGTGCTTGCACACCTATTTTCCAAAACCCTAATTCCACTAACTTGTCGCAGATGAGCATATCAGAAATCATCTTGTCCGTACAACTTCACCAGCTTGGATATACAACCCCGGTAAAGAGTTAATTGGTCAGTAAGACGTCCTGGTGATCACCATCCGCCACTCTACCGCACCATGTAATCGGTCAAGGGAGGATTTGTCTACACAATCCCCAAACCATCACATGAAGTATGCTGGACAAACATTCAAACAGCGATGCTTCACACGTGCTGAATACATTCGATGCATTACATGCATAGAATTCACTCTATACTTTACAAGTATCACTTTCTGAAATAACTTAGTTATTTAATCCGGCATTACATGCCATTTCCTGTGGGTCCCACGATCCACACGATTGAGACATGAATCACGTCACAAAATGGGGTATTGGTCTGGCGGTTTACAGCGTGCAGCGCACAACGCTCCATCATAAGAACGTGTCAGGGAAGTCGTGACGGTAAGTGATGATGGGAATAGCGGTAAAACATCTGATCGTGTGACGGTTACCAGCATGACCCCACTATCCCATCATTCCACTTTTTCCACTTCCCGCGAGATGTAAGGTTCAAGCTCAATGACTTGTATAAATAGGCTCTCCGCTCTATTTTTCAAACAACACAACTCGACAGAAGCAAGTGTTGATACAATTTGTATTCAAACACCGTAACTGATAGCTTTCATACCGTAAGCCAGTTCAGCTTTCTGCCGCAAGTCATCAAAAGCCAACACCTTCACAAATCTCAACACCTTCTTCGCTTCCCTCCCTAAGATCAACCCCATCTCCTTCACTTTGTGACCGAGACAAGTCTGGAACGACCATTTCTTTTGGTTTAGGCCGGATTTGCACAGATTGATTTCTCGAATCTACAAGCACTCCCGTGCAGTGCATTGTTTTAGGTTTAAACTCATTCCTCTTCCACACCCCAAATTACCAAATTTGACCGGAGTAGTTTTCACCCATAAAAAATTGGCAACCACAGCGAGAGGTTGATCTCTCGGTTACAAAAAATTGAAATTTCAATATTCGATCATTAACCTTTTTCAATCTCATTTTTCGGTTTTCATCTCGCAATGTATCCTCACCCGGAAGCTACAACTGGTTCAGATACCGTGGGAAGTGTAGCTATGATGCTGGAGGATGTTTTGGAAAATCAAGCTGGTATCGCTAGAAGGAAGAGCGAAACATTCCTCCTTTTGAATGATATAGCAGCTCAACTACAAAAAAGATCGAATGGCGTTTACCCAGATAGGGAAAGAAACGTCGAATCCTCAGCCAGGAATCATACCTTTACCTGCGAAGATGCAGAAAGAGCGTGTGATCGCAGGGGACTCAGGAGAGACGAACAACATGATCCGGCCGACAACAAAGACTCGAGGAAACTCCGCATGAGAAAAGACTTGTCTGGAATGTCACAACGTTTACCGGATAAGGAAAAGGAACCGGCAGCCTACAAAATCTTGCTAGAAGATTTGTATCTCAAGACCCTAGCTGGAACTCGAAAGATTGACCAATCCGCAACATCCCTTCAATCAGGTGGATAAGTGCTCGAGGAAGGAGAGATCAATCAAGGAACACGTGAGTACATAGGATGGGAGCGTTCAAATCGATCACTCTGCAGTGATATTACGTCAACCTCTGCACTCCATCCAGGCAAGCGATCTGCGGATATGATAGCACTCACAAGTCTTCCAACTTTGTCTCCGAAACGTACTCCATGTCAAAGCCACGAAGAGACACCACAACTCCCACGAATACGGGAGAAGCTGGATTCAGAGTACCTACCCTTTCCGTTCCCAATGCAAAATATTTTGGAGTTACTGGAGACATGGGTATGAAATGGATAGGTGGAGCTGCCTCTTGTATGGCGTTCATTCACTGATCGAGAAAAAATAGATCTGAGATATTGTCATTTCCACTGATTCCTTCATCACCCTACAAGTGAATGCAACGCTCTGAAACACATTTTCCAGAAGAAGTTTAATTCAGAAAAGTAGACGAACAATTTCTTGAAGAATTTACTCCGGAGAGGATCAAGTTTCATGCAAGTGAGTCGCCAAAGACCAAGTAAGTTTTGTTAAACAATTATACAGTTTTAGAAATGACTGGGGACTGCATAGATTGGATAACCGAATCCCATATTTGTTTTCCTTTCGTACTCCCCTTTTTCGCACAACATTTGCAATTTCATACGACATGTGCAATCATTCATAACCAAACTTCAAATTTCATCCAAAAAAATCTTTTTCAAAAAGGTTGTTCAGAAAACTATCTCAAAATAAATCAAATTCAACCACACTAGTTCAAAACATGAAACTAAACTGCGAAAAAAAATCCTCACTGTCACTCAAAAAGGAAAGCATCTAAAGAGGCAAACGGACAGCGCGAGTCCCTCAAGGAAAATCCTTTAGCAACAACTCGTCCTGATGGGAAAGAGTATCCTTCATCTTCTGGAATACATCCTACTCCAACTTCAACTCATGAGACAATCTCTCAACCTTTTCTCCCTGGCGAGCAACGTGGTCTGCAGATGGAACTTCATCGTGAAATTTCTGGAGCTTCTGGATATCGGATAACCCTTTGAAGAACCAAGGAGCATTGAAGTCATACTGCACGAACACATCTCGATGAAACTTCCAGTCTTCGATCACCTCTTCGGAAACCGCTCGGCCAGTCGCGACACTCATCCCATGGATAAACCACACTACAAAAAAACTTGGCATTAACGACTACTTTCTTACCAACTGTAGTCGGTGGAACTCTTCAGCGACAACTTTAGGTAACCAAAAACAGATATAGCTGGAAGATATCTCTAACAACCAGTTTTCCATCAACTACAGTTGGTTGAACCCTTTAGCAACGATGACTTAACAACTGAAATATCATATTTGTTGTTATTATCCTCCAGACACCATGGTTGGGGTAACCAAAATGTACCATAGAAGGTATACATCTTTTTTCACTCGTCTTACCCACCGAAAAACCTGTCGGTAGACACCTACCCCAACCATCAGATTGCTGGCGTTGCTAGTATATTTCGACAACTATTGTCTGGCAACTAAAAATTATAATAGAAAAAATATATATCTATCAAGTGCAGTTAGCCAAGAGAACTATCTGTCTGTGGACACCTTTACCAACTGTAAAAGTAAGTACATGGATATAAAACACTGATGAATAACGAGTGAAATTGAATGAGGTTGATAAAACCAATAACATCAAGTGAAATTAAACATAACCTATAATCTAGATTCATATAAATCAAGATAAATATATGTTCTTTTCTGAAATGATAAGTTATTTAATGAAAATTGAATTTGAACCTATATAAGGGAAATTTAGTGAAATTGATTGATGACAGATGAAACTGGATAAGGCCAAAAAAAGATCTTTTATACTTGGATATTTACGTAAGTTGATTCTAATAAATATCAATATAATTTTAGAATTAAATCGATCTTATATATGAAAAATGCTTTGGTGTTTACATACCACCTCTTATCTTATTCTGCTTTGGTTTTATTTTAGAATTCAATGAAAATTATCGAATTCATCTCTCATTGTTATAATTCATTCCTATATGTATTCGAACACTTATATAATTGAAAGACAATAAAAATATCCACAATTATTCTCATTATGTACAAATATTCTTTGGGTTTTTATATTATCAAAGGTTGATGAATAATTCGAATGCACCAGTTCATTTTAGCATAAAAAGAACCACACATGTTTCTCACACACTTTTCTCAATCCGTATGAGTCCCAAAAGAAATTTCATAATTTTCCTAAATCTTCACCATCTAAAAGGTTTCCTAGTCCGCATGTCTCCTTTTCCACAGTTCAATTTATTACCTTTGATTTTTTTTTCTCCTCACTTTCCTCTTTCCCTATCATAATCGAAAAACACACGATAATAAGTAGGAAGAGAGAGAAAACCCATAAACTTAATCTTATCTTCTCTGTATCTCCGCCTAGGCTCACTCACCCTCCCTTTCTCCTCCGCATAAACCTAAACCAGATCTATAAATTCATTTATCATCCATTAAATTAAGCCATGCCAATCTAATAATTCTCTTCTTTCGTCAAAGATTCCTTTGTAAGTGTAACAAATCTCTTATTGATTTCACTCTTATTATTTTTTATTTATATTCTTTTGATTGAATCTGGTCATGTATTTGTTAGGTCAAGAATAAAATGACAACAGTACCAGGGTCGTTTGATTCGGGAGATTGTAACGTGGAACAATACTTTCCTCGGTTTTGACATCTGATCCAGATACGAAAATGGTAAATCTTCCATTTTTCTTCTTTTACCTTTTGATTTCGTCACTTTATCGCTGCCTTATAGTTCTCCTTTACTGATTCACTAATTTGTTTTTGAGTTTTACATTTTACAGCCTTCCGTATGTCATTCATGGTCGAGAAGAAGCTCGGTAAAAATATGAGAGACTAAGCAGACCCATCCCTAACTGGATCTGTATGAAACTGATAACACCATCAGGTTTGTGTTATCTTTTCTCTTTAATCTCATCTTTCTAGTCAGACATGTTCTTGTTTATACTTTTTCCCCTTAATTTTCAATTTTGCATCAATTTTCTTTTGTATGTTTCTAGGTCTTTGCATTTAGAATTAGCCTTTCTCGTTTGCAATTTGGCTTTGATTTTCAAAGTTTCAAGAATTTTCTAGTTTTCAATTCCTATTACTGACTTTGGAGTTTTATAATTTGTGATGCAGATAAATGAAGGTTCCTGGTGTTTGCAACTGGAGTAAGCAAGAAACTAATTGAAGGAGTGGATAAGAACCTAGGCATCATTCAAACCTGAGAACAACTACAATGTTGCTGGCTTCCTGTGTGATTTCTGTATGTATTTATAATTGATTTGAGATATTTGAGAAGCACCATATTTCAATTTAGATATGATCATAAGCTTTTCCTTATATCTTTTTTTTGTGTTTCATGTTTATATGGAGTTTTAGATTCTGTGTTTTTGTGTTTTTGTTTAATTGGAATATAAAAATACGGGAATATATGATTTTATTTTTATGTGTATTGCTGATTTGGGGTTCAATTGTTGATTGAATTGCTTGCTTCTTATAATAGCTTTATATGTTTTTTCGAATGTGTTTAATCTAAAATTGTAGATGTTTTTAAAGCTTTTCGTATTTCAAAAAGTAAAGATATTTTTCCCTTATTTTTGTTTCTGTGCAAAAGTACTTTACTTGCAATGACTTGTTTCTCAATTCGGTCTTTGATTGGGAACTTTACGTCAATGTCCAGTGATGGATGTATTTTAAAGCAATTCAGAGCTTTCCATCCAAAGATCCTAACAATTCTTCAACAGGGGAGGCTTACTTCAGATATGTGGCATCCAAATGGTTAGTAGTGGTCATATTTTGTTTGATTTCTCAAATATTGTTTCTAATATGACTAATTTATTGTTTGCTCCTGGTGATTGGTTTTGTAGAAAATTAAAGAAATCCTTCGGATACTGGTACCAAATCGGATCTAGTTTTGGGATAACTTCGTTTTTTTGGACAATATGGTGCTGGTAACTACTGGGCTGAAGGATATTATCTGTGATCATTGATTTATTTCTTGATGTTGTCGAGAAAGAATCTGAGAACTGTGACCGTCTTCAAGGTGCAAATTACATTCTATAGGGCTCAATTTTAATTTCTCAACTGTGAATCAGGGCTTCTTTTTTACATTTTTGGTGAATTTTGAAGGTTTGTGGAGCTATGGTTAATAATGATTGTTCATACTGTTAATTTTATTTTTAAATTGTAGGTTTTCAAGTATGCCACTCATTGGATGGAGGAACTGGGGATGTACTGATCTCCAAGATCAGAGAAGAGTACCCTGACCAAATGATGCTCACATTCTCCGTATTTCCTTCGCCTAAGCTTTCAGCAGATACAGTAGTGAGCTTTATAATGCATCCCTATGTTCATAAATTAGTTGAAAATGCTGATGAGTGCATGTTCTTGGGTAACAAGGCCTCATTTGACATTCATTGCGAGACTCTCAAGCTAACAACTCCTAGGGTCCTAGATGTAAGTATTCCAATCCCAAGATCTTAATATCTATTTTTCACCTGTGAATATTTGAAGTTCAGATATCATGTTGTTTTGGTTGATTACCTATTTCTAATAATTAGAGGCCTACATTTTTTGAACAACTATAACACGCCTAGGCAAATCGGATGTTTGCTTCTCGAAAGTATTATGTGTATCTTGGTTTTACAATTGGTTGATCTATTAAACGTGATTGGAAATTATGATTTGCCGTGAAAGACTGCATTCTTTGCTATGAACAAAAGAAATAGGTGATCCATTCCCATACCCTAATCTATTTGGAAGTGGAACTGCATTCCAGAAGTGGTTACTTAAACCTCTTTAAAGCAAGGTAGTTTACAGTTTACTCAATAATTGCATTGAATATGTTACATGATTGGCTGTTGATGGGTGGGAACAATCTTTCTCACTGATTATATATTGTCAGTTATGGAGTGTGATAGTTCAATAGGAATCTTACTGTGAGATGTTGTTTGAGTCCGAAGTAATCTCACGAGTTGCTTTTCAAAAAAATTTGAGGGACCAGCAAGTTGTTTTTTTCTGTTCAGATCAGAACAATTTTCTATATTACTCTTTAGATCATGGGTAAACAGTTTGGTCAATACCTGGTCGGATTTCCTTATGAAGATTATAGTTTTTGGTTCTTTTACATAGGACCACTTTGCGTGTGGAAGTGAAAGATACCTGCATACCACCCCATGTCACGTTTATACTTTATACGGTATTCTAAGAGATAATTAGTTTTTTATTGATGCAGTAAACTAATTGAAGTAGTCTTAACAGTTTGTTGTGTGTCACCTTTCTCTTCATCATTAATGTTTTCGTTGGGTTTAGCATACTGTGTTGTCGCCAAAGAGTCGGTTGGGAGCATGTATTTATAGCTTTTTTGGAATGTGTGAGAGCAGATTACAAGAAGAGATATGGTGGTGGTAAAGTTGATACTGCCATTGGTAAAAGTCTTAAAAGGCTGGAATGATTTTTTAATGTTTGTATTTAAATCCTTTGAGTGTATAACAACTCTCAGTCATTTTATTACCTTACATTTTACTATTTGGAAGTGTCGGAAATATGGTTTTCCATGAGCATACTTGAAATGAATGAGATTGCATTTGTAGTATGATATTATCCATGATAAAAGCAGTTTCTCCCACAAGTGCTCTTTCCGTTTTCTTGAATCTTCCTTACCCGATTACATATAATGATTAAAAATTATCTGTAGAATTAATTTGCAAGTGGATGTTACGTCATAGGGTAGTCTGATCATTGTTCTTATTGCTATTGCAGACACTTGATCGAGGCCTGCCCAATTGATACGCAGAGACATTGAGGCCTACCCAATTGAAATGCAGACTCTCGAGGCCTAACCAATTGAAATGAAGAGACACTTGAGGCCTATCCAAAGGAAATATATACGCAGGTACTGAAGGAACTCATGGACTCAATAATGAGAGCTTGGTATAGACCCAGATCCCGACTCTCAGACCCATTTGTCAATGAGAGCTAGGTATTGTGTGTCCTGTGTTTTAGAATTGCAGTCAGTTTACAGTAATGGGAGCACACAAATATCTTCCAACTTTTTTGCTGTCTTATTCAATTAAATTGACCAGATAAGTGGTGGATGGATGTTATAGTTGAATGTTCTCGGGTATGGTTAATGTATTAATGATATATAATATTATCTTCAATTGATAAATCATTGTCTAGCAGCTCAAATGGCCAGGTCCCTTCACCAAGTGATCCTATGCAGGTCGAATTCTTTACCAACGCCACCTTAACCAGCCAAACATTTGGCGGATAAAACCCTTTACAGACTAAAATCAGTGGATTTAACTGTTGACCATCAAAACATTTGGTGATTTTATACTTGGCCAAACACATTAAATGCCTTCACCAACTAAAATGTAGTGGATTAAAAACAAATACAATGACCGGGTCTTGTGTTGGAAGGATTCTTTACCAACCCAACTAATACCTTGACCAGCTAGATATTTAATGGATGAAAACCTCTACCCGCAGATGTTCAGTGGATGAAACTGTTGACTGTCAACAAACTGCGTAGTTAAAATCCTTAGCCAACGAAGTGTTAATTTTCAGCAACGAACAAAATTGTGGGTAAAGTATTTCAATGACGAACCTTTACACGTTATACCAAGGAAAACCATTAGCTAATGGAAAACTGTGCCGTCAACAACTTCAGTCGACGGCTTTAGTTGACAGACATATACATCAACAACATGGTCAGTACAGGTCTTTAGAAAATAAGGCTTTAGCCACATAGCATTTATGTTGCCATGTTGATTGCTACAGAGCACCATCCACTAAAAACAACCCTTCACCAGCCGAACCTGGGTAGTCGCTAAAGTTCATTTTTCTTATAGTGCCATAAAGCTTCTTGAACACAGTTGACCAAGGAAGGACGACTTTTGAGCCTTGTGACGGTAGAAATATGCACATGCTTCTTCCATATCGCCGTGTATAATTCTTCGAACTGAGCTGGTACACTGAATCCCCCAACTAACACATGACCTGGGTAGGAGCAGTAAAAGGAGGATCAAACAAGGCTCCGGGCTGCGTTGCCGGCGCTTCACCAACTACCAGAGCCTTGCTAGTTGCGGACAACTCTTCTTAAGAAGTCACCACAAAAGCTTTATTGATCGAAGTGGGCTCAGAATGTTTTTCAAGGGGAGCCACCTCAGCAGCAGATGTTGCCTCTCTTTCTTTACATCCAAGGTATACCTCACTCTGGATGTCGATTTCCATCACGACCTCGTCAACGAGACTATTCCGGGGGGCGCCTTGCTCAACCGAACTTGCATCATCTCCATCACTGTATGGAGAAATGTCGGTGTCACCAGATTTCTCCGCGTCAGTGTCACCAGATTTCTCCGCGTCAGTGTCACCAGATTTCTCCGTGTTAGTGTATCCAGATTTTTCCGCGTCAAGATCAGTGTTCTCCGCGTCAAGATCAATGTTCTCCACGCCAAGATTACTGTTCTCCGTGTCGGGTTCAATATAACCATATTTCTCCGCGACGGGATCAGCTTTACCGTAATTCTCAGGGACGGTGTCACCAGACTTCTCCGTATGAAAAACAGTGCCACCGCATCTTTGATTACGATCCATTGCCGTGAAATCATTTTCTTCGAAAATTCCCTAATTATCAATAACAGGAATTAAATTCAGAAAGTTACTCAAGAGGGACGAAGCCAAAATATCAAGAGGAAGAGATCTAAATACCCGCATATTGGAGGAATTGAGGATCAACGGACCACAAGACTGCTTCTTAGATTTCCCTCCTGTCCGGGGACTACAACCGGGTTTCCATCCTGTAGGAGGACCGCAATAATCAGCTCTGGTGCGTTTACCTGGGAGTGATTTCAACCGGAAATGTTCTTGCAAAACATCATCAGACAGCTCGCCGCGGGAGATTGTCACGACATCCTCGGAGAAGTTTCGGAAAATCAACAACTGTTTTTCCCAAAACAACTTATACCTGTCAGTTACCACTGGTTTCCTATCGATAGGCCAGAAAGGAAGACTCCTCGTCGTTACATGGAAGCCATCAGCATCAAGAATATCCGAGATGAGTTTTGATGGGACCACAGAGGAACGAAAGAATGGAACGCCCTGGTCGAACCCCATTTGACAAGCGGACCTGTCAATATTGTGCTGGGTAAAGACAAACTTCCCCTCCAATAAGGATGGAAGATATCCTGGAAAGCAACTGTAAGGATAAATGAGTCCTCCAAACGATATAGTCTCCGCATCGGTACACAACAAAGCATCAGGACCATCGGAGGCGACAACAAAAGTCTTAGGTTGAAAAATAGAAGAATTGATCAGTCCCCACGGACGAAAAGTCCCGCAGCCTATTTCGTCAAAAACGTCCACAAGTCTAGCACCAGCTCTAGGGCGTCTTTTCTGCCAAAGGAATATTATCGAACCACCATACAAACCATTGAGTGAAGTCACAGGAGTAGGAGCATAACTTTTGAAATGTTCCCACAGAAACGCCTGAAGAAAAGAAAAGTGGACGCGTGACTCTACCTTCTTGTATCATTTAGAAACATGCATGTCCATCGCCAAGCATCCAGATGGGAATACAACGACCCGAGGAACAAAGCACCCAGGGGAAGGACTTCACCTTTTGCTAGATTTATGACCATCTTAACAAGGGAACCAATTATGGTCTTCTTTCCGGAGCCGTCGTCAAAAATGTCTCTAGACAGCCACAAAGACAGAAATGCAATCAAGCTGAGCTGATTCTCCGACTCCTGGTTTGACTTCAAGTCTACAAAAGACCACTCCGACACCCACCAAGTGTAGAAACACCGTGCATCCTTTTTATCCTCCTTCTCCAGCTTATCGAATTCTACTACCTTTTGTAGTATGGTATCATAATCACGCTGCTCGGCGTCAGAAAGCCCGTAATGAAAATACCCAGCTACCGGTAAACTCATCAATACAGAGACGCTCTCCAGAGTAATATTCATCCCTCCCCACAGGGATATGGCTGTACGAGTAGAGGGAAGCCACCGTGAAATAAAAGTGATCAACCCCGCAATGTCCTTTTTAATTTCAAGAGTAGCAGATGCCATGACCGCATCCAAAATTAAGTACTGCTTCTTAGATTTCCCTCCTGTCCGGGGACTGCAACCGGGTTTCCATCCTGTATGGGGACCGCAATAATCAGCTCTGGTGCGTTTACCTGGGAGTGATTTCAACCGGAAATGTTCTTGCAAAACATAATCAGACAGCTCTCCGCAGGAGATTGTCACGACATCCTCAGAGAAGTTTCGGAAAATCAATAACTGTTTTTCCCAAAACAACTTATACCTGTCAGTTGCCAGTGGCTTCCTATCGATAGGCCAGAAAGGAAGACTCCTCGTCGTTACATGGAAGCCATCATCATCAAGAATATCCGGGATGAGTTTTGATGGGACCACAGAGGAACGAAAAAATGGAACGCCCTGGTCGAACCCCATTTGACAAGCGGACCTGTCAATATTGTGCTGGGTAAAGACAAACTTCCCCTCCAATAAGGACGGAAGATATCCTGGAAAGCAACTGTGCATATAAATGAGTCCTCCAAACGATATAGTCTCCGCATCGGTAAACAACAAAGCATCAGGACCATCGGAGGCGATAGCAAAAGTCTTAGGTTGAAAAATAGAATAATTGATCAGTCCCCACGGACGAAAAGTCCCGCAGCCTATTTCGTCAAAAACGTCCACAAGTCTAGCACCAGCTCTAGGGCGTCTTTTCTGCCAAAGGAATATTATCGAACCACCATACAAACCATTGAGTGAAGTCACAGGAGTAGGAGCATAACTTTTGAAATGCTCCCACAGAAACGCCTGAAGAAAAGCAAAGTGGACGTGCGACTCTACCTTCTTGTATCATTTAGAAACATGCATGTCCATCGCCAAGGCATCCAGATGGGAATACAACGACCCGATGAACAAAGCACCCAGGGGAAGGACTTCACCTTTTGCTAGATTTATGACCATCTTAACAAGGGAACCAATTATGGTATTCTTTCCGGAGCCGTGGTCAAAAATGTCTCTAGACAGCCACAAAGACAGAAATGCAATCAAGCTGAGATGATTCTCCGATTCCTGCTGATTCTCCGACTCCTGGTTTGGCTTCAAGTCTACAAAAGACCACTCCGACACCCACCAAGTGTAGAAACACCGTGCATCCTTTTTATCCTCCTTCTCCAGCTTATCGAATTCTACTACATTTTGGAGTATGGTATCATAATCACGCTGCTCGGTGTCAGAAAGCTCGTAATGAAAATACCCAGCTACCGGTAAACTCATCAATACAGAGACGTTCTCCAGAGTAATAGTCATCTCTCCCCACATGGATATGGCTTTACGAGTAGAGGGACTCCACCGTGAAATAAAAGTTATCAAACCCGCAATGTCCTTTTTAATTTCAAGACTAGCAGATGCCATGACCGCATCCAAAATTTGCGCTCTAATCAGGTTTGCCTTAACACCCTTAATACTCAACATGCGCCTCATCCACCCTTCGAAGGAACCCAGCGGAGTATGGAAAGTCTTAAAATCGATGGGAGAAGGCGGATATTCTTTTCTTTGAAGACAGAACCTCATTACATATGCTGAACAAGAAGAGGGATTAGCTTCCATATTCTCTAAGCCGGAGAGTAAAACTACCTCATAATAAGGGCGTGTATTAACATTCGGAAAAGACGAAGCAAACAACCCGTCGTCAATGTTAGGCATATCTTTGAAGTTGTCAACACTTCCAGAATGGGGACTGGCATTTCCTTTAGAAGACATTTCAGCAGAGGCTTTCGATTTTCTCTTCATTCTGCAGCAGAATATGAGAATAAGTACTTGCAAAGAGAAAATTTGTATGAAATATGCACGATGGAAAACATGTTCATGGAGTGCCCAAGTTCGTCCGGTATTTCTTAAAAGATTGTCCGGTACTTCTCAAAGTTTGCCCGATATGTCTCAAGTTTGTCCGGTATATCTGAAGATTATCCGGTATGACCTGAGTTTGTCAGGTATTGATCAAGGTCACAAGTCTGGATCACATCGGCAAACAAAATTGGTCAATATCATGAAGATGGTATAGGGGCCGTCAAGCATGCATAATGGGATTCACGTTCGGCCAAGCATAGAGGGGTCCACATTCATTTACACGTATCACGATTTCTCACGTTCATGGGAATTGTGTTTACGGAATTCAAGAAAAACTCTTTTCAAGCTACAACCTAAGTTATTGGGTTTCACATGCAATAATGGAAAGGGAAACAGAAACAACGTATTTATGGTTTCACGGCTGGTTTTACTAAAACAAATCCTAGCAAGTGTTGACGTGAAGGGCTAAGCATAACACATTTTACAAGAGGGTTTACCTAACAAAACTAGGGTTTTACCTCAATAAAATAAAAAAAAAAAACTTACCGGACGGTGGCGGCGACGGAAAACTTCGGCAACGGCGACAACAGCGATTCCGGCAAGCAACAACGGCGGCAGCGAGAGCAGTCACGTACGGGAGCTCCACCAAAACAAAAATAAAAATCGCGAAGAAAATAAAAGGGGTCGGTACCTATTTATAGACAAAATTTGGAAGAATCCCAATAAAAGAAGGATTCCTCTTTTTGGATAGATTCCTCTTTCGATTCAAACACCCAAAGAAGGAAACCGGTCCCACCGAAAGGGTCTCATGATCACACGGCGGCGTCTGCATACACCATCACTAGCCGGTCAAATATCTTCCAGGTAAACTTTCTTTATCTTATCTTTCTAACGCATGTGTGTCACCATCATATGCCCACCCCGCAATAGTGTAACCATTACGTGCTCGACATGAGACTTAATGTTGATGGTGGTTTTTCATGTAAGGTTAAAATCGTAAAAAGCCAAATTATGTGCTGACACCTTGCAAAGGGTAAAGACACCACAATGATGAATACTTCTCCGCTGTAAATTTATAAGCATTTCCGATTAAATGCATGACTTGCCTTGTATTTTCTGTACCGCTCACTCCGTGCATCATGACGACTGAGTGCTGCTCTCAGCAGAGCACCACGAATCTCCGATAATCAATATGGAGGCATGTACAAAATACCCGTACAGGCTATAACTATCGGTGTGCTATACTAGCTCGATTGAGCGTCTAGACTGGACATATCAGTCTCAGAAACAATCATAACCATCCAAATTCACTAGCATGATTGGATGACTCAGATTGAATCCAAATACCCAAGAAGGTATTGGATTATTCACCGTCGACCCAACGCGGGCCCCGCATGGTCGAATTTCCCCAAGGGGCGGCACGGCTTGCCAAACCGTCCAGCCAAAGCAGCATGGACGAAAACCCTAAAACTAGGGTTTGCGGCACTATACAAGTGTCGCAAAACGATCCCAACCATCCATCTTCGCAGGTATAGATAGAGGGCGTAGATGTGGATTCAAGGGTTCCGGAACATGTCAACACAAACATCGTGGACCCACCTACACACAGGAGTGATCGGTCAAAACCAACCATGGTTGGTCGCTCCAAACCGATCGCCCAAAGTCGGCATGCCGCAACGGCCGACAAAACCCTAATTAGGGTTTCAATCGATCTCGGACGTCCCTTTTCTCCTGACCGAATGGAGGGTCTATAGGATGACTAAACAAGTGCGGTGAACATCAACATGCTCACCGCAAACCCTTCTTCCACCACGACTAATCGTCCACGGTATACCATGCACGGTCATTTAGATTTGCGTGCGAGCTGGTCGCGCCTCCCTGCTACAAACTAATCTCGACCATTCAACTGGTCCGGACAATTTGAGTGGTTTGGATTATGCTTTGATGGGATTTCCAAGTATGGACGTGTACACCAGCACGCCACCTACACGTAGGTGTAATCGGCCGGGACCGACCAATCCTGGTTGTCTCGGAACGCGCGCCCAAAACTGGCTTGCCGCGCGGCCTTTGCAGCACAAATCTTCTGTCGCAAATCGATCTCGACCACTCAACTTCTCCAGACAATTTGAGTGGCCCAGATCACACTTTTACGAGATGGTAAGGCATAAGGATCTACACCGGAATTCCATCTACACGCATGCCCGATTGGCCATACCAAATTGGTGTTCCAAGCATGGATTCGACCAAGATGAAAAGTGGTGCTTGCACACCTCTTTTCCAAAACCCTAATTCTACTAACGGTCGCAGATGAGCGTCTCAGAAATCATCTCATCCGTCCAACTTCATCGGCTTGGTTATACAACCCCGGTAAAGAGTTAATTGTCCATGAGGCTCCCTGGTGATCACCATCCGCCACTCTACCGCGCCATGTAATCGGTCAAGGGAGGATTTTTCTACAAAAACTCCAAATCATTACTTGATGTATGCTAGAAAAACATTCAAACAACGATGCTTCACTTGTGCTGAATACATTCGATGCATTACATGCATAAAATTCACACGATGCTTTACAAGTATCACTTCCCTAAATAACTTAGTTATTTACTGCGGCATTACATTCCACTTCCCGTGGGTCCCACGATTCACACGATTGAGACATCAATCACGTCACAAACTGGGGATACTTACTGAGTATTGTTCTGGAGGTCTACAGCGTGCAGTGCACAACGCGCCATCATAAGAATGTATCACGGAAGTTGTGACGGTAAGTGATGATGGAAATAGCGGTAATACACCCGATCGTGTGACGGTTACCAGCATAACCCCACTATTCCATCATTCACTTTCTCCACTTCCCGCGAGATGTAATTTTCAATCTCAATGACTTGTATAAATAGGCTCTCCTCTCTATTTTCAAAACAACATAAATCGACATAAGCAAGTGTTGATACAATTTATATTCAAACACCGGAACTGATAGCTTTCACACCGTAAGCCAGTTCATCTTTTGATGCAAGTCATTCAAAATCCAACACCTTCACAATCTCAACACCTTCTACGCTTCCCTCCCTAAGATCAACCCCGTCTCCTTCACTTTGTGACCGAGACGAGTCTGGAACGACCATTTATTTTGGTTTAGGCCGGATTCGCACAGATTGATTTCTCGAATCTAAAAGCACTCCCATGCAGTGCATTGTTTTAGGTTTAAACTCATTCCTCATCCACACACCCCAAATTACCAAATTTGACCGGAGTACTTTTCACCCATAAACAGTAGTTTGATTTGCATCATTAATTTCTCCAGTCTTCTCCTCCGAAATCATTCTCTTCGTCAAGCCTATTAGTACTCTAACATATTTTTGATAATTAATTAAAACTCTAGGACCCGATAGCGGAGTTGTCTAATGTTCTTTGAAATATGTAATAGTATCAGGAATCAGTATTTGAACTCATCCCTAAAATTATTGGAATCTCAACCTCATTACTCTCCATTAAAGTGATCAAAAGGGGAAATTTTTTAAAGGTTTTTAATGTTTTTCTCTATTATTATTATCACCACAAGCATTCTCGCGCCTATCGAGCCAAAGCAAACTGGTTGTTGTTGTGGATAAAGAAAGCACGACTTTGTATTTTCTTAACAAATTTTAAGTTTGAACCTGTTGCAAAAGATGCCGGGATTCACATTCCTTTCTCTCTCTTCTCTCTGAAATAGTGAAAAAAAAAAAAGAAACTTCACAATATTTCGTCATGGAAGAGTAATCTTTAGGCAAACCTTCGGGTGATTAACGGGTCATGAATTACGAGGAACGTATCTGGACGTTTTTGATTGACAGAGTGGTGATGAAAATTTAGGTTTTAATCTTGTTTTTTTCTTCTCTTTTTTGCTTTATTCTGAATCCTCTCTTCCTTTCGAGTTCGAGAAATACAAGTTGTGGTTCCATTTGACACATGTATTTTCTCATATCATTGTTTCTTTTTCTTTTTTTTGGGTTAGAATTGAATCCCTTCAGTTCGGGTTAGTGAAATACAAGCTGTGGTTCCAATCGAACAGGTATTTCCACGGAATGTGGCTTCTTTTTATGATTGAACCTATTCTCCCCCTTCTTAAGGTTGTTGGGGGTACTGTTTTATTAGGTACAACAACAACAAGGGATTTTATGATTTCTCTTTCAAATTTTCTTTGTGTTCTAATAATATTTATCTATGCATAGAATCTTTATTTATCTTTCTCTCTTAGGTTGTTCTCGGTATGCTAGTATTTTTGGTCTGAATCCTTTAAGTCTGTGATTATTTTTTCATATGATCCTAGTTTGTAGATCAATTAATTAGTTTTTGGGTATCAAAATTATGATTGGGTCTGTGGATTGGAATTTTGCAATCGAATTTCCTTTGCCTAAAAATCCCAATATTGATTGGGTCTGTTTTTTCTTTGTGCCCCTAAGTTGTTTGATAAAAGTTCTGAATTATGACCTTCGGTATCTCTGTTCTCTTGCTTTGCCTCTTGAATGTTTTCTTTCAAAACTGTGGATTGGTTGCATCTTTTTGGTTAGTTTTCAATTTTAAAACTTTATCTTTAGACTTTTCCTTAAAATCAGTATATTTTAATTTTGGTGTTGTTGAACACTTGGGTTGGCAGTGCTGCACCAAAAATGGTTGGTATCTTGAAGTAAGTAATTAAAACTCTATCCTCTGATGTGACTCAATAATGTTGTAGTAAAAGGTTCGTTGAGACTTGTGAAAGCAATGGATTTTAGATTTTTATGATTTAAAAATAAAGAAAACTTAACACAAAATTGATTTCAAAATATGAGAAAATAACCAAGACAATGATTCCACTATTACACATGAATAATTTATGGTGAATAACACAAAACTCTAATTATCTTTTGAAGTCCTTATTTCTTAATCCACAAATAATCAGGAAAATTCCCAAAAATTAATTGTATCCCCTATGCATAGGTTATCTAATCAAAGCATAACCTATCTAATTGAATCACAACTAATGAATAAAATTATGCAAACAATTTAAAACTCTGCAAAAGCAGTGATTGAGTGAATTATAAATTATAAATTAGAGAAAATAAAATAGTTACCAATCATCCATGCATAAATAGCTTCCTCATTGCCTTGTTTGTGGGAGAATTAGCTCATCATCATGTTGGAAACCCGCTCAAAAATCATTATTATTGCTCAAAAATGGTTTACAAATGATGAGAAAAGGAAAAATGATGAAAATCAGGTGTTTGCAACGCTTGTAATTGTTGCAAACACTGTTACAGAGAACAATATATTAAACTGCCTCTGCGACCAACACACTTTGTCGCTGTGTCTGAACTTATGCGACCCCCTGGTGACAGTCTTTATCGCCGCTGATGAACGACTGCGTATGATGGTCTATGTTCTTCGTGTTCTTCAGTTCCAGCAGCAGCAAAAACTTTTCTCTGCAACTTGATTTTGTTGACCCTGTGATGCTCTGTAAATCTCCCAATATCCCCGTCTTACCTCACTGATGTACCAACACCTATTTATAACCCACAATCAGCAAAATATCACGTAATAACTTCATATAATTCTCCATTACTCGGTATTATTCTTCACGGCCATTTTGGGAAATAATTCAGATTTTTGACCTCCACACGCATTCTGAAGATTCAAAATTTCCAAATTAGTTGTTATGGTCTTCCAAACACGTGCAAACTCATCTGCATGTGTTGTAATTCCCTGTTTAACATTTCCGGCCACGTCCTCCCTGTTTTCTTCCCGGGTTAATTCCATCCAATTTGGATCGAAACCAACGACTCTACCATCCTTTAACATCCCATACTAACATACCCAATGAGTTTAAGCCCTTGAATCACCCTACAACATCACCAAAATTCGAACCCTAATTCGGTAGTTTATGAAGAAATTTTCCCGCCAAAACTGTTCTTCCCCTTTTCATCAATCATTGATTATCCAGCCAAATTTAATCGATACTAAGCACATCACCATCCCTGTTTAGCCCTTAGGAACAAACCCATTTGATTTCAGCCATTTAGTCTCAATCAAAGACCTCCAAAATTCAAACCCTATTTTGGGAGCCCTTTTTCCCTCCAAAATTCAAAATTCAAATGGGGAAGATGGGTGTTGTGGACAAAAATGGGTGTTGTGGACAAATGGGCTACACATAGCCATGGGTGACACATAGAAAAAGTGGGGGTCCGTATATAAAATGTCCTCCAGGGTTCTCCGAGCAACTTTTCGAGCCGAATTTTCCAACAATGTTTATTTTCCTACAATCACACAAAATACCATAATAAGGACAAAAGTGAGTACTAACAATACTAAACATTGAGGACAAATTAGACACATAAATGCGGCTATCAAATACCCCCAAACTTATAATTTTCTAGTCCTCGAGCAAATCTAGAAAATAAAAAGACCGAGTTATAAACTCGGGATGGTTTAGCAGAGGTGTACCCACAAAACCAGACTTCTAATTGGTCACAAGTATCCAAAGATCTATGAGGACATAAATATTCTCAACCTATCGCCAAGTAACTAGAATGCCAGAGAAATTAAAGGTGCCAGCTCTAAAGCTGACCAAGAAAAGGGGAGACACATCTGCACCACTGCTAGATAAAGAGATATCCGCTACACAGCTAGATAAACATTGTAAGATGCGTCCGCTGATTTACAGCCGGATAAGATTAGGAGGGAGATAAAGATGAGAGGGACATCTGCTACACAGCTGGACTAATTACGTGTGATGAGTTGAACCAGTGCTAGAAAGGACTTGTGTCAGATTGAAAGCGGACTAACAAAGCAACCAAATGTATCTTTTCATCGACTCTCTCATAGTGCTCAGTAGAAACAACGTCTTCTTCGGCTTCAACTGTTGATGATAAATTCCCGAACTTCGTAGAACCTTGACAATTAACTTCTTCTCTTCGATTTCTTGCTTGACTTAAAATTTTCTACTTCCCTATGGCCTTATTGAACAAATAAAACATAAAGATGATTTTTTTTTTTTTTTTGGAAACAAAACAAGATACAAAATTACATGGCCATAAAAGAAGGACTTTAGCACTTAGATCTTCGCAACTTGTAATGTCTTGGTAACATGAACTTCAACAACCTATATCGTTTAATTTTCTTTGCTCTTATAACTTCTTGTAACTTAGTCTTACACTTTGATTTTGAATTCTGATTTTCTATTGTTGCTTGTAAACCTTAAACGTCTTCAACTTTCTTCATAGATTTTGATGTCGCTCCGCTTGTTGATGATGATAAGTTTCTACTGAGAGAGAGTCGGAACTAAGACCACATTGTGAGGTTGCTTTGTCTTTCTGGCATTTCCTGACCTACTTGCCTTCCCATCATGGATGGTTAGGTCCATCACGGTTACCCTCTAAAAGGAATAGGTTCCCTCCTGAATGTTAAGGATCTCAATGTCTTTTTCTCTAATGTCTCAATAGGTTGTTATCTCTAGCATTCCATTTCCTATCTTTTCGGTGAGAAACAGTATGTAAACTTAGCTAACCGGATACCATGTGACGCTAGAAGTTTCAAAAGTGCAACTAAAAACTTCTTCCCCACCCCCAAACTTAAATCTAACATTGTGCTCAATGTTTCTAATGAAAGTGCAAAACCAAAAGTAGAATAACACGAGGAGAAGTCGGAGAGATAGTACCTGGGTGAAGGAATTAAAAAATAATATACAACATACAATCACCTCGATGGTCAATCAAGGGTAAACAGGGTCCTCCAGAGGGACCTCCTCAACATCACCTGTAGGAAAGGGCTCTAAAAATGGTTTTAATCTCTGACCGTTGACCTTCGAAGAACTACTACTATCCGGTGTCTCAATTTCAACAGCTCCATGAGGAAAAACAGTGCGAAAAATAAAGGGACCCGTCCACCGAGAACGTAACTTCCCAGGGAAAAGATGCAAACGGGTATCATACAAAAGAACTTTTTGACCTTGAGAAAATGACTTCCTTAAAATATTTCTATCATGCACAAGTTTGATTTTGTTCTTATACTCCTTCGCACTATCGTAAGCATCTATACGAATCTCATCCAACTCATTGAGATGGAGTTTCCTATGGGCTCCTGCCTTGTCGAGTGAAAAATTTAGCTGCTTCAAAGCCCAATAAGCTCTACGTTCTAACTCAACAGGTAAATGACATGCCTTGCCATACACAAGCCGATAAGGAGACATTCCAATGGGGGTCTTAAACGCAGTATGGTAAGCTCATAAGGCATCAATGAGCCTAGACGACCAGTCTTTCCGATTAGGATTAACTGTTTTCTCTAATATACATTTTATCTCCCTATTGGAAACCTCTACCTAACCACTAGTCTGTGGATGATACGGGGTGGCTACCTTATGTGTGATACCATATTTCTTCATCAAAATCCTAAAAGGTCCATTACAAAAGTGCGACCCACCGTCACTAATTATAGCTCGCGGTGTACCAAAACGTGTAAGTATATTATTTTTCAAGAACTCAATCACAACCCTATGGTCATTGGTTTTACACGCAACCGCCTCAATCCACTTGGAGACATAGTCTAAGGCGACAAGGATGTATAGGTTACCAAAAGAATTAAGAAACGGACCTATAAAGTCAATACCCCACACATCAAAGACCTCAACAATTAAAATCGGGTTGAAGGGCATCATGTTCCTACGGGAAATGGTTCCTAGTTTCTGGCAACGTTCACAAGTAACACAATAACTATGGGAGTCTTTAAACAATGAAGGCCAATAGAATCCACACTGCAATATCTTAGCATCAGTCTTCTTAGCACTAAAGTGACCCCCACAAGCATGATCATGACAAAAGGAAATAATACTGGACTGGTCGCTCTCAGGTATACATCTCCTAATAATCCGTTCTGGACAATACTTAAACAAATAAGGATCATCCCAAAAGAAGTGCTTAACCTCGGCTAAAAACCTAAAACGCTCTTGTTTACCCCAAGGTTGGGTCATTCGACCAGTAACAAGATAGTTCACTATATTCGCATACCAAGGTAATTGGGTAACAGAGAAAATTTGTTCATCAGGAAAACTATCCCTTATAGGAAGGGAATCATCAGGGGAACTAACAACTAGCCTAGACAAGTGGTCTGCTACTACATTTTCGGCACCCTTTTTGTCTCTAATGTCTGGAGAAAATTCTTGCAACAAAAGGATCCACCTAATCAATCTAGGTTTCGTATCCTTCTTAGACAAAAGATATTTCAAACCAGCATGATCAGTATATATGACGATCTTAGAACCTAAGAGGTAGGGTCTAAACTTGTCTAAGGCAAACACAATGGCTAACAGTTCCTTCTCCGTAGTGGTATAGTTCAACTAGGCATCATTCAGAGTTTTGCTAGCATAGTAAATCACATGAAGTAATTTGTTTTCTTGCTGACCTAGCACAACACCAATAGCATAATCTGAAGCATCATACATGATCTCAAAGGGTAGGTTCCAGTTGGGTGCCTGGACTATGGGGGCGGTAGTGAGCAAAGTCTTAAGTTTCTCAAAAGCCTCTAAATAAGCATCATCAAAGACAAACTTAACATCTTTTGCAAGCAAATTGCAAAGAGGTCTAGAAATCAAGCTAAAATCCTTAATGAATCGACGATAAAAACCAGCATTCCCTAAGAATGACCTAATATCTCTTACGGTTTTTGGGATCGATAAAGATTTAATAAGGTCAACTTTGGATCTATCTACCTTTATACCATTCGAAGATACTATATGCCCTAGAACAATTCCTGAACGAACCATGAAGTGACATTTCTCCCCATTAAGCGCTAAATTCTTTTCCTTACACCTAGTCAAAACTAATGACAAATGATGCAAGCACTCATCGGAAAATATGCTCATCATGCAACGCTAAAAAGTCGCAGGGGCATTACATAGCCTGAAAGGCATGTGTCTATACACAAAGGTACCAAAGGGACAGGTAAAAGTGGTTTTCTCCTGGTCTTATGGGGCAATAACGATCTGATTATAGCCGCAGTATCCATCTAAAAAGCAATAATGGCTACGTCTAGCTAATCTCTCTAGCATTTAGTCGATGAAGGGAAGGGGAAAGTGGTCCTTCCTAGTGACCTTGTTCAATTTTATATAGTCAATACAGACACGCCAACCCGTGGTCATTCGGGTTGGGATTAACTCATTGTTATTATTCTGGAATACAGTAATACCGGATTTCTTGGGAACAACCTGAATGGGGCTGACCCACTTACTATCTGAAATGGGGTAAATTATGCCTGCATCTAACAGCTTAAGAACCTCGGTTCGAACTATTTCTTTCATATTATGGTTTAATCTCCGTTGCATCTCCCTAGAAGGTTTGTTATCTTCCTCTAAATAGATCTGATGCATACAAACAGTAGGACTTATACCCTTAATGTCTGCTATGGTCCACCCTAAAGCATCCCTGTTGTTTTGAAGGACAGTTACTAGCCTACTTTCCTGATCACCATCCAAGTCGGATGCTATAATCATAGGTAAAGTTTCAGATGGGCCTAAAAACACATACTTCAGGGTATCTGGCAATGGTTTAAGGTCCAATTTAGGGGGCTTTTCCAACGAAGGAACTAGGGTAGACTCAGAAATGGGTAGTGGTTCGAACTTAGGTTTCCATCCATTACTAGTGTCTAACAAAGGGGTCGAATCTAACAAAGCATTCACCTCATTAATCACATCATCATCATCGAAATCAATCCCAAAGTGATCTAGGCATTTCTCTAACGGATCTTCTAACAAAGTATTTGGTAATGACTCCTCGACTAAGGTTCCTATCATGTTTACCTCTTCTATGCTCGAGTCATCTAGTTCAGAGGGCAGCTTACTAATATGAAAGACGTTCAGCTCAATAGTCATATTACCAAATGACAAATTCATAATACCAGTTCGACAGTTAATGATCGCATTGGATGTAGCTAAAAACGGGCAACCTAAAATTACCGGTATCTGGTTCTCTTGGTCATGGACAGGTTGGGTATCTAGGATAACAAAATCCACTGGATAAATAAACTTGTCGACCTCAATAAGAACATCCTCGATCACACCACGAGGAATTTTAACGGACCTATCATTTACTGAAGTGTCATCTGGGTAGGTTTCATCTCACCAAGTCCTAGCTTAAGGTACACATGATATGGAAGTAAATTCACGTTGGGTCCTAAGTCAAGCAAAGCTTTCTCAACACGGTATTTACCTATTGTGCAAGAAATAGGAGGGGACCCTGGTTCTTTATAATTAAGAGTAGTGGTATTCTGAATAATGGAACTCACGTGACTAGCTAGGAAGGCTTTCTTTTGGACACTAAGCTTATGATAGACACATTTTTGTGTCTGAATTGTCCTCAGTGTCTCTATTGTTAGTTCTTGATTTTGTACTTATTATGGTGTTTTTGTGTATGTGTAGGTGTTTTTGGAGAAATAAACATGTATGGAAAATTCGGCTCGAAAAATTGCTCGGAACACCCCAGGAGGACATTTTCTAAAGGCACCCTCACTTTGGATAAGGGGCACCTCAGTTAGGCACCTGCTATTCTCACCCCCATTTGCGTTAGGGGACACCATCTTCACCATTTTGAATTTTCGTTTAGGCGGGAAAAATGGAGTGCCGCCGGCAGAATTAGGGTTAGCAATTTGGGCCTGTTTTAGGGAGACTAAAGGGCTGAAATTCTTTGGAGACGTTCCTATGGACTAGACAGGACTGATTAAGGTGTTGTATTCGACCCAATTTGGCTAAATAATCGTGTGTGAAGAAAACAGGGATTTGTGGCCGGAACATGGTCGGAAAAGTTATTCATGGGATTTCACGAGCAGCACAGGGTTTTGCACATGTTTGAGGGGATGTATCAACTACTCAGAGTGTGAAGGATCTTATTATGTCAATTTTACAGCTTCAGAACGCGTGGAGATACCAAAAATCTAATTGTTTCCTAAAACAGGCCGTGAAGAATAATGGAGAATTTCATGAAGTTATTGCATGAGATTTTGGGGCTGTTGAGTATAAATAGGCTTATGGGGTTGATGATAAGGAGGACGGGGAGTTTGGGAGCAGTTTGGAAGGTCACAGAGCCTCACGGAGCTGGAGAATCACGTTACAGAGAAAAATTTCTGCTGCTGCTGTGATCATCAAGAACACGAAGAAAGACTGCTGAACACAGTCGTATATTCTTGACAGTTGAACAGTAACAGAAGCACACTATCGTTCTTTGTAACGGTGTTTTGCAACATTTATAAGCGTTGCAAACACCAGGTTTTCATCTTTTTCCCTCTATTCATCTTTGTAAGCACATTTGAGCAATGAAATCGTACTTTGAGCGTGTTTCCAACATGATGTGCTAGACCCAACCATTGGGATGATGGAGGAAGCCAATTCTCAACACTATGTTAATCTTATTAAATTCTTTTCACGACTTTTGCATTAATATAATTTGATTTATAATTTTAAATTAATTAGTTGTGATTTAGTTTGATGGGTTATGCTTAGCTTAGGTGTTTTGATAACCCATGCTTACCATTTACAATTAATGTTATATAAAATCTATCTTAGCAAAGATTTAGAGTCAATAGTTATTATTTTCGGAGCTATAATTGTCAAGGAATTAATAATTGAACCATAAGAACATGAGTTTGGTGGAATCCTGAGTCCTAGTAACTCTCAATCTTGTTATCTTCGTTTGAATATTCTTCCTAGTTTTAATATTTTCCTTTATAAAGTCTAAAAAAATATACCTTCACAAGTCTCACGAACCTTACTAGTACAACATCATTGATAAATACAATCAATTTTTGGCGCCGTCGACACGGAGCTTGTCTTTAGGCTAGATTTTTTAGATTTTTATTCTTTCTTTTTTTAGGTTTTTATTTTATTTGTTCTTCTTTACGTTTTTGGGTTTTTGTCTTTGCATTACAGATTTTGAAACTTGGAGCAAAAATAAAATTTGCCAAAGATTTTGGTGAATACTTAAAATACTTGGAGTAAAAGGCAAAGCGAAAGGAGCGAAAGAAGAAGATATTTAAAAAAAAAAAAAAAAAAAAAAAAGAGAGTTTATTTTTTAGATTGTATTAGGATTTCTTTATTCTTGTAATTTTCTTTTTTTTTTCTTTTGCACTTTACTCTTTGGACTTTGGACTTGGACATTTGGACATTCTTTTATTTTTTAAAAAAAACCCTACGGAAGGGTAGTATTAAATATTAAATTGTTTGCAGAGAAGGACGGTGATTACGATATCACCCGGCCCCTCGGGTTCGCACATGACATAGGAGTCGTGGCCCGAGTCGACATCAACGGTTCATCCCCTGTCTGGAACGGTAGGTAAGTTTGTCGAAACACTCGCGAATCCCCTGTCAGCGAGTTACTGTATTCCTTCGTTTGCATAAATATTGAGTACTTGAATACGGCGTTTTTTAAATTCCTAGTAAAGCGCAAGGACTGGCCATACAATAATCAGGCAAATTCACAACAATTAATTGTATCCCCTAAGCATAGGTTATCTAATCAAAGCATAACCTATATAATTCAATCACAACTAATGAATAAAATTATGCAAACAATTTAAAACTCTGCAAAAGCAGTGATTGAGTGAATTATAAATTATAAATTAGAGAAAATAAAATAGTTACCAATCATCCATGCATAAATAGCTTCCTCATTGCCTTGGTTGTGGGAGAATTAGCTCATCATCATGTTGGAAACCCGCTCAAAAATCATTATTATTGCTCAAAAATGGTTTACAAATGATGAGAAAAGGAAAAATGATGAAAATCAGGTGTTTGCAACGCTTGAAATTGTTGCAAAAACTGTTACAGAACATAATATATTAAACTGCCACCATTTGTCGCTGTCTCTGAACTTCTGCGACCAAAAAGTGACAGTCTTTATCGCTGATGAAGAACGACTGCTTCTGTGGGTCTATGTTCTTCGTGTTCTTCAGTTCCAGCAGCAGCAGAAACGTTTCTCTGCAACTTGATTTTTTTGACTCTGTGATGCTCTGTAACTCTCCCAATCTCCCCGTATTACCTCACTGATGTACCAACACCTATTTATAACCCACAAGCAGCAAAATCTCACGTAATAACTTCATATAATTCTCCATTACTCGGTATTATTCTTCACGGCCATTTTAGGAAATAATTCAGATTTTGATCTCCACACGCGTTATGAATCTTCCAAATTTCCATATTTAACTCCTTAGTACTCCAAATTAGTTGTTATGGTCTTCCAAACACGTGCAAACTCGTCTGAATGTGTTGTAATCCCGTGTTTAACTTTTCCGGCCACGTCCTCCCTGTTTTCTTCCCGTGTTAATTCCAGCCAATTTGGATCGAAACCAACGACTCTACCATCCCTTTCCAGCCCATGCTAACATACCCAATGAGTTTCAGCCCTTGAATCACCCTACAACATCACCAAAATTCGAACCCTAATTCGGCAGTTTATGAAGAACTTTTCCCGCCAAAACTGTTCTTCCCATTTTCATCCATCATTGATTATCCAGCCAAATTTAATCGAAACGAAGCACATCACCATCCCTGTTTAGGCCTTAGGAACAAACCCATTTGATTTCAGCCATTTAGTCTCACTCAAAGACCTCCAAAATTCAAACCCTAATTTGGCAGCCCTTTTTCCCTCCAAAATTCAAATGGGGAAGATGGGTGCTGTGGACAAAAATGGGTGTTGTGGACAAATGGGCTACACATAGCCATGGGTGACACATAGAAAAAGTGGGGGTCCGTATATCAAATGTCCTCCAGGGTTCTCCGAGCAATTTTTCGAGCCGAATTTTCCAACAATGTTTATTTTCCAAAAATACCTACAATCACACAAAATACCATAATAAGGGAAAAAGTGAGTACTAACAATACGAAACATTAAGGACAAATTAGACACATAAATGCGTCTATCATCCTACTGTTCAGATGTATGTGCATTTGTTCTTGTTAATTTTCCAACTCTTTCGGGTTAGGTGCTTTATGAAACAAGTGTATGTGCACTTGGTTTTAAAGGAATCATGTTTAATTTCCAAAGTTTCTATCTTAAAAATGCTTTCATAAGCTCTTAGATGAATAGGGATTAGCGCTTAGAAAAAGTCGAAGTTTCTTATTGAAAAATTGTTTCTTCATTTTATGCACTTTCAGTTATAATAATGGTTCCTTTTTAAAAAGATTATAAGAGATGTATTATATCTTTTGTTAAAAAATTTAGAAAATGGGGCTTTGATTGGTTTTTTCTTAATTATTTTCAAAATCCAGGTTGGTCTAATCTTTGAGAAATCTAAAAGACATAATACTGGTAGGATCAAAGTAGTTGTTCTTACTAAGTAATTTGTTAAAAGTAAAGTTGATAGGTTATATTTTGGGGGGCTTATTGTATATCCAAAGATCGGTTTCTGGTTGTAAGACGGCTAAAAGGGTGTTCACATATAGTTTCCTAGAGAATTATGAACCAGGACACTAGTGACTAATAGGAATTAGCTAACAGTAAGATTTTTCCATTTACAGTAAATTTTATCTGTCTAAGAACCAATGGTAACACCCATTCTTTTAAGTTTTCTTATTCTGTGATTTTACAAATTAGTTTGAATAGAATCATCGTCACATTTTTTCCAGTCATAACATCACATCTAAACCTACGCTCCTCTGGCCCGATAAAACCCAAAGGTAAGCTGACTTCATCTCTTGATTTCTTTACTTCATTTGTCTTCCGTATTAATCTTCATTTTATTTAGTCGTAATTTTCTTATATTCAAGTTTTTCCGTGTATGTTACTGGTGATTCATTCTGAAGCGACCTCTATGGTTTCAACAAACAAGAATTGACAGTAGGATTATAGGTAACAAAAGTTTGAGGGGAACTAATTGTTTCTTGCAGATAAGGTTTCCCTTCCCTCAAGCTTTTGATTTCAAACCATTTAAGATAGTTTGTTTCCTTTATCTTGTGGAATGTTTTATAATTTTCGTGAATCCTCTTCTTAAACACATGTTAGATCTTAGTTACTTCTATCATTACTAAATCATATCATTCTTCTTCTTAGTCTAGGCTTATAAGTTGAGGTTTCAATAGACTCAAGAAATCAATTTGCGTATGTTTTTTTGTCCTTTTTCTCTTCTTCAAACCTGTGTTATATACCATAAAAGATACTAAACACTAGAGATGTATTCATTCTTAAGGCATACTATTTGTGTTAACACTATATATCTCTCTGTATTCCTGCCTGTTTGATCCTGACTAGTTTAGTTTATTTGTTTCTTTTTATGATTGCCATTGCTATGGGTAAATTTTACATCTTGGTCAACGTCTGCTTAGTGCAGCAATTTTAAAACCACACTTTCAACAGGGTGTAGTAACATCTGTGTTGTTCTTGGTTTTGGACATATACATCTGTTTCATCTTAATATGAGCCTTGAGTAAATCATCTTCTATTGTCGAGGTCTGCTAAGGTAGCTATCTTAAGATCATCACCACTAGGTTTTTTTTGGGGTCTGCGCTTCTTTAGTTTCTACTTTATATTACAATGAAAATCATAGCTTGGAACACACAAGGGTGCGGTAGAAAAAACCCTTAGCAACATTTAAAAACTGTGTTAAACAATGAAAAACCTGATATCTTGTTCTTATCTGAAACCAAATCTCAAAAGAGTTTGGTGATAAGATTACTTGATTACTTTCCAAACAACCACATTGTAGACCCAGATATAATAGCTGGAGGTATAGCAATTTCTTGGGTTGATGGAATTCACTTTGAAGTGGTTCAATTAAACCTTAACATGATCAATGTCATTTTTAAAAATAATTTTCACTCTAAAGAGTGTCTCTTAACATGTTTCTATGGAGCACCTAGGCATGAACATAAGTTAAAAATAATGGGTTATCTATAAGATATAGCACATCAAGTGAATCTAAAGGAAATGCCTTGGTTGGTAATAGGCGACCTTAATATAATCTTCAATGGTGAAGAAAAAGAAGTAGGCCTTCCTTTTAACAGAAAAAAGATTGAACCTATTTTAAACTTAATACAGAGAAGTGGTTTAGAGGATTTAGGTTATAAAGGTAATATGTTTAGATGGAGTAATAAGAGAGAAGGGAATGCAAACATAAAACAAAGGTTAGATAGAGTTATGACAAATGCAGATTGGATTGAGGAATTCCAGGAAGCATCCTTACAAAACATGGTAGCTATTGGTTCAGATCATGGGCCAATCTGTCTCTCTTTATAATCTAGGAATAAGCACCTAACTTCAACCTTTAAGTTTTACGATATATGGTTAAAGGACCCAACATGCTTAGAGGTCATCAAACGGTCTTGGAAAATCAACACCAACAAACCAGCTTTAAATATGTTAGAAAACATCTCTATTTTAGGAAACAATCTAAGAATATGGAAAGGAGACATCTTTGGGAACCCAAATAAGAATATCAAAGGATTATTAAAAACTATTGAAAACCTAGAAGCAAAACAATACACACCTTCTACCCAGACCATAATCCATAAGAAACACATAGAATTAGAAGATATTTATGACACGCAGGAAGAAAAAGAGAAGCAACAATCAAGACACAATATTATTTCCTTAGGAGAAAGAAATACTAAGTTCTTCCACATTCAAACACTAAAAAGGACAAAAAGAAACAATATCGACTGTAAACGCACTAAATATTTGAATGAGTATGTTTCCAATGGCTATGGGTTATGTGTTTTAGCTTTTACTACCTTAGGGGAGCTTAGCGAAGATTTCATTTTTTTTTTCAAACCCCTGAAGAATTTCTTAATTAGCAACTATGTTGGCAGTGGTTCAGGTATTTTTATTTTTCATAGATTAGGTGTTGTTATTCAGAAAGGGGTTAGAGCGCATCTTGTTGCTCGGATGCCAACCAAAAGCTCTGTAATTTGACCATTTTTGGCTAATAATAAAGAAAATAAATAAATAAATTAGAATAACACAGATTAAAAATGAAAAACATGAACAAAATTACTAATACAATAAGTCGGCTACAACAACCAAAAACGAGAAGAAGAGAAATCCCGGTGAAAATCTTAGGAGACAAATTTAAATTCGTTTTCCCTGTTGATAAGCATGGAAAGTTTCCATTAATGGAAGATGGAGGTTATAATAAATTTAGGATCGAAAACAAGAGAATAGAAAGTAACAACAACATATATTTAAAGGAAAATATAGTTAAAGTACAATGCCAAAAAATATTATAAGAGAAAAAAATATGGTTACCGGAATAAAACAATACAAGTATGAATAAGATCTGATTAAATTAGGAAAAAAATATTTTTTTTTTGGAAATTAAGTTCCAACTAATTAGTTTGTTTTTATTTTCCAGAATTAAATTCCATTAGATGATTCCGTTCATAATATGCGTTGGATTTAGCGGATGTGTACAACTCTTTCTCAACAATGTGTCCAACCCATTTATATTTTAATATGTTGTGATATAGAAGACAAAGAACAAAAGACACAAAATAGAGGGGGAGAAGAAGGAGAGAAATTCTATTAATATGTATAATACAAGAGATTAGGCCTCTATTTATACAGATAGAAGACTTGGTGTCCAAGATATGTAAACCCTAATCTTAGACACGAAGGGCATCTTAGTAAATAAACAATAGTTTATAACACTCCCCCTGATGACCACTGTGGCTAAGTCATTACAAGAATACCAGGAAAACTCAAAAGAGAAAAACCTGAAATTGCATAAGCATGTAAAAACTCAAACAATGTTGGACACGCATATGTTGCCTCATTAAAACCTTGACAAGGAAAACCCAGTGGGAAAAAACCTTGACGAAGAAAAAAGAGTACAACGCGACAAAGTCCAGTGAATGCACCTTAATTTTTTTGATGATGATCCCCCTGATAAATACTTCAGTCAAATCTTAGCGTGCAAATCTTTGAGTCGAGACTTTCCAATTTTGAAGAATGAATTTCTTGAATGCAGAAGAGGACTGTGCTTTCATGAAGATGTCGGATAGTTGATGAAGTCTTCATTTGTGTTTCACAAGCAGTAATGCCTTCGATTAATACTTTTTCGGAGTCTACATTCTTCTTCAACACATTGAGAGCTTGTGTCATGGATTGCTAGCTTCCCGAGATGATTTGCAAAAATTGTTGATGTAGTTCCTTCAACATAGAGCCAAGATGTAGATAAATTACCATAAGTGAACAAAACTAAAATTTTTAGAAGGAAATCCAAATTCTTAGGAGATGATTAAGTTGATTTGGTTTAATCAAATGTGGGCATCCACTAAACAACCAAATTGATATAACTCCCCCTTGGATGACCATCATGTTGAATTAAATTGCCTCACTAAAACCTTGCCAATAAAACCCAATGGGAAAAAATTTTGGACGAAGGAAAAAGAGCACAAATATCAACATTTTTGAAAGAAAATCAAACGTCAATGAGATGTCGCCTCGTTAAAACCTTGTCAGGAAAACCACATGGGATAAAACCTGAAAAGAAGGGAAAACAGTACAACTTTTGACGTAAATATGGATGCTAACCCAACTATATGAGTTTTACAAAAGAAAAGCATCAAAATAATAACTCTAGTCTATCTTAAAGAAGAGTTTAAGCTAGCATAATTCCAACTGCAGATTTAAGAAAATAGAATTTATGCTGCCAAAGCGTGGATTTTTGTGTTTTTAAGGACTCATCAAGAGACCTATAACATTGAAATCATCAACTAATTAATACGGATTTTCGGTTTGGTAACAAACTTATAAAAACACATACATGATTGTTAAACCTGACATAATCGAGTTAAGTGGCTGCCTAAATATAATTTGAATCCTCTAAAGAATACAAATTTGAATATGTTCTCCAAGAAAATCACTTGTGTGAATGCAATACGAGTCCTTCAAGACTACCACGCAAAATGCATCATATAGGGAGAACGATTATTAAACCAATCCTGGGGTTTGATAAAAAATAAATAAAAACCCTCAAATCGTTTTTACAACGAAAATATTTATCATATGAAGACGCAATATCACTACACCAACCTATAATTAATAGGCTTGGCATGTTAATTAAGGTGTTAAGTTTGGATCCAAAATTGCGTTATCGAGAAATTATAATAATCCAATCTAATATGGATTACATGCCAACCAATCACACAGTCAATATTCCTCTGCAGAGGGGTTCAAGACCACCATTTATTTGTAGTGGTTACTTTAAATGAATATTTGACACTGGTTTGTTTATATGATCTCACACAATTTCCAATGTATGCATACTTTGAAAAAATCAAAATTACTGGTACCGACGCCCGCGGGCATTATAATCTCCCCATCTTCCATTGAGGAGATATGGACTATAGTAGTGTGGATCATATTTTGATAGACTCAATTGGAGTACTATCTGTAGCATGTTGTAAAATTCTTGTTGCTATATGTGATTGGATTTCCTCTTAAGAGACAAAAGCTTATATGAAAGCACAACGAGAAATTTCACGCAAAGATTATATAATGACAGCCTTAATCGATTTGATCGTGATGGGAGAGAAATTAATATAACTTTCAAGTTAATAAACACAAGCTTTTGATAGTGTATAGTCTCCCCCGATTATGGCGGAAATATTTTAATCTCGTATACTGAAAATAAATTTAAGTAAAGTATTATCCGATTAATTTGAGATATATACTTTTATGGATTTTTAAGAATACCAGGTTGGACAGTGATATTGACTTCAAGAGCCATAAAAATGTCCAAAAATTGTAGTTTATACAAATCAAAGACCAACCATGGATTTTATTGGCTACAATAAAAATATACAAATAAAATCTCCAATAATTTTGTGACCAATATGGTCGATGAGATAATCATTGAAAATAAATTGATGGACACATTCTTTGTTATAAAGAAAATTATATCAAGATCGATATAGTCACTACAAGGACTAATTATATGGCCTAACAAGCCGGGTGCGCACCCATTGATCTTTTGTGTCCCACTATATTTCAACAAGTAATAACTATTAGGAGAGATTAGCAATAGGAAGAAAAATAATAAAAATAAAAATTGCTCAATATCCCTCGGGGAATGCAGCAATTGGTGTTTGTAAAAATAACGATATTTTATGGATACATCCCTTTAACATCGATAGGGAAAAACCAAACTTAATTGGATAATTGATTTCTTTGAGAAAATATAGAAATCATTATCGTTATGATTTTTAGAGAAAATCCACTTTGTGGTTGATAGATGGTTTCTTTAAAAAAAAAATAGAAATCAATCATAAAAATCACATGATCTTCATCAAATAGACGAAGATACCAAACTTAATTGGACGGAGGTTTTTCAACCATGCATGTGAATTATTAACGTGAAGGTAATCAAATTGTGATAACACCAAAGAAAATTGGTGAACACAGTTTCATTAGGGGAATAGAAACCGTAAACCATCTTAAGATGGATTTTTGCTTTAATAGAAAAATTAGAGGAGAAAGAATACACCAATTTTTGGTGATTATAGTTTCATGAATGGAATAGAAACTATAGGATTTTAATTAAACTTAGAAAAATAACTCGAGAAAATCTCGTTGTTAGGTTGCAAAAATATATAAAATCCATGGTAGAAGAATACATGGATGTTTACAGAAAAAGTGAAACACCAATGACAAGTAATTTCCGTGATAAATTAAAAAAAAGAAATCTAATCACATAATTGGTGAAACAGTATAAGATACTAAACAAATAAATAAAAAGTTTTATAAGGTTTTACTGTAGCTATACCGTGTATGTGCATTAGCACATTGGGTCATCATCGGCAGTGTGCCTTATGCATACAGTGCACGTAAGATATACAATGACTTCAAAGTTCAATCCACCTATATACATGTGTATAAAATTAGGAAAGTGATTGTTGATACGGCTACACTTTTTATGAGATAGTATTGTACCGTGCTTACCTAAAACAAAGCCAATGGAAACTTAGTTAAAATCCCATTAATAAATTATTGAATAAAAGAAAAATAAATTTAAAAGGGTTAGATAGGGATCGTAATTAATCTTCTTTTGCTCATATTGGTGGAGCAACGTGCATGATAACGTGTTGTGATATAGAAGACAAAGAACAAAAGACACAAAATAGAGGGGGAGAAGAAGGAGAGAAATTCTATTAATATGTATAATACAAGAGATTAGGCCTCTATTTATATAGATAGAAGACTTGGTGTCCAAGATATGTAAACCCTAATCTTAGACACGAAGGGCATCTTAGTAAATAAACAATAGTTTATAACATAATACACTTTTTGCATTTTTTCGCATTACAGTCAAAACTCTATATATTAATAGCCTTGGGACAAGGGGTGTAAAACGTGCTAGCCCGGCACAGCTCGGCACAAGAAATCGCGTGCTTCGTGCTGGGCTGTTCCAACTATTTAAACGTGTTGTGTCGTGTTGTGCTTTACTAGTCAAAATCTAGGCACAACATATAATGTGTTGTGCAGTGCTATGTCGTGTTTGCACATGTGCTATAAACAGATTGGGATCACTAAATGATATACATTACGTCGGAAATTATCACGATATCTAAATAGACAACATGAATTAATGTTCTAGTCAAGTACATATAGGTGCCATTATAACAACGATATTTCAAAATATTTGGGTATTATATGTGTTGTTATAAAAATAAGCTGGTATAAAAGGTCAAAAACTAAATAGAATAGTAATTCTTTTGTAAAATATACACAAAATGTGATGTATTTAACCTTGGTATATTATGTATTTGTGCATGTTATGACGTGCTTTCTTAACGTGTTGTGTTGGGCTGTGCCACATGCTAATCCGTGCCGCGTGATGTGCTGGGATACTGTTCCCATTAATCAAACCCAACACGTCCCATTTAACTAACGTGTTGTGTCGTGCTGAGCTATTTTTAGCGTGATGTGCTGGGATGTGCTCGTTCTGGCACAGCCCAATTTACACCTCTACTTGGGACGTTACAAAATTATTAATTTCTGTAGTTTATTAATATAGGGAGGTATATCAAAAAAATGAGTTTTATTTTTATTTTTGCTAATTCAAACTATGTAAATTATAAATGATATGGATATCTTCCTTAATCATCCAAATGAGAGACAAGTCATATATGCCCTAAACGAATAACAAATCATTAATGGAATTATACAAGAAGTTGAAGGAGATAATCCTGATGATGATAGTAGGAATATACCAAATATTTCTTGCCAATAAGTTTTAAACACAATAAACAAGTTGGAAATGTTTTGGATTCAATAATAAGGTGCGTGTAGTAATGAGGTCTTACACATCCACAAATCAAAATATGCGAAAACAATCAAAAAAGTTATATTATTTATGGAGGCATTTTATTTCATCTTGAATTTTGATGTAGCAAAATCTTTAAGTTTCCAATAATGACGATTATATTAATATATGGAGGTAAATTCCGGGACTAGAAAAATCTATTAAAATGTGGAGGTTATTACTATTTATAACTAACCCAAGATGGACTGATTTTTTATTAATATATAGAGTTTATTAATATATGGAGTATTAATATATGGAGTTTTTACTGTATTATCAATCAGGTGGTCATGGATAATAACTGAAATGTTAATTAATTTAATTTATAAGATCGGACCTATGAATGCTTTTGCTTGTAAATTGAAAGACTGGAATTAAATATATGGGGTGCTTTGCATGTGCTCTTTAGTTTATTCTCGACTTATCCGCTGCAATGTAGTTTGAGTGTCCCTTTGATAGGTATAGAAATACACCATATTTTACTACGTATAGTTTAGGATTTCTTTGCTATTTTTCGTGTAAATTATGTATTTTACGTGTGTTTTGAGTTTTATAATTATTCTGGAGTCACACGGGAGAAAAAAAGAAGAAATTATCATATTCGAACAAAAAGGGCAAAATTGTCATTTCACCAGGGAGAGCACACTATCTGGAGCTCGGTCAAGGTTAAGGGGCGACTCAAATTACTAAAGGAAGGACAACACAAGTTAAGGGGAGGTCGAAGAGGTGTCCCTTATCCAAGAGAAGGGAGTGCTAATAAAGATACCTAAGCCCATTCACACTTAAGCCCAAGACCCTGCTCCAGGTCCAGAACCAAACCCAGACCTACATACCAAACCCACATATTCGACCAGGATCCACACCCGGGTATTTAATACCCGAACCCTAATCATTTGCACCTCGTTCTTACCCACACCAGAAATTGAGAAAAGCAGTTGTTGAAGCGAAATTTGGATCCAGAAATACAGAGAAGAAGAATGATGAATCTGTTTCGATTTAGGTTCGACATCTGAGAATAAGGAATTGGGTATAAGTCTGTTGATTATGGTGGTGATTGGATAAAGTTTTGTTGATCAATTGAAGATGTGTTCAACAAGAATACATTAGTTTAGGAGCAGATTCACGTTGGATAGAAGAATGGAGTGTTGGATGGAAGATGAGGTCTGTTGGTAGTCGTTGTTGTTAGAAGCAGAGATGGTTATGAATCTCGAGGATAGGGTTTGCCGTGGAGTTAAAATTAAGACGAAGAAGATGTTGTTTCTGATAAATTAGGGTTCGAATTGTTCTAGCAATCAATTGAGAAGGTTCGATTAGGGTTTGACAGAGAAATTGAAGCAATAGATGGAAAACAGTTAGGGTTTGCTGGAATTGGAATGAATTGCAAAAGAAGTTGCAGATGGAATCAAACATGGAGAATGGGTACCAGTTGCAATAGATGAATGTTAGGTTTTGTCTGGAGCAAGTGGTATGCAGTGAAGGTTACAGTGGTGCTGGCATGGTTTTGGTGGAATTGCTAAGGTGCAGGTTATGTTGAAGCTCAATGTTGTGGATTGCAGGGAAAGAAGACCTGGATGAATGTTAGGGTTTATTGTGAGATTATGTCTTGATGGCTATGCATTGCAATTGGCAGGGCTGATGTTACGAGTGTGGATGCGATTCGGTGGTGATTGCGATGAGTTGTTAAAAAGCGATTGCGAGTGGTGATTCAGTTGTGATGATTGAGTTGTGCATTACAAGGATTTAGTGTTGGTGCTTGAAGTGATTGCAGGTGATGCCCAAAGTTGGAATTTTGAAGCAATGATGATGGGTTTAGAGAAGGATTTATTTGAATGATGATGTTGGTATCCAGATGCAATTGTTGGGAATATGTGAGTGATGTTATGCGGTGGAAGTGAAGCGATGCTTGATGGGGTTGTTTCTGTGGTTGAAATAATGAGATTGTAGAAGAGCTTGTGATGTTGTGTTGGTGATACTGAGACTGCAATTCGATATGGGACTGGAGCAATGAAGAACTCGAGGCGGTGGTGGTGGTGGAATTGGTAGAATGGCGGTGTTGAAGTTGGGGTTGCAAGGATGATTTCTGCTGCACAATGATTGTGCAAGATCGTTCAACCAAGATGGCCGAGAGATGCACCATTATGCAGCAGCAACAGCAAGCGACAGAAGGAGGACTGTATCATGGAGAAGGTTTGGAACGCCTGGTGAGTCGGTACTCGATCAATGATGACTTCGGCGAATCGCCGACTCATGTCACCGATTTGTACATCCGACTCAGCTACTCCTTTGACTAACAGAAGACTAACGGTTTGACTGCTTTGACCGTTGACTCTAACGGTGACCGGACAGAATATTCCATCGAATATTCGATTCACGGCAACAGATTCAGTGACCGACGACAACTTTCAGTCGATCGAGTGGACTTCCGGCCAATTCGGCGAATTTAAAAATTGAGAAAATTGCAGAAGTTTCCAGACTTTACTAAGCTTGTGTGTATGAGAATTGGACTTGGACTTGGAAGAGAAAGTAGAAGAATTTGATGAAGACTTGAATTTGGAATGAGGATTTGCATAAGGAAAAGGATTTTATTCCTTGGAGGACTTTGAGAAGATTGAAGCTTATAAATAAAGAAGTTCTCTATACTTTCTCATATACCTTCTTAGATACTTTTAGATCTAAAACCTTTCTCCTTAGGTAGTTTTGCACACTTTATGCACACAACACTTGTGGTTAATTTTCTTTGAAAGATTTCTCTCTTAGGTATTTTTTGTGACTTTGAATATTTTTCTTATTAATAAATAAATTGATTGATCTTCAAAAGAGCATGAGTATCTAAGTTTCTTTTGATTAGGGATGAATTCCTAGTAAAGTGTGTTTTAGGTTTTGTTTCAATTCAACTTAGAGTTTTCATTAGATTATTGCTTGTTATTACTAAAAGGTGCGATCTTTATGACACATAGGATTGATTGATAGGTTGTCTAGGTGGCCAACTAGATTAATTTTTTAATTGGATCTAAATCTAGTGTAAGTTAGGGGATAAGTAATCGTTTCTTGACTTTTCACATAAGTAGCAAACACAAGACCTTGCGGAGGGATTCCGCATAGCAATTGTGTGTAATAGCAACGTTATCAAGTAGACCTTGATCTAAGAGTTTAACTACTAATATCAACCTAATAAATTCACATAACTTAGTGCAAGAAACCAAGTTACATCTAGAGTGATCTACTACTAGGTGGTTTGGTTCTTAGAATCCGGTAGGCGAGAACTTCCGTATCCGGTGACATAAGGAGTTTAGGGGTTTAGCACTGATATAGTTCTTTACCTTCGGTTGGTAATAATCCATGAGTAGTAATAAGTTGAAAAGAACATAACTTGAAACATTGCTTTGGGATGAAGAAGAATTCCTTAATCGTATTCCTCTTATTGATTTCCTTATTATTTTTAATTTATTTGTTTATTTGTTTTGTTTAAAAACCAAAATCCCCCCAAATTTGTGACATCTTAAAAGAACTAAAACTTTTTTCTCCTCGTGGGAACGATCCTTACTACCATTATATTATCTTTTAATTAGTGGGAAATAACTTATTAATTTGTTGTAGTAACGACTCACATCACCCTTCGGTCCGAATGGACAAAGATGACTATCGAAAAGTGAAAACTACAGGGAGACCCATTTTTCAGATTTGCTCCACTGTGAAACCCACAAATAAAAATCTCTACGCGCGCACCCAAAATTAGGGGAAACTATTTTCGGGTCTTTTTTTTTCTCTCTCCTTCTTCTAAACTTTTTTCTTCTTTCTCCCCGATGATACAAATTTCATCGTGTTCTTATCTCTCTGTCTTGTTCTTAATATCTAGATTACTAGATTTAGAGCTAAAATTTCAGAAAAATCTTCTCAAAAATCAGGACCTATTCATTAAAAAGTGAGATTAAAAATCTTGTTTCAAAATCTTTGTTAAATTTGATTTTCGGTTACATATCTACAATCAGTAGACCTTAATCTTCAAACCCATTCAGGGATTTTATCTAAAGAACACAAAATTAGGGATTTCTAGCCTGATTTAGCTTTCCTTGTGAATAAAATTGAGTGAACTGTTGATTATACATCTCGTTCTTCTTTGTTGATTGCAGCCGTACCACGAAGATGAAATAAGATGCACGATTAATATCGGACCACTAGCAGCACCACAGTCATCTTGTACAACTCAACTCAGAGCTTCAACCTCATACTACTTAGAAATCCCTAATTTACTCCGTGTTATTGTACTCCGTGCTTTCATGGATGTTTGTAACAGTGGTCACTGTGGGTTATTTGGTAAGGGTGGGCATATAATGTAGGATGTGACCTCTGCAAGTACTGCTTATCACATTGTAGACGTACCTCATGTGCTGGTTCTTGCAGTAATATACCTAGAATAATAACAGTAGGAAAGTGTGAATTTTGTCATACACCTAGAATAATAACCGCATAACATGTTATGCAGTCGTGAAAATTGATGCATAACCTATTATGCATCTATAATTTTTGTAGCATAACCTGTCATGCATCCGAAAATATGACTGCATAATGCGTTATGCATTGAGAAAATTGTTGCATAATCTTTTATGCATCGAGAAAATAGATGCATAACCTGATATGCATTAGTAAATATGGATGCATACTGCAGTATGCATCAATTTTATATGTACCCGCTAAAATCAACCGAAAAATGGTAATATAACTTGTTATAGATGCATAACTTTGTTATGCAGATGCATAATTTGTTATGCAGTGGAGAAAATGGTTGCATAATTCGTTATGCGTATGCAGAATGTGTTATGCATCTTTTTTCGGTGACTGCATAATGGTTATGTATCAATTTTTCAAAAAATTTGCCTAAAATGAGGATCACCTCCGATTTTTTCGTGAAAAACAAAAATTTGATATTCGTGTTTGTACTCGTTGCGTAGCTCTTTGAAAAAGATTTCCAACGATATAAAATTTGTAAAATTCTAAGGCGCGGATTTTTAGATATGTTATGTCCAAGTTGCTTCCAATTATGCCTTGAGAAAAATTAAGCTACATGACAAGTTATGCAGGCTGCATAACGAGTTATGCCTGAAATCATAGTATGCATAACCAGATAAGTATTGATTCATATAATAATTTCATATAATTATTATATGATTAGGAGGACATTTTGATTAGGAGGACATTTTGATTAGGAGGACATTTTGCTCGGAACACCCCAGGAGGACATTTTCTAAAGGCACCCTCACTTTGGATAAGGGGCACCTCAGTTAGGCACCTGCTATTCTCACCCCCAGTTGCGTTAGGGGGACACCATCTTCACCATTTTGAATTTTCGTTTAGGCAGGGGAAATGGAGTGTCGCTTAATTAGGGTTAGCAATTTGGGCATGTTTTAGGGAGACTAAAGGGCTGAAATTCTTTGAGACGTTCCTATGGACTAGACAGACTGATTAAGGTGTTGTATTCGACCCAATTTGGCTAAATAATCGTGTGTGAAGAAAACAGGGATTTGTGGTAGGAACATGGTCGGAAAAGTTATTCATGGGATTTCACGAGCAAGACAGGGTTTTGCACATGTTTGAGGGGATGTATCAACTACTCAGAGTGTGAAGGATCTTATTATGTCAATTTTACGACTTTAACGCGTGGAGATACCAAAAAATCTAATTGTTTCCTAAAACAGGCCGTGAAGAATAATGGAGAATTTCATGAAGTTATTGCATGAGATTTTGGGGCTGTTGAGTATAAATAGGCTTATGGGGTTGATGATAAGGAGGACGGGGAGTTTGGGAGCAGTTTGGAAGGTCACAGAGCCTCACGGAGCTGGAGAATCACGTTACAGAGAAAAATTTCTGCTGCTGCTGTGATATCAAGAACACGAAGAAAGACTGCTGAACACAATCGTATATTCTTGACAGTTGAACAGTAACAGCAGCACTTATTCACTATCGTTCTTTGTAACGGTGTTTTGCAACATTTATAAGCGTTGCAAACACCCGGTTTTCATCTTTTTCCCTCTATTCATCTTTGTAAGCACATTTGAGCAATGAAATCGTACTTTGAGCGTGTTTCCAACATGATGTGCTAGACCCAACCATTGGGATGATGGAGGAAGCCAATTCTCAACACTATGTTAATCTTATTAAATTCTTTTCACGACTTTTTGCATTAATATAATTTGATTTATAATTTTAAATTAATTAGTTGTGATTTAGTTTGATGGGTTATGCTTAGCTTAGGTGTTTTGATAACCCATGCTTACCATTTACAATTAATGTTATATAAAATCTATCTTAGCAAAGATTTAGAGTCAATAGTTATTATTTTTCGGAGCTATAATTGTCAAGGAATTAATAATTGAACCATAAGAACATGAGTTTGGTGGAATCCTGAGTCCTAGTAACTCTCAATCTTGTTATCTTCGTTTGAATATTCTTCCTAGTTTTAATATTTTCCTTTATAAAGTCTAAAAAAATATACCTTCACAAGTCTCACGAACCTTACTAGTACAACATCATTGATAAATACAATCAATTTTTGGAGCCGTCGACACGGAGCTTGTCTTTAGGCTAGATTTTTTTTAGATTTTTATTCTTTCTTTTTTTAGGTTTTTATTTTATTTGTTCTTCTTTACGTTTTTGGGTTTTTGTCTTTGCATTCTGATTTTGAAACTTGGAGCAAAAAATAAAATTTGCCAAAGATTTTGGTGAATACTTAAAATACTTGGAGTAAAAGGCAAAGCGAAAGGAGCGAAAGAAGAAGATATTTAAAAAAAAAAAAAAAAAAAAAAAGAGAGTTTATTTTTTAGATTGTATTAGGATTTCTTTATTCTTGTAATTTTCTTTTTTTTTCTTTTGCACTTTACTCTTTGGACTTTGGACTTGGACATTTGGACATTCTTTTATTTTTTAAAAAAAACCCTACGGAAGGGTAGTATTAAATATTAAATTGTTTGCAGAGAAGGACGGTGATTACGATATCACCCGGCCCCTCGGGTTCGCACATGACATAGGAGTCGTGGCCCGAGTCGACATCAACGGTTCATCCCCTGTCTGGAACGGTAGGTAAGTTTGTCGAAACACTCGCGAATCCCCTGTCAGCGAGTTACTGTATTCCTTCGTTTACATAAATGTTGAGTACTTGAATACGGCTTTTTTAAATTCCTAGTAAAGCGCAAGGACTTGCCATACAATAATCAGGCAAATTCACAACAATTAATTGTATCCCCTAAGCATAGGTTATCTAATCAAAGCATAACCTATATAATTCAATCACAACTAATGAATAAAATTATGCAAACAATTTAAAACTCTGCACAAGCAGTGATTGAGTGAATTATAAATTATAAATTAGAGAAAATAAAATAGTTACCAATCATCCATGCATAAATAGCTTCCTCATTGCCTTGGTTGTGGGAGAATTAGCTCATCATCATGTTGGAAACCCGCTCAAAACTCATTATTATTGCTCAAAAATGGTTTACAAATGATGAGAAAAGGAAAAATGATGAAAATCAGGTGTTTGCAACGCTTGAAATTGTTGCAAAAACTGTTACAGAACACAATATATTAAACTGCCACCATTTGTCGCTGTCTCTGAACTTCTGCGACCAAAAAGTGACAGTCTTTATCGCGGATGAAGAACGACTGCTTCTGTGGGTCTATGTTCTTCGTGTTCTTCAGTTCCAGCAGTAGCAGAAACGTTTCTCTGCAACTTGATTTTTTTGACTCTGTGATGCTCTGTAACTCTCCCAATCTCCCCGTCTTACCTCACTGATGTACCAACACCTATTTATAACCCACAAGCAGCAAAATCTCACGTAATAACTTCATATAATTCTCCATTACTCGGTATTATTCTTCACGGCCATTTTAGGAAATAATTCAGATTTTGATCTCCACACGCGTTGTGAATCTTCCAAATTTCCATATTTAACTCCTTCGTACTCCAAATTAGTTGTTATGGTCTTCCAAAAACGTGCAAACTCGTCTGAATGTGTTGTAATCCCGTGTTTAATCCGGCCACGTCCTCCCTGTTTTCTTCCCGTGTTAATTCCAGCCAATTTGGATCGAAACCAACGACTCTACCATCCCTGACCATCCCATTTTAACATACCCAATGAGTTTCAGCCCTTGAATCACCCTACAACATCACCAAAATTCGAACCCTAATTCGGTAGTTTGTGAAGAACTTTTCCCGCCAAAACTGTTCTTCCCATTTTCATCAATCATTGATTATCCAGCCAAATTTAATCGAAACTAAGAACATCACCATCCCTGTTTAGGCCTTAGAAACAAACCCATTTGATTTCAGCCATTTAGTCTCACTGAAAGACCTCCAAAATTCAAACCCTAATTTGGCAGCCCTTTTTCCTTCCAAAATTCAAAATTCAAATGGGGAAGATGGGTGCTGTGGACAAAAATGGGTGTTGTGGAAAAATGGGCTACACATAGCCATGGGTGACACATAGAAAAAGTGGGGGTCCGTATATCAAATGTCCTCTAGGGTTCTCCGAGCAACTTTTCGAGCCGAATTTTCCAACAATGTTTATTTTCCTACAATCACACAAAATACCATAATAAGGGAAAAAGTGAGTACTAACAATACGAAACATTAAGGACAAATTAGACACATAAATGCGTCTATCATCCTACTGTTCAGATGTATGTGCATTTGTTCTTGTTAATTTTCCAACTCTTTCGGGTTAGGTGCTTTATGAAACAAGTGTATGTGCACTTGGTTTTAAAGGAATCATGTTTAATTTCCAAAGTTTCTATCTTAAAAATGCTTTCATAAGCTCTTAGATGAATAGGGATTAGCGCTTAGAAAAAGTCGAAGTTTCTTATTGAAAAATTGTTTCTTCATTTTATGCACTTTCAGTTATAATAATGGTTCCTTTTTAAAAAGATTATAAGAGATGTATTATATCTTTTGTTAAAAAATTTAGAAAATGGGGCTTTGATTGGTTTTTTCTTAATTATTTTCAAAATCCAGGTTGGTCTAATCTTTGAGAAATCTAAAAGACATAATCTTTTGGTAGGATCAAAGTAGTTGTTCTTACTAAGTAATTTGTTAAAAGTAAAGTTGATAGGTTATATTTTGGGGGGGCTTATTGTATATCCAAAGATCGGTTTCTGGTTGTAAGACGGCTAAAAGGGTGTTCACATATAGTTTCCTAGAGAATTATGAATCAGGACACTAGTGACTAATAGGAATTAGCTAACAGTAAGATTTTTCCATTTACAGTAAATTTTATCTGTCTAAGAACCAATGGTAACACCCATTCTTTTAAGTTTTCTTATTCTGTGATTTTACAAATTAGTTTGAATAGAATCATCGTCACATTTTTTCCAGTCATAACATCACATCTAAACCTACGCTCCTCTGGCCCGATAAAACCCAAAGGTAAGCTGACTTCATCTCTTGATTTCTTTACTTCATTTGTCTTCCGTATTAATCTTCATTTTATTTAGTCGTAATTTTCTTATATTCAAGTTTTTCCGTGTATGTTACTGGTGATTCATTCTGAAGCGACCTCTACGGTTTCAACAAACAAGAATTGACAGTAGGATTATAGGTAACAAAAGTTTGAGGGGAACTAATTGTTTCTTGCAGATAAGGTTTCCCTTCCCTCAAGCTTTTGATTTCAAACCATTTAAGATAGTTTGTTTGCTTTATCTTGTGGAATGTTTTATAATTTTCGTGAATCCTCTTCTTAAACACATGTTAGATCTTAGTTACTTCTATCATTACTAAATCATATCATTCTTCTTCTTAGTCTAGGCTTATAAGTTGAGGTTTCAATAGACTCAAGAAATCAATTTGCGTATGTTTTTTTGTCCTTTTTCTCTTCTTCAAACCTGTGTTATATACCATAAAAGATACTAAACACTAGAGATGTATTCATTCTTAAGGCATACTATTTGTGTTAACACTATATATCTCTCTGTATTCCTGCCTGTTTGATCCTGACTAGTTTAGTTTATTTGTTTCTTTTTATGATTGCCATTGCTATGGGTAAATTTTACATCTTGGTCAACGTCTTCTTAGTGCAGCAATTTTAAAACCACACTTTCAACAGGGTGTAGTAACATCTGTGTTGTTCTTGGTTTTGGACATATACATCTGTTTCATCTTAATATGAGCCTTGAGTAAATCATCTTCTATTGTCGAGGTCTGCCAAGGTAGCTATCTTAAGATCATCACCACTAGGTTTTTTTTTGGGGTCTGCGCTTCTTTAGTTTCTACTTTATATTACAATGAAAATCATAGCTTGGAACACACAAGGGTGCGGTCAAGAAAAACCCTTAGCAACATTTAAAACCGTGTTAAACAATGAAAAACCGATATCTTGTTCTTATCTGAAACCAAATCTCAAAAGAGTTTGGTGATAAGATTACTTGATTACTTTCCAAACAACCACATTGTAGACCCGGATATAATAGGCGGAGGTATAGCAATTTCTTGGGTTGATGGAATTCACTTTGAAGTGGTTCAATTAAACCTTAACATGATCAATGTCATTTTTAAAAATAATTTTCACTCTAAAGAGTGTCTCTTAACATGTTTCTATGGAGCACCTAGGCATGAACATAAGTTAAAAATAATGGGTTATCTATAAGATATAGCACATCAAGTGAATCTAAAGGAAATGCCTTGGTTGGTAATAAGCGACCTTAATATAATCTTCAATGGTGAAGAAAAAGAAGTAGGCCTTCCTTTTAAGGAAAAAAGATTGAACCTATTTTAAACTTAATGCAGAAGTGGTTTAGAGGATTTAGGTTATAAAGGTAATATGTTTAGATGGAGTAATAAGAGAGAAGGGAATGCAAACATAAAACAAAGGTTAGATAGATTTATGACAAATGCAGATTGGATTGAGGAATTCCAGGAAGCATCCTTACAAAACATGGTAGCTATTGGTTCAGATCATGGGCCAATCTGTCTCTCTTTATAATCTAGGAATAAGCACCTAACTTCAACCTTTAAGTTTTACGATATATGGTTAAAGGACCCAACATGCTTAGAGGTCATCAAACGGTCTTGGAAAATCAACACCAACAAACCAACTTTAAATATGTTAGAAAACATCTCTATTTTAGGAAACAATCTAAGAATATGGAAAGGAGACATCTTTGGGAACCCAAATAAGAATATCAAAGGATTATTAAAAACTATTGAAAACCTAGAAGCAAAACAATACACACCTTCTACCCAGACCATAATCCATAAGAAACACATAGAATTAGAAGATATTTATGACACGCAGGAAGAAAAAGAGAAGCAACAATCAAGACACAATATTATTTCCTTAGGAGAAAGAAATACTAAGTTCTTCCACATTCAAACACTAAAAAGGACAAAAAGAAACAATATCGACTGTAAACGCACTAAATATTTGAATGAGTATGTTTCCAATGGCTATGGGTTATGTGTTTTAGCTTTTACTACCTTAGGGGAGCTTAGCGAAGATTTCATTTTTTTTTTCAAACCCCTGAAGAATTTCTTAATTAGCAACTACGTTGGCAGTGGTTCAGGTATTTTTATTTTTCATAGATTAGGTGTTGTTATTCAGAAAGGGGTTAGAGCGCATCTTGTTGCTCGGATGCCAACCAAAAGCTCTGTAATTTGACCATTTTTGGCTAATAATAAAGAAAATAAATAAATAAATTAGAATAACACAGATTAAAAATGAAAAACATGAACAAAATTACTAATACAATAAGTCGGCTACAACAACCAAAAACGAGAAGAAGAGAAATCCCGGTGAAAATCTTAGGAGACAAATTTAAATTCGTTTTCCCTGTTGATAAGCATGGAAATTTTCCATTAATGGAAGATGGAGGTTATAATAAATTTAGGATCGAAAACAAGAGAATAGAAAGTAACAACAACATATATTTAAAGGAAAATATAGTTAAAGTACAATGCCAAAAAATATTATAAGAGAAAAAAATATGGTTACCGGAATAAAACAATACAAGTATGAATAAGATCTGATTAAATTAGGAAAAAAATATTTTTTTTTGGAAATTAAGTTCCAACTAATTAGTTTGTTTTTATTTTCCAGAATTAAATTCCATTAGATGATTCCGTTCATAATATGCGTTGGATTTAGCGGATGTGTACAACTCTTTCTCAACAATGTGTCCAACCCATTTATATTTTAATATGTTGTGATATAGAAGACAAAGAACAAAAGACACAAAATAGAGGGGGAGAAGAAGGAGAGAAATTCTATTAATATGTATAATACAAGAGATTAGGCCTCTATTTATACAGATAGAAGACTTGGTGTCCAAGATATGTAAACCCTAATCTTAGACACGAAGGGCATCTTAGTAAATAAACAATAGTTTATAACACTCCCCCTGATGACCACTGTGGCTAAGTCATTACAAGAATACCAGGAAAACTCAAAAGAGAAAAACCTGAAATTGCATAAGCATGTAAAAACTCAAACAATGTTGGACACGCATATGTTGCCTCATTAAAACCTTGACAAGGAAAACCCAGTGGGAAAAAACCTTGTGAAGAAAAAAGAGTACAACGCGACAAAGTCCGGTGAATGCACCTTAATTTTTTGATGATGATCCCCCGATAAATACTACAGTCAAATCTTAGCGTGCAAATCTTTGAGTCGAGACTTTCCAATTTTGAAGAATGAATTTCTTGAATGCGGAAGAAGGACTGTGCTTTCATGAAGATGTCGGATAGTTGATGAAGTCTTCATTTGTGTTTCACAAGCAAGAATGCCTTCGATTAATACTTTTTCGGAGTCTACATTCTTCTTCAACACATTGAGAGCTTGTGTCATGGATTGCTAGCTTCCCGAGATGATTTGCAAAAATTGTTGATGTAGTTCCTTCAACATAGAGCCAAGATGTAGATAAATTACCATAAGTGAACAAAACTAAAATTTTTAGAAGGAAATCCAAATTCTTAGGAGATGATTAAGTTGATTTGGTTTAATCAAATGTGGGCATCCACTAAACAACCAAATTGATATAACTCCCCCTTGGATGACCATCATGTTGAATTAAATTGCCTCACTAAAACCTTGCCAATAAAACCCAATGGGAAAAATTTTGGACGAAGGAAAAAGAGCACAAATATCAACATTTTTGAAAGAAAATCAAACGTCAATGAGATGTCGCCTCGTTAAAACCTTGTCAGGAAAACCACATGGGATAAAACCTGAAAAGAAGGGAAAACAGTACAACTTTTGACGTAAATATGGATGCTAACCCAACTATATGAGTTTTACAAAAGAAAAGCATCAAAATAATAACTCTAGTCTATCTTAAAGAAGAGTTTAAGCTAGCATAATTCCAACTGCAGATTTAAGAAAATAGAATTTATCTTTGCCAAAGCGTGGATTTTTGTGTTTTTAAGGACTCATCAAGAGACCTATAACATTGAAATCATCAACTAATTAATACGGATTTTCGGTTTGGTAACAAACTTATAAAAACACATACAGGATTGTTAAACCTGACATAATCGAGTTAAGTGGCTGCCTAAATATAATTTGAATCCTCTAAAGAATACAAATTTGAATATGTTCTCCAAGAAAATCACTTGTGTGAATGCAATACGAGTCCTTCAAGACTACCACGCAAAATGCATCATATAGGAGAACGATTATTAAACCAATCCTGCGGTTTGATAAAAAATAAATAAAAACCCTCAAATCGTTTTTACAACGAAAATATTTATCATTTGAAGACATAATATCACTACACCAACCTATAATTAATAGGCTTGGCATGTTAATTAAGGTGTTAAGTTTGGATCCAAAATTGCGTTATCGAGAAATTATAATAATCCAATCTAATATGGATTACATGCCAACCAATCACACAGTCAATATTCCTCTACAGAGGGGTTCAAGACCACCATTTATTTGTAGTGGTTACTTTAAATGAATATTTGACACTGGTTTGTTTATATGATCTCACACAATTTCCAATGTATGCATACTTTGAAAAAATCAAAATTATTTGCAATAGCATTATAATCTCCCCATCTTCCATTGAGGAGATATGGACTATAGTAGTGTGGATCATATTTTGATAGACTCAATTGGAGTACTATCTGTAGCATGTTGTAAAATTCTTGTTGCTATATGTGATTGGATTTCCTCTTAAGAGACAAAAGCTTATATGAAAGCACAACGAGAAATTTCACGCAAAGATTATATAATGACAGCCTTAATCGATTTGATCGTGATGGGAGAGAAATTAATATAACTTTCAAGTTAATAAACACAAGCTTTTGATAGTGTATAGTCTCCCCCTGATTATGGCGGAAATATTTTAATCTCGTATACGAAAATAAATTTCGTAAAGTATTATCCGATTAATTTGAGATATATACTTTTATGGATTTTTAAGAATACCAGGTTGGACAGTGATATTGACTTCAAGAGCCATAAAAATGTCCAAAAATTGTAGTTTATACAAATCAAAGACCAACCATGGATTTTATTGGCTACAATAAAAATATACAAATAAAATCTCCAATAATTTTGTGACCAATAGGGTCGATGAGATAATCATTGAAAATAAATTGATGGACACATTCTTTGTTATAAAGAAAATTATATCAAGATCGATATAGTCACTACAAGGACTAATTATATGGCCTAACAAGCCGGGTGCGCACCCATTGATCTTTTGTGTCCCACTATATTTCAACAGTAATAACTATTCGGGAGAGATTAGCAATAGGAAGAAAAATAATAAAAATAAAAATTGCTCAATATCCCTCAGGAATGCAGCAGTTGGTGTTTGTAAAAATAACGATATTTTATGGATACATCCCTTTAACATCGATAGGGAAAAACCAAACTTAATTGGATAATTGATTTCTTTGAGAAAATATAGAAATCATTATCGTTATGATTTTTAGAGAAAATCCACTTTGTGGTTGATAGATGGTTTCTTTAAAAAAAAAATAGAAATCAATCATAAAAATCACATGATCTTCATCAAATAGACGAAGATACCAAACTTAATTGGACGGAGGTTTTTCAACCATGCATGTGAATTATTAACGTGAAGGTAATCAAATTGCGATAACACCAAAGAAAATTGGTGAACACAGTTTCATTAGGGGAATAGAAACCGTAAACCATCTTAAGATGGATTTTTGCTTTAATAGAAAAATTAGAGGAGAAAGAATACACCAATTTTTGGTGATTATAGTTTCATGAATGGAATAGAAACTATAGGATTTTAATTAAACCCGAAAAATAACTTCGAGAAAATCTCTCGTTGTTAGGTTGCAAAAATATATAAAATCCATGGTAGAAGAATACATGGATGTTTACAGAAAAAGTGAAACACCAATGACAAGTAATTTCCGTGATAAATTAAAAAAAAGAAATCTAATCACATAATTGGTGAAACAGTATAAGATACTAAATAAATAAATAAAAAGTTTTATAAGGTTTTACTGTAGCTATACCGTGTATGTGCATTAGCACATTGGGTCATCATCGGCAGTGTGCCTTATGCATACAGTGCACGTAAGATATACAATGACTTCAAAGTTCAATCCACCTATATACATGTGTATACAGCCGGAAAGTGATTGTTGATACGGCTACACTTTTTATGAGATAGTATTGTACCGTGCTTACCTAAAACAAAGCCAATGGAAACTTAGTTAAAATCCCATTAATAAATTATTGAATAAAAGAAAAATAAATTTAAAAGGGTTAGATAGGGATCGTAATTAATCTTCTTTTGCTCATATTGGTGGAGCAACGTGCATGATAACGTGTTGTGATATAGAAGACAAAGAACAAAAGACACAAAATAGAGGGGGAGAAGAAGGAGAGAAATTCTATTAATATGTATAATACAAGAGATTAGGCCTCTATTTATATAGATAGAAGACTTGGTGTCCAAGATATGTAAACCCTAATCTTAGACACGAAGGGCATCTTAGTAAATAAACAATAGTTTATAACATAATACACTTTTTGCATTTTTTCGCATTACAGTCAAAACTCTATATATTAATAGCCTTGGGACAAGGGGTGTAAACGTGCTAGCCCTGCACAGTGCTTCGGCACAAGAAATCGTGCTTAAATCAGGTCAATGTTCCAACTATTTAAACGTGTTGTGTCGTGTTGTGCTTTACTAGTCAAAATCTAGGCACAACATATAATGTGTTGTGCAGTGCTATGTCGTGTTTGCACATGTGCTATAAATGATTGGGATCACTAAATGATATACATTACGCCGGAAATTATCCCGATATCTAAATAGACAACATGAATTAATGTTCTAGTGAATTAATGCCATTATCGATATTTCAAAATATTTGGGTATTATATGTGTTGTTATAAAAATAAGCTGGTATAAAAGGTCAAAAACTAAATAGAATAGTAATTCTTCTGTATAATATACACAAAATGTGATGTATTTAACCTTGGTATATTATGTATTTGTGCATGTTATGACGTGCTTTCTTAACGTGTTGTGTTGGGCTGGGCCACATGCTAATCCGTGCCGCGTTCTGTGGTGGGCTATTGTGCCCATTAATCAAACCCAGCACGTCCCATTTAACTAACGTGTTGTGTCGTATTTGAGCTATTTTTAGCGTGATGTCTTTAGGATGTGCTCGTTAAGCACGGCTTAATTTACACCTCTACTTGGGACGTTACAAAATTATTAATTTCTGTAGTTTATTAATATAGGGAGGTATATCAAAAAAATGAGTTTTATTTTTATTTTTGCTAATTCAAACTATGTAAATTATAAATGATATGGATATCTTCCTTAATCATCCAAATGAGAGACAAGTCATACATGCCCTAAACGAATAACAAATCATTAATGGAATTATACAAGAAGTTGAAGGAGATAATCCTGATGATGATAGTAGGAATATACCAAATATTTCTTGCCAATAAGTTTTAAACACAATAAACAAGTTGGAAATGTTTTGGATTCAATAATAAGGTGCGTGTAGTAATGAGGTCTTACACATCCACAAATCAAAATATGCGAAAACAATCAAAAAAGTTATATTATTTATGGAGGCATTTTATTTCATCTTGAATTTTGATGTAGCAAAATCTTTAAGTTTCCAATAATGACGATTATATTAATATATGGAGGTAAATTCCGGGACTAGAAAAATCTATTAAAATGTGGAGGTTATTACTATTTATAACTAACCCAAGATGGACTGATTTTTTATTAATATATAGAGTTTATTAATATATGGAGTATTAATATATGGAGTTTTTACTGTATTATCAATCAGGTGGTCATGGATAATAACTGAAATGTTAATTAATTTAATTTATAAGATCGGACCTATGAATGCTTTTGCTTGTAAATTGAAAGACTGGAATTAAATATATGGGGTTCTTTGCATGTGCTCTTTAGTTTATTCTCGACTTATCCCGCAATGTAGTTTGAGTGTCCCTTTGATAGGTATAGAAATACACCATATTTTACTACGTATAGTTTAGGATTTCTTTGCTATTTTTCGTGTAAATTATGTATTTTACGTGTGTTTTGAGTTTTATAATTATTCTGGAGTCACACGGGAGAAAAAAAGAAGAAATTATCATATTCGAACAAAAAGGGCAAAATTGTCATTTCACCAGGGAGAGCACACTATCTGGAGCTCGGTCAAGGTTAAGGGGCGACTCAAATTACTAAAGGAAGGACAACACAAGTTAAGGGGAGGTCGAAGAGGTGTCCCTTATCCAAGAGAAGGGAGTGCTAATAAAGATACCTAAGCCCATTCACACTTAAGCCCAAGACCACGCTCCGGTCCCAGAACCAAACCCAGACCTACATACCAAACCCACATATTCGACCAGGATCCACACCCGGGTATTTAATACCCGAACCCTAATCATTTGCACCTCGTTCTTACCCACACCTGAAATTGAGAAAAGCAGTTGTTGAAGCGAAATTTGGATCCAGAAATACAGAGAAGAAGAATGATGAATCTGTTTCGATTTAGGTTCGACATCTGAGAATAAGGAATTGGGTATAAGTCTGTTGATTATGGTGGTGATTCAGATAAAGTTTTGTTGACTGAATTGAAGATGTGTTCAACAAGAATACATTAGTTTAGAGCAGATTCACAGTTGGATAGAAGAATGGAGTGTTGGATGGAAGATGAGGTCTGTTGGTAGTCGTTGTTGTTAGAAGCAGAGATGGTTATGAATCTCGAGGATAGGGTTTGCCGTGGAGTTAAAATTAAGACGAAGAAGATGTTGTTTTTGATAAATTAGGGTTCGAATTGTTCTAGCAATCAATTGAGAAGGTTCGATTAGGGTTTGACAGAGAAATTGAAGCAATAGATGGAAAACAGTTAGGGTTTGCTGGAATTGGAATGAATTGCAAAAGAAGTTGCAGATGGAATCAAACATGGAGAATGGGTACCAGTTGCAATAGATGAATGTTAGGTTTTATCTGGGAGCAAGTGGTATGCGCAATGAAGGTTATAGTGGTGCTGGCATGGTTTTGGTGGAATTGCTAAGGTGCAGGTTATGTTGAAGCTCAATGTTGTGGATTGCATGGAAAGAAGACCTGGATGAATGTTAGGGTTTATTGTGAGATTATGTCTTGATGGCTATGCATTGCAATTGGCAGGGCTGATGTTGCAGTGTGGATGCAGTTGCAGGTGGTGATTGCAGTGAGTTGTTAAGAAGCAGTTGCAGGTGGTGATTCAGTTGTGATGATTGAGTTGTGCATTACAAGGATTTAGTGTTGGTGCTTGAAGTGATTGCAGGTGATGCCCAAAGTTGGAATTTTGAAGCAATGATGATGGGTTTAGAGAAGGATTTATTTGAATGATGATGTTGGTATCCAGATGCAATTGTTGGGAATATGTGAGCTGATGTTATGCAGGTGAAGTGAACTGATGCAGTGGGGTTGTTTCTGTGGTTGAACTTGTGAGATTGCAGAAGAGCTTGTGATATTGTGTTTGTGATACGGAGTCTGCAATTCGATATAGGACTGGAGCAATGAAGAACTCAGGCAGTGGTGGTGGTGGAATTGGTAGAATGGCGGTGTTGAAGTTACAGGGGTTGCAAGGATGATTTCTGCTGCACAATGATTGTGCAAGATCGTTAAGCCAAGATGGCCGAGAGATGCACCATTATTGTGCAGCAGCGGCAGAAGCAGCAGCAGAGGACTTGGCCTGTGCAGAAGGTTTGGAACGGCCTGGTGAGTCAGCTGCTCAGTCAGCAGTGACTCAGCAGTAACTGCTGACTCATGTGCTGACTGTACAACTGACTCAGCTACTCCTTTGACTAACAGAAGACTAACGGTTTGACTGCTTTGACCGTTGACTCTAACGGTGACCGGACAGAATATTCCATCGAATATTCGGTTACCGGCGACGGATTTCAGGTGACCGACGACAACTTTCAGGCGGTCGACGGTGGACTTCCGGCCAATTCCGGCGACGAAAAATTACAGAAAATTGCAGAAGTTTCCAGACTTTACTAAGCTTGTGTGTATGAGAATTGGACTTGGACTTGGAAGAGAAAGTAGAAGAATTTGATGAAGACTTGAATTTGGAATGAGGATTTGCATAAGGAAAAGGATTTTATTCCTTGGAGGACTTTGAGAAGATTGAAGCTTATAAATAAAGAAGTTCTCTATACTTTCTCATATACCTTCTTAGATACTTTTAGACCTAAAACCTTTCTCCTTAGGTAGTTTTGCACACTTTATGCACACAACACTTGTGGTTAATTTTCTTTGAAAGATTTCTCTCTTAGGTATTTTTTGTGACTTTGAATATTTTTCTTATTAATAAATAAATTGATTGATCTTCAAAAGAGCATGAGTATCTAAGTTTCTTTTGATTAGGGATGAATTCCTAGTTCTTAGTGTGTTTTAGGTTTTGTTTCAATTCAACTTAGAGTTTTCATTAGATTATTCCTTGTTATTACTAAAAGGTGCGATCTTTATGACACATAGGATTGATTGATAGGTTGTCTAGGTGGCCAACTAGATTAATTTTTTAATTGGATCTAAATCTAGTGTAAGTTAGGGGATAAGTAATCGTTTCTTGACTTTTCACATAAGTAGCAAACACAAGACCTTGCGGAGGGATTCCGCGTAGCAATTGTGTGTAATAGCAACGTTATCAAGTAGACCTTGATCTAAGAGTTTAACTACTAATATCAACCTAATAAATTCACATAACTTAGTGCAAGAAACCAAGTTACATCTAGAGTGATCTACTACTAGGTGGTTTGGTTCTTAGAATCCGGTAGGCGAGAACTTCCGTATCCGGTGACATAAGGAGTTTAGGGGTTTAGCACTGATATAGTTCTTTACCTTCGGTTGGTAATAATCCATGAGTAGTAATAAGTTGAAAAGAACATAACTTGAAACATTGCTTTGGGATGAAGAAGAATTCCTTAATCGTATTCCTCTTATTGATTTCCTTATTATTTTTAATTTATTTGTTTATTTGTTTTGTTTAAAAACCAAAATCCCCCCAAATTTGTGACATCTTAAAAGAACTAAAACTTTTTCTCCTCGTGGGAACGATCCTTACTACCATTATATTATCTTTTAATTAGTGGGAAATAACTTATTAATTTGTTGTAGTAACGACTCACATCACCCTTCGGTCCGAATGGACAAAGATGACTATCGAAAAGTGAAAACTACAGGGAGAATCATTTTTCATATTTGTTCCACTGTGAAACCCACAAATAAAAATCTCTACGCGCGCACCCAAAATTAGGGGAAACTATTTTCGGGTCTTTTTTTTTCTCTCTCCTTCTTCTAAACTTTTTTCTTCTTTCTCCCCGATGATACAAATTTCATCGTGTTCTTATCTCTCTGTCTTGTTCTTAATATCTAGATTACTAGATTTAGAGCTAAAATTTCAGAAAAATCTTCTCAAAAATCAGGACTTTTTCATTAAAAAGTGAGATTAAAAATATTGTTTCAAAATCTTTGTTAAATTTGATTTTCGGTTACATATCTACAATCAGTAGACCTTAATCTTCAAACCCATTCAGGGATTTTATCTAAAGAACACAAAATTAGGGATTTCTAGCCTAATTTAGCTTTCCTTGTGAATAAAATTGAGTGAACTGTTGATTATACATCTCGTTCTTCTTTGTTGATTGCAGCTGTACCACGAAGATGAAATAAGATGCACGATTAATATCGGACCACTAGCAGCACCACAGTCATCTTGTACAACTCAACTCAGAGCTTCAACCTCATACTACTTAGAAATCCCTAATTTACTCCGTGTTATTGTACTCCGTGCTTTCATGGATGTTTGTAACAGTGGTCACTGTGGGTTATTTGGTAAGGGTGGGCATATAATGTAGGATGTGACCTCTGCAAGTACTGCTTATCACATTGTAGACGTACCTCATGTGCTGGTTCTTGCAGTAATATACCTAGAATAATAACAATGGGAAACTGTGAATTTTTTAATACACCTAGAATAATAACTGCATAACATGTTATGCAGTCGTGAAAATTGATGCATAACCTATTATGCATCTATAATTTTTGTAGCATAACCAGTCATGCATCCGAAAATATGACTGCATAATGCGTTATGCATTGAGAAAATTGTTGCATAATCTTTTATGAATCGAGAAAATAGATGCATAACCTGATATGCATTAGTAAATATGGATGCATACTGCAGTATGCATCAATTTTTTATATTTACCCGCTAAAATCAACCAAAATATGGTAATATAACTTGTTATAGATGCATAACTTTGTTATGCAGATGCATAATTTGTTATGCAGTGGAGAAAATGGTTGCATAATTCGTTATGCGTATGCAGAATGTGTTATGCATCTTTTTTCGGTGACTGCATAATGGTTATGTATCAATTTTTCAAAAAATTTGCCTAAAATGAGGATCACCTCCGATTTTTTCGTGAAAAACAAAAATTTGATATTCGTGTTTGTACTCGTTGCGTAGCTCTTTGAAAAAGATTTCCAACGATATAAAATTTGTAAAATTCTAAGGCGCAGATTTTTAGATATGTTATGTCCAAGTTGCGCTTCCAATTATACCCCTGAAAAATTAAGCTACATGACAAGTTATGCAGGCTGCATAACGAGTTATGCCTGAAATCATAGTATGCATAACCAGATAAGTATTGATTCATATAATAATTTCATATAATTATGGGTGTCACGATATACAAAATTAATTGTGGGCCTGCCGGTAAGATTTTTTTTTTTTTTTGGGTCTGCCCCTAATTTCCCCTATCGAGAATAAATTATATATCACGCGCAAAACACTTGGTATTTAATTAAACATGCCCCGTCAACACCACATATGTAGTTCAAATAACCACAATAGAATACTATGAAACGATGTGCCGCGGGTATGGTGAAAATATTTGTCGAATAGAGAGAGCTCCATGGATCGGCGATAAAACCGAGTAAGCCCAGTTCTCAAATCGCTCCATGATTTCAATGGATGTCTGAACCTCTGATGTCAATTTCTTGTCTTTTCTGCTATGCAATCTGTTCTTTCTCAATCTTTAAAAGATATCTTTTAACTCTTCGATTTTTCTATTCTTTAATCTCTTGTGTAAGGTTTCAAATAAATTTAGTTTCTTCAATTTCTATTTTCTTATTTAAATTTCTGTATATTTTCTAATTTCAAATTAAGATGAAATTTTTTTCGTTATCAAATATGGTTACCCTCTATTGTTTGCTTCTCTGTCTCTGCAGTGAAAGCATAGTTGGAGCTTATGCTCAGTTGAGGCCATCTCCGGTCAATTGCTGCTCTTCAAGAAGGAATTGTTTGCTACAGTATTTAGTTTCTTCTCCATGTACGCAAATGGAAAATCATTGGAAGGCAAGTTTCGAATCTCCTTTGTTGGGTATAAACAAACCATTAAATACAAGTACAGATTATAATCACGCAGAAGTAATCATTTCTAGCAATTTTATTTCTTTCTTGGGGAATAGTTATATAAAAAAAAGATTGCATCAGTATTTCTCATCAAGTCAAGGACTATGTTTCTCAAAACTTCGGTTTTAATGATCTATTTTTACAAGTGTCTGAGAATTGGAGTAGGAGTAGTGTTATCTATAACCAATTTAAAATAATTTATTGTCATATCAAACCAAAAATGGTGAGAAGTTACTTACAAGTGGCAAATATAGAAAAGTTTCAAGCTAGAGGCACAAAAAGGAAGAGGGTTGATTAGGGAATTGTATTCAAGTTTTATAAGGAAAAGATGACAGAAGTTGGGGTTATTAGTAATAAAAGAAATATGGAAAGTGGGTCTATGGCAAGCGGGTCTGGAGGAAATAATGAAATTGTCAATAATCATGATGATGAAGGCGTAGTTAATGCAGAAATAAGAAGGCTAGTAAAGGGAAAATCTCCTATAATTGTGAATACTGGAATCAATCAAAAGGAAATGAAGCACAAAAGGAGACAAGAAGAATGGTTCAGAATGCTGATCCAATAATCTGATGTGAACTAAAAAGGTGATGACTCTTGGGTTTAAGTGGTAAGGAAGGGTGACATTAATTTGTCGAGTATAAATGGAGGAGCTCATTACAGATGAAGCAAAAAATCTTCTGTGTTGGAGTATTTTTGAATAAGAAGCAAAAGATGCTAAAAAAAGCGTCTATGGAGAATCCGGAAGTGGCCGATACTGTTGCTAGCTCCAACTTATCTTTCCCTTTGGAGCATAACTTATCTTATGAAGTAAACAATATCAACTTTTCTGCCAAAGTTCATACCTCTAAATGGAATTTTTTAAACTTTACAAGTTATATTTATTTTTGCTTGAACTGGAATGTTAGTATTGTGAAACTAGGCATATTACATTTACTTCTGCGCTATCTTTTATATCACAAAGTTTTTAGTTGAGTCTTTTTAAAATGTAGAATAGAGTTTCCTATTAAAAAATACTTTTACTAGTATTATCATATACATCTGCTTGTTTCTTAAATGCATGATAGATAGTTTTTTACCATTTCATAAAAGAATTTTAATTTGCTATATGGTCATGGAAAACAGAGAATATGGGCATGATTTTAAGGTTTTATCCTGGAATCTTCAGGGCACTAGATCTAGACTAAAACAAGATCATCTTCAATATCTCAATAAATCACACAATCTAGAAATGATTTTCCTTTCTGAAACAAAAGTAAATATGTTCATTGTAGAAAAAGTTTTCAAGAGATTAAAAGTAAAATATTGGTTTATAATGCCTTCAATTGGGAGATCTGGAGGTTTTGCTATTCCCTGGAATGGAAAAGTTCATCCTAAACTTATTTCTTTTAAGAACAATGTCTTTCATTTCCAATTTTTCAAGGATAATATGAATGGTGTTTATTAGTTTCATCTATGGTGCTTTAGATAATAATCTTAGAGATGATCAATGTGATTTCATCAAAAGTATTAGTACTTTGAATGCTCCATAGTCTATAATAGGTGATATGAATTTTATATTACATAAAGATGATAAAGAAGGTGGCAATAATCCTTCTACTAGTAGTTTTGCTTATGTGTTCCATTGTATTCAAAACCTAGGGTTAGTTAATCTTAATTTCATTGGATTTACGTTTACTTGGATGAATAAAAGAACTGGTAACAATCATATTCAGGAAAGGATTGCTATAGTATTAGTCAACCATAAATGGTTAGAAATGTTTACGAAATCTTGTAATAAACATCTTTCTAGGATTGTGTCAGACCATTCACCTATATTGTTGGAGACTCTCCCAAAGAGTGATAAGGTAGCTAAACCTTATAGATATATGAAATGTTGGGTAGAACATAAAAATTATAAGAAGGTTTTAGAAAACTCAGTCTAGAAGAGTAAAGATAGTAATACCAATCTGTTTAAAATCCTAAAGAATGTAGAGTATGACATTAGATTATGGAACAAGAAAGACTTTGGTAATATATTTAGGAATATTTCTAACATATTAGGGGATATAAAGGAGGAAAATAAGAAACATTATAGTCTAGAAACAAAAGATAAAATAGAAAAACTACAAAATGATCTTGCTAATTGGTATGAAATTTAAAAGGTTTATTCGGGTCAGCATTTCAAAGAAAAATGGATAAATGAAAATGACAAAAAAATGAATTTTTTTCACCAATATGCTTGTGATAGAAATAGATACAATAAAATTCATACCCTTAGGGATAGCACTGGGCTGTGGATAGAAGGTCAACAACAATTAAGTCAACTCCTTAAGAACCATTTTAAGAACATTGCTAGTTCTAGTGATAATGACATTGATCTCATCTTCGATAATATTTTAATTCCTGTGATTGATGATAATGATAACAATAGGCTCAAGGAGATTCCTGATGAAAATGAAATTAAAGATGCTTTATTCTCTATGAATGCTTGAGGGCTATAGGACCAAATGGTTCCCCCCCTGGTTTTTATCAACAACACTGGGACTTACTCAAGGAAGATATAATTAACTGGGTCCAAAAAGTGTTTAGAGATAAGTGTTTTAATCAAAAAATAAATCACTCTTTCATCACTCTTATTCCGAAAACAAAAATGCCAAAAAAAACTCTAGTGACTTTAGACCTATTAGTCTTAGTAATGCCTTGTATAAGATTGTGATAAAAATTATAGCTAATAAGATCAAACCTTTGCTGGAGAAAATTATTTCTTATAATTAATCTGCTTTTATACCCAATAGACAGATTACGGATAATATAGTAGTAGCTCATGAAATCCTTCATACTATGAGAACTAGTAAGAGAAAGAATAGTCATATGGCTGTTAAGCTAGATCTTTTTCGAAGCTTTCGATAGGCTTGAATGGAATTTTATTATGTTTGTTTTCAAAAAAATTGGCTTCTCTAATGATTTATGTGATCTTGCTTATAATTGTATCTCTACTGTTTCTTTTGTTGTGCTTGTTAATGGGTCCCCGAGTGAAATTTTGTTTCCAACTAGAGGAATTAGACAGGGTGACCCTATGTCACCATATATCTTTATCATTTGTATGGAAGATTTTTCTAAACTTCTTTACTATGCTGAAATTATGGGTAAGGTTAATGGTATAAAATTTAATAAAAATTTCCCTTCTATGTCTTTTTTTTTTTTGCAGACGATTCTTTTTTGGTTTACAACAACCACTTTAGTCCATGCTAGGAATCTCTTAGACATTCTAAAGGTATTTAGTGATTCTTCAGGACAAGAAGTTAATTATCAAAATTCTGGCATCTATTTCAGTAAGAAAGTAGAAAACAAGCACCATAAACTTTTAGCTAAAATACTTAAGGTTGGAAGGATTACTAAAAATGACACTTATCTAGGTACTCCTTTGTTTTTCAATAGATCCAAGAGTTTTAATTACCAGAATATGCTGGATAGAGATTATAACAGAGTTCGGGGTTGGAAAGCTAAGTTTCTCTCCCAAGAAGGTAGAACTACTTTGATTGGTTCTGTTACTAGTGTTATGCCTATGTACCAAATTATGTGATTTCTTTTACCTAAAAAACTTTAGAAAAGCTGGATGCTCTACAAAGAGACTTCAGGTGGCAGAAAAATAAAAAAATAGAGGTTTGTATATAAAAGCTTGGGATTTCATTTGTATTAGTAAAGTAAATGGAGGTTTGGGAATTAATAACCCTCATAAGTTTAATCTTGCTTTACTCACTAGAATAGCTTGGTGTTTGATTAAAAACCCGAATAAATTATGTTGTATCATTCTTAAATATAAATACTTCCCTAAGTCTGATCCTCTTAGTTACAAGAAGAAATCGGTTAAGTCTTGGGCCTGGTCTAGTATCTGTAAAGGTCTGGATATTATTAGAGAGAATCACTGTTGGATGCTAGGTAATGGTAAAAGTATAAAAGTTTGGACTGATAAATGGCTCCCTAATGGGAAAACTCCTAAACCAAAAAACAATGATTGTATGAAGATTGTTTCTAAAGTGTCTGATTTGATAGACAATGAAGGTAAGTGGAATGATCAGCTTATTCATAGTGTATTTTATAGTGATTCCAATAAAAAGATTAGGTTGCTTGATCTATTATTAATTCTGCTAAGGAGGATATCATAATGTGGATTGGTATAAAAGATTGGTCTTCCTCTGTTAAATCTGTTTATAATTTTCTTTGTGATAGAAAGCATGTTAATTCTCCTGTGGAATGGAGACAAATTTGGAAACTCAATATCATGGCCAGAGTTAAAATCTTTATGTGGAAAACTTTTAGTGGTTTCCTTCCTGTTAGAGAAATATTAGGGAGACATATCCCAATGGATCTTCATTATCCTTTATGCAATAGTTATGTTATTGAAAGTGTTGATCATATTTTCACAAAATGTATTTTCTATGAAGATGTTTGGAGGTGTCTGTCTATCTCCCATCACTTTTATATTGATGCTAATCTATCCTACAAGGAGTGGTGTCTTTTATTGTTTAAGAATAGAGATAATAAGGATTTCTTTGCTTATGTTCTCTGGTACATTTGGAAACATAGATGCAAGGTTGTTTTTGAGCATGTTACACCTAATCCCAAGGATTTAATTGAGTTCAGTAGAAAAGATAGTCCTCAATATTTTAAGAAAAATCTGTGTCATGAAAAAATTGTGAAGAATGTATCTGTTTGTGATATTTCTCACCCTGTTTGCGTTCATGAGAAATGTGGCAGAAATCAGGGAGCTTCTTTTATATATTTTGATGCTGCTTTTCATAGTAAGGATAATAGATTTGCTTATGGGATTGTCAAAGTTAATGGCAAAGGTTGTATTATGGATTTCACGGGAGGGATAGGCTGGTGCACAAGTGCTGAAGAAGCTAAATCCAGAGCATGCCGAGAAGCTACAAAATGGGCTCGAATTAGAGGAAATGAAGGATTAATCTTCCTATATGATAACCAGAACGTGATCAATAGTATCAAGAAGGACAGTTTTGTTGTTAATTAGACTTCAAAGGCTATTCTTAAACAAGCTTTGGATTCCAATAAATTTTGTGCTAGTTCTTCCTTTGTTTATATTCGGAGGTCTTGTAACATGTTAGCGGATAACTTAGCAAAATTCCTTATCAGTTATCAAACATGTGCTTGTACATGTTGATTCTAGACTGTGGGAAAAGTCTTGTAAGGAAAAATGGTCTAGTGTTATCTGTAATGGATACAATGTAATTCCTTTCTGCTAGTTTTATAAAATTTCTTTTTATCAAAAAAAAAAAAAAAAAGTATGAAACGACTGTAGCATGCGTGGTCAGCTGGGTACCAAATATGTACTAAATGTATAAAATAAAATTATCGGACCCCGGGTGAATGCCAAAGCTGTTTTGCCTATAAATTGAAAGGGTTTACTTGATCATCACTTCAATCCAATCGAATCCAATTTATAGAAAAATCATGGCTAAAGCTTACCTATGTCTTCTCCTCTTGGGATTTTTCTGGGTTTTGATGGCTTCTTCAGAGGAAATAAGGTGAGGACTCATCACCTAGCTATTCGTTTGGTCTTGGCTTCTTTATTTTTTTTTCTTTTTCTGTTAGTTGATATTTCGATACTAATGCTAACACGAGCATCCTGCTGTGTTCGTAGTGAAAAAGACTCCTGTACTTCGTTTACATATGTACGGGTAAAGAATTGTGTAACAACTAAAAACAGTTGTGATGAAACGTGTAGAGCAAGGGGTTATAAAGGTCCCGGACGATGCACGACAGTGACTTATGAGAGTCTGCTAGTTTATGATTGCGAATGTTGCGCGTAAGGATATAAACACACTAATTAAATATACGAACACGCTCGTTTTCTTGATTACATGTCTCTCACTGATGATGACGACGATGATGATGATTCAGTTTTGGTGTTTATTTGATATTTTTTTCTTCTGTTTCTAGAATTTTGAGATAAATTAAAACTAATATCAGAATCTAATCAAATGATTTAATGACATACAGATGTAAACCGAAAATAGCCGTGGACACGAATAGTTGTAAGAATCCACACAATTGTGTGGAAGAGTGTATCAAACAAGCCGATCTTTATGGTCCCTCAGAGTGCAAGGAGGGCTATGATGAAAGTGGGAACTATGTCCACAAGTGCTATTGTTGCGAGAGACAAGACTTAACCGCTGGCAATATTCTCGCCGTCGCCTAGAGGTTGGCATGGCCCGATCATGCATCCTATTTTCTCTGTTTCTTTGTGATAATAAGTTCTATATATGAACGCGTTGTTTGCATAGTTTGATTATGCATCATTTGCTGATGATAATTATCAAACTTTTTATGTTTTATGTTTTGTTCAATGTAGTTAATCTCGGCCAAGATGGCCGAGATACCGCCCATAATATCGGGTTCGGTGTTTCACCGCGATGCGGATATTACCGTTATTGGCCGATATTTTGCCGATATGGACCGATGTTTCACCAGTATTTACTGAAATATTGTGTCTCGGTCCTCGATCGATATTGTAGAATATATATCCATGTAAAGTCCATATATATGTTGGATCCGTATTAGAGTCCATTGTAACATGTATCCATACAACTTAATATAAATATATGTCTCAATAACCTAAGTAGGTTATCCGAGAATTCTCAAATCTTTTCATGGTACCAAGAGCCAGAACGTTCTCTCGGCAACCCTAGTTTTCAACTTCTTCTTCCTTCCAAAACCCTAAGCCTGCTCTTCCGTTCTTATTTTTATTTTCACCATGTCAACTATTTCAACTCAGGCCTCATCTACCTCTCCAATCATAGGATCTCCAACTATTGCTGCTTCTCAATCGGTCAGTGTTGGCTCTTTCATGACCTCATCGTTTCTTCCTTCTTCAACCAAAATAGTTCTCTTAGATAGAACTAACTTTCTTCTCTGGGAATCACAAATAACACCCATTCTGAAATTTCACCGTCTCTATAAGTACCTTGATGATTCATATGAGATCCCATCTCAAGGGTACATTGGGTCATGATATTTGTTTTTGGAGTAACTCTACTTTGCAACTTACGGCATACTCTGATGCTGATTGGGGCGGTGATCCGGACACTTCTCGATCTACCACATGTCATTGTGTTTTCTTAGGCAAAAATTCCTTTGTTCAGATATTCACCGAAATCCGATATTGAATATATTGGTTTTGTTGTATCGTTGCTGTTCGGAATGCAGAATGTTTATGTGGTTTGATTTTTAATCATCGCTTCGTTTAAATTGCGGCATTTCTCCGATCTTCTCCTACAAAATCTTTCTGTTCATCAAGACTCTCACTCGAATATTTATTAATTAGGAGGAATTTGTGTATTTGAAATCAAATTCTCGATGATTAGTTAAAATTCTAGAATCATCACCTTGAGAAACCCGACAACTGCCAGATGTTTTTCACTATATGGAATATCAGGAACCACCTCTTGTGCTCATCCCTAAAACTATTGGAATTTCACTCACTACTCTCCATTGTCGGACTCATTATTCTTCATTGAAGTGATCGGAAAAAGGAAAAATTGTAAAGGGGTTTTAATGTTTTTCAAGATTATTATCACCACAAGCATTCTTGCGTCTAAAATGTGTGATAAACTTTAGATGGGCCTGCCTAGGACAATGTATATATATATATATAAAATGACGTATCAGCAGTTCAACTAATTATGTGTTGGACAGACGGTTGTACTTACATTTCAACCACCTCCCTTTTAAGAAAATTTTATTGCAACCACCACATTCAATGGATCATTTTATAATCACAAAGCAGCCCGGGCAATGCAGCCGATCCCGACGAAGATCTCGTCGGAAATTTTGTTTCCAGCAATCAAGTTAGTAAAATGTTTGATTCCGCCGAGATGGAATTTGACCGAAATCTTAGTTGTGTTGGTTGGAAGTTTGCCGCAATTTACCACAATTTGTATGAATTTTTGGTTTTTTTACTACTATTTTGAACGAAGACTTATTTTTTCCAAAGAAATGGTGGCATGAGACACATGAACGAAACGCTAATAAGTAATAAAACTTAAGGTATGTCTGTTGCAACGACCAAAACTAAGAAGAAGATATCTCTCGATGAAAAAAATTTAGGAGACAAACATAGATTCAGTTCATGATATGTGCCGGATTTAGCTAATAAGTTCAACTCTTTGTCAATAATGTGTCTGGTCCAGTTATATTTTTATGTGTTTATTTTTATAATAGGCATTCAATCTAGTTAGTTTAGTTCCTTATTATTTGAGATCAAAAATAAAACTTGTTCTTGTTGAGCTCATATCTTAAAAGATAGATATCAAATTTAAATGCAGCGTTAGAACTCGAATCCTCTTGATACAAATATACGACTAGAATTATCATGGATCTTGATTTTTGAGATTGTCCAAAAACCTTTTTAAACTATGGTGTACACGGACCTTTAGTATACAGTGGATGAGAAAACAAACTTTCACCAACTTTGTGATTTATACTATGATTTTTGTTTTGTTTTTTGTTTTTTGTTTTTTTTTGCATTATATGTCAGGTGACCATGGATAAGAACCAGAAATGTTATTTAATTATAAAGCTCTTTTCATAGAAGAAGTTTCTCGGTAGGTTTTATTGTTATTTTCCTTTTTCTTCTAGTGGGGTCTCCAGGGCTGTGAGTGTACTTATTGACAAAGAGTTGTACTTTATTCTCTACTCAGCTTGTCCGCAGCAGTGTAGTTTGAGTCTGATGTGTTCCCTCGGTCAGAATGGACAAAGAGGACCATCACCAATAAACTATGTAACTTACGCAAAGCATTTGGTATCTAATACAGATGCACTGTCAACACCGTAGCCAGATTTGGACAATGTGAAATGACTATATCTTGGCCAGCAGGTGTATCAACAATGTACAACATGCATAAAGAAATGGTTGGACCAATTGAATGCGGAATCCTTTTTGCCTATAAATTTGAAGAGTTTTTTTGTATCATCAGTTCAATCCAATCCTACTTATACAGAGATTATGGCTAAAGGTCATCTAAGTTTTCTTTCCTTTGGGTTTTTCTTGGTTTTAGTATTTTCGGAAATGAGGTAAGACTTAGCCAGCTAGCTGGCTAGTTGCTCGATCTTGATGTTTTTCATTGTCTTTATCTTTTAATTGATATTTTGAGATTAGCGCTAATACGAGTATCCTGCTACTTCCAACAAACACGCCTACAGTGAAGAAAACGCTTGTGTTGGGAAGAAAGACATAAGGGTATACCAAGATTGTCGTCTTAAAAATGTTTGTGGTCCAAAGTGTAGAGATGAATATCCTGAAGGTCTCCAACGATGCATCGTAGGCCATAAACCATATTGGGGAGATTTTTACAAATGCGAATGTTGCAAGTAAGGATATAAACACAGTAACTAATATACGAACACGCTTGTTTGCTTAATTATAGATCTCTCACAGATTATGATGATGATACAGTGTTTGGTATTTATTTGATATTTTTTCCCTCAGCTTTTTTATTTTTCGACTTTTGAGATTAAAGCTAATATCAGAATCTCATCTAATGCTTTAGTGACACACAGATGCGTAGCCAAAATAGCCGTGGACACAAATAGTTGTAATAATCCACAAAATTGTGTGGAAGAGTGTATCAAACAAGCCAATTTTTATGGTCCCTCAGAGTGCAAAGAGTACTACGATGGAAGTGGGAAGTATGTTCAGAAGTGCTATTGTTGCGAGAGAGAAAACATAACCGCCAGCAATATTTTCTCCGTCGCCTAGAGTTTGCCATGGCCCCGATCATGCATCATATTTTCTCTGTTTCTCTGTGATAAATAAGTTATATATATAAACGCGTTGTTTCCACAGTTTGATTAGGCATCATTTGCTGGTGATAATTATTAAACATTTGATAATTTTATGTTTTGTTGTATCGTTGTTCGTCTGGAATTCACGAATGTTTATGTAGTTTGATTTTTAGTCATCGCCTCGTTTGAATTGCGTCGTTTCGCTGATCTTCACTGTGTGTAACATCAGAAACCACCGCTTGTTCTCATCACTAAAACTATTGGAATTTCACTCATTATTCTTCATTGTCAGACTCATTACTCTCCATTGAAGTGATCAAGAAAGGAAAAAATTGTAAAGGGGTTTTAATGTTTTTCTAGATAATAATCACCACAAGCATTCTTGCATCTAAAGTCTAGGACCATGTATATATATATTAACAAAAATAAAACGGGCATACGAGCAGCTCAACTAAGGCTAACCCCTATGGGCTAGATATTTAGCTGCTAAATTGGCCATCCACGTCAAATTGGGCAACCTCCTAATCCCTAGAGGATGACCAATCTAGCCGCGAAACCCTAACAATTCGGCGTTAAACGCCGAACAATGAGGCGTTAATGGAACGCCGAACCAAGAGGAAATTGACCGTAGTTAACTAAGTTGACACGCCGCTCTGTTCGGCATTTAGAAGAGTCGATTAACCCAATAGGAGCTCGACCCTTCCTCCATTCTCAGTTCTTCACACTTCTCTCCTGAAATGGTTTCGTCAAGATCTTAAGTTGTAGAGATTTTTTTTCTAATTCCTCCCGTGGGGTTGTGCATCATCGGATTTGTGATCTATTGAAATCGGTTTGGCACGATTTCATCCTCGAAATCATCCGAGGTAAGTAATTTAAGTTTTAGGAAGTTTTAGGGTTTTTGATTTTTGATTCGATTTCATTCAAATTGATGATTGATACTTGGTATTTAGATGATATAGATGATATGGGTATGATTTAAATTGATTATTTGTGATGATTTTCATGAAATGGATTTATAGGAGGAATTGGAGACTCTAACCATGTAATTGATTGAATTACGATTGGAGTATATGAGGTTTCTACTAAAATTATCAATTCCGGAATATAAGCTAGAGATGCTCATTTCAATCAAAGAGATGAAGCAAAACTCAATCAGGCAACTCATTGCATTACAACCACCATCTGAATTACAGTTAGACACAGAAGTTTGGGTTATGGAAACAATTAAGAGTAAGGAAGCAGATTCTACAAATTCAAATCAAGTCAGCGACCCAAATTGTAGATCTGATTCTCAATCTTCTACTAATCTGGTTCTCTGTGATGTTGAATCCCAAGAAATCAAATCAGTTTCCATGGGTATTGAAGAGGAATCTCTCGATTTCTAGTTGATTATTCCGTTGTTCTTATTTGAGGAAGAAATTGATGATAATTTTGAAGCAACTTCAGATGATTCTGGTTCATTTGGATAAATGGGAGACGATTTTTCCAGTTCGTTTGAGGTTGGAAATTGTAAAGATAATTCTGGATTCTCCTTAAAGTTCTCTACTGATGATGATGTTTACCCTAGCCATACTACTTGCGATTGTGAGAAACTTGAATGCTCGACAGAATTAGTCATTGGTCACAGTAAGCTAATTGGTAAGAATTGTTTTATTCTTCTCTTGGATGATTCTCGTAGCATATTTGATCGTGGGAAATTCCTTGAAACTATTGAAAGGTATCCTTATTGTGTTAGCAACAAATCTAAGTTTAATAGGAAATTGAAGTTTGACAATTCAGTAATGGGTCATCGTTTTTATATTGATCTCATTTCTTCTCGTATTATATTCGATCGTGGAAAAGGATTTGAATCCATTAAGGGGGGTTTCTTACTGTTTTGGTGGTAAATTGTGTTATAATCTAATTGTTTCTGGTTCGTGTTTTCTTCCCATATGTTCGACCTTGATGGCTAAATCCATTGTAGAAATTTTTCAGGTGCATGCTCTTACAATGAGGTTTTCTAGTGATTCAATTGCTTGTATGCGAGATAATGATGGTTATACAACTAATGCTTGGAGTCTGTTGGATAAAATACTTGACAACAATGGCTGGAATAATTCTCTCCCACAACTTAAAATGGATAAGGTGAAGTACATATTACTAGCTGAAGAATGTTTATTCCTTATCTTTGATTCTTCTCGTAAGCTTTTTGATCGTGAAAGACAGTTGGGATTTATTAGATGTTATTGGTATGGTGTTCGAACTAATGATAGACTCTATCTGGATGCATTTTGTTATGACAGTCCAAGTAATTCTCATCTTATTTTTAGCTTGATTTTCTTATTGGATTTTTGTGTTGGAAAATTTGTTTATGAGCTACATTTGGAAGTTGGATATGCTTTTAATTTGTTAATTGAGCACTCAAATGTGTCTGGTGAACCTCGTGATGCTTCCCAGTTGTTTAATGAAATATTACAACAAAATAGTATTCACATGGCTCAAGTGATTCTTCACGTGACAAGGGAAAGTGGATCTAACAATACAGGTGAACCAATTTTTCAGATACATCCTGACAGTAGATGGAATTTTATGGAGGATAATGGTTTTCTAAAGCTACAACTGAGACATGGGTTGCTCTAAATGCTACAGCCGAGATATGATTGCCAGTTGTTAGTTAGAAGGCGTCAAAAAGGTAAGCTTCCCTGGAATGTTTTTCTGCTTTCAATGACAAAGGAAGCTACTTACGGCAAAGCCCGCGAACCAATTGATAAACTGCACCAGACTGGAATATGGAGTGGCAGTGGTGCTATAGCTGGGAGTTGGAGTGAAGTTAGTGTATGGAAAATTCCCTTTTAGGAGCTTAGGTATCTTCAAGTGTTTCTTATTTCAATTCCCACAGTGGTGAAAGGTCATGTTTATCTTTGAAATCATATTTCGAATGTTTTCTTGCTCACATCTGAAAGCTATGAGAGTCTCTCGATTAGCTGTGATGTTTTCTTGCTCACTATAGTAGCATGATTTCTCACACTACACCCATGTAAAGGTTATGATAATAATTTCTAGATCTAAACTTATTTGATATGAAAATAAAGATTAAAGTGTTAAAATTATAAAGAGAGACACAAGATTTACGTGGTTCGATCAATGTGATCTACATCCACGAGATTAGGATTTTAGTATGATTGTTGAGGTTACATTAGAATTACAATTAAGACTCCATTAATGAGTATTTGGAACTCTTGTTTTTGGGGAAGAAGAAGATCCAGAAAATCAAGTCTCTCTCTACCAAATTATCTAACTTAAAGTGTGTCCTCCCTTCTCTCTCTCCTTCCTTTCTCTTTATATAGGTATTTACGTAGTGGATGACAACTCATATACAACTAATATTTCCCTTAATTTAGGATCAAGCTTGCTGCATCTCGCAGGCTTATAAATGTTAGTCTTCGCAAATCTTCTTGACTAACCGCGGAATCGTCACGCCTTCATCATCTTTAAACTAATGTCAATTGTTGCGTCGTTTCTAATATTCCCTCTGCGATATTGTTATGTTGCATCGTTAATATATCGCAAGTGAAGTGTTGTTGCGATATTCTGCTCCTATATCTTGCCTCTTTTTTCTTGAATATTGCTTAAAGAGTGATCTTCAGGAAAAAATCTTTGATCTTTGTTGATGAAGGAACGAGCGAAAGAATACTGGACTTGAAAAGTACGTACTTGCCTCTATTCTTTTGTGAAGTTCTTGGATGTTGCGAAGTAAATAAGAAGCATCATCTCTTGAAGCATAAGAAGTATGAAGTATTGATAGGTGTAGAAATACACCGTATTTTACTACGTAGAGTTTATGCTTTCTTTGCTATTTTTCATGTAAATTATGTATTTTTCGCGTGTTTTGAGTTTATATCTACTTTGGAGTCACACGGAAGAAAAGAAGAAGAAATCACTATATTTAAGCAAAAAGGGAAAACTTTTCATTTCCTCAGGGAAGAACACTATTTGGAGCCCAATATTGGTTAAGGGACAACTCAATTTGGAGGAATACTAGAGACAGGACAACACAAGTTAAGGGGCTTCCAACCGGGTAGCCCTTATCCAGAAACGTGGTGCCGTTAGCAGTTGGCATTATCCATGGGTTGTTGGTTGGATACCCAGACCCATATACCCATACCCGTGGGGTGTACCCAAAACAGGTGGGTGTCTGAATCCACCCATAACCAGATCCACATACCGTACCCAGACCCATATCAAACCCGAGTATCCAAACCCGGATCCATAGTATAATACGATACCCTAAAATTGAGAGAGGATTAATTCTCTCAATAATTATCACAGAAATTTAGGCGCAGCCAAGAAGAAACTCTGAGTTCTTGGTCTTAAATCGATACATACACATAGTAGATGATGATGGAATTGATGGGTTGAAGGAAGAAATGGAGGGTTTGCGTAGAAATTCGATCGAATTAGGGTTTGAGAAAATCAGTAGCGATTCAGGGTTCGATGGTGTTGATGAAGCTCAATGAAGTTAATGGCTGTGAACGAGTCGGATCTAGACGAACAAGGGAAGAAGATACGGTGCTACTGATGTATGAGTGAATCTGGTAAGGGTTTCGTCTGGATTTTAATACCATGAATACAACCAGAAGATGGTTTTGAATTGGAAGCTACAGGAAATGGTACTGAGGTTCATAAGTTGCAGTTCTATGGGATGCTGTTGCAGTTGAGTTGAAGTGGAGAATGTACGAGGTTGTAGCTATTGTGACTGAGGCAAGTGGGAAGTATGTTCTGTTAGAGTTAGGAACAACAATAAAGAAAATAAATTGAATAAACACAAGTGATACTAAGCTTGATTTGCAGCAACTTGGTAGATGCATCACGTCGAGTAGCATGCGGAGCAAAAATTGATAGAGGCACGTATAAATACGCTGAACTAAAGACAATATCGCCTGCTACTCCTCTAATTAGAGAGATGCTATAGCTTCATTAGCGAGTTGCCTCCAGAATACAACTATCGTTAGCATTCCTTCTTGTAGCATACAAGAGAACGCCCTTAGAACTTGGCAGTGAAAACAACTCAGTGAAACCACCTTGTTTCACTCAAGAACTCATAAAGAAAAATGGACGAAATAAAACTTTGTTTTCTCATTTTTCTCTCCTACTCTTTTTCCACCAAAAACAGAGGAGTTGATGTTAAGTTGTTTTTCTCTCAAAAACATGAAAAACAAAAACATGGAGAAGTTCATTTTGTTTGTTCACTTTCTCTACTGCTCTCTGCTACTTTCTTAAACCTCAAAATGAATTGAACACAATTTCTTTTAAATTCATTTTCTTGTACTTTACAAGCATAAAAACTTCATAGCTTGTTAGATGCTCTACTCCCCAAGTCGGTTTCAGTTGAACCCATTTTTAATAAAAGCTTTGGGCAATGTAATGTTTAGAGAGAGAATACCTTATTTTTTTAATGGAGCGAGTGCTCTCTTATTAATCCAACTCAGTGCCCCAAAACAAAATGTTTGGTCAAAGATTTAACATTGGAAACTCCAAATCCAATCGACATCTGCTTTACTTTGTCCTACTTTTACTAAAGCAGATGCTAGCTCTCTTTGGGGCTAGGATTAAGGATGAATGGATCGAGAAAGACAATTGAAAAGATGCCAAATTCTTCACGTCATTTTGTTGGGTAAACCTACTAACTTTTCATCCCCATGAAGCTTCATGTTCCTTTTTTCCCTTCACCCGTGTTCACCCCACTCACGGGAATGTGTATTCTGCTTTTTATGGGAGGTGCGTTGGTCCATAAGACCTAAATAATAAAAGGGATAAAAAGGTTTGTTGCCACTGTGTAACTGCACAATTGCATGCGTTGTAATATAAAAATACAATAAAAAATTCCTAGACAAGGCATAGAAAACAGTTTTTAATTAGAAAATGATTGTCACATGTAGAACAATTTTTATCAATTTCTTTTTGCTTTCTTATTTCTATTCTTCTCATGATCTCATCCCTTTTCTTCATGCATTAAAAAAAAAAAACAGTTTTTTGACTACTTTTGTTTTAGACCACTTTTGTTATTTATCAAAACTCAGCTTTTGACTACTTTTGTTTTAGGAACCACGCCTACGCCCGAGCCCGACTCGTTCGACCGGACGGTTTCTGTGCGAAACACCACGCGTACGGGGAAATGACAATCTTGTCATAGTCTAAGTCTTCTCCCATACACAAAAGTGTAGAGACCCAAAGGGGCATGCCCTATATGCCTAAAACTCTTAAAATTTTAGTCTATGTGGGACTATTGTTTTATCTATTCAAAAGAAAAAAAAACAATTAGTGGGCAATAGGTTTATGGATCAAATCATGGTCCATGTTTTTCAAACCCCGTTTTTTTCTAACAATCCCCCACATGAATGATAAAACATATCGATAAACGCGAGAAAACGAAGGCATCAAAATAGGCTAAGGTGTCCCAAAGATTGAACCTTAGCTTAGTGAGAGGTTACCGGAAATGCTTGTTGTAACGGTGAACACAATGTCTTGAACCGCCAACAATGAATGCAATTCAGAAATAACAACCACACTTGATGTCTCCACCAAAGGATGCCAAGCTCTTTGCTGTTGTGCCCGTTTTGGCCGTGGGCTAAATTCCGGACTTAATGAATGTCTATAGAGAATCATCTCAAATTCTCATAGGAAGCGGCCCCACTTCCAACATCCACAAAGGTGAGTCCATAAAGAGTGTCCTGCCACACCCCTCTTTAATCAAAGCCATGGAACCCATTAAGATCTCAAAGGATCATCCTAAAATTCTGCAGGAAGCACTATCGCACGGTTACACCATAGGGAGGGACAAAGATAGTGCTTTCACGATATCACCATAAATTAGTTATCTCATTGAACCTTGATCTTGGAAAAACAGTCACAAGGTTGAGTATCCTTCATGGTGATTTATTCTATGAGCTTAAGTCTCATCCCCCTCGATGTAAAGATAACTACCTTTCTTTATAAACCTTTCGTCAAAGGAACTGCAATATTATCCTTGACCTTACAAAGTCAAGAGAGATAATCCCAGTAGAAAGTAGTTGCTTCACTATCTCGTGCTTTCTCTGAAGCTATAGACCCTGACTTCATAGTGGATCGAGCTATACTTGTCTGTTTGTATATCTTCCAAGACACAGACGCATCTTCAAGCATGAAGATGTACCCACTTGTGGATTTTGACTCATCTGAGTCCTACATCCAGTTGGCATCACATCACCCTTCTCTCGCAGCAGGAATCTTCCAAAAACTTAAGCAAAAGTCTGAAGAGCCTCTCAAGTAGTGCAAAACTCTGTTGAGAGAATTCACGTTATCCTGCTCAGGGTTGCAAGTGTACCTGCTCAAACTACTCACAACGTAAGGAATACCAAGTCTTATACAATTAATCAATTACATAAGACTGCTGATTACACAAAAAATACTCAAGAGTGGAGTAACATCATCACCCTTGTTCTCATAATTTGAGAAACATCGTTACAATGAGTAGAAGCAAGTTTAGCCAGATCATGATTAAATTTCTTTAATATGCTTTAAGCAAAATGAGATTGACTAAGACTATATTCATCATACGTCTCTCTGATTTTCATCCCTAAGAATACATCGGTAGGGCTTAAGTCTTTCATGTCAATATGCTCATATAGTATGCTTTTAGTGGTATTAATAAAATCAATGTTACTACCTAATATGAGCATATCATCAACATATAGGCACACAGTAACATAAGCATCATCCTCATATTTAATGTAAACACATTAATAAGTTTTATTAATCTTAAACCACTAAATACCATTACATGATCAAATTATCATGCCTGCGTTTAGGTACATGTTTCAAACCATACCGAAATTTAATCAATTCGCATACTTTGTTCTCACAACAAAAAACCTTTTAGTTGGTACATATAAATTTCTACATTTAATTCACCATTTAAAATTGCAGTCTTAACATCCATCTGATGTATATATTCAAATCATGAATAAAGCAATAATAATCATCATCTTAACAGAAGTGATTCTTGTGACAGGTGAAAATATGTCAAAGAAATTTATTCCTTAATTTTTGGTTATAACCCATAACCATACTAGATATTTCTCTACAGTTTCATCTGTACCAAGGTTTCCTTTTGAAGACTATTCGGAAGAACATATAACTTCCATGTGGGTTCAGTGTCCAAACTCTACGATAAAGGTCACATAGACTTAAAAATTATCAAAGTTCTAACTCTCTTACTTCTACTATGTCCAGTCTCAACATCTTGAGACGAGGTTGACTTGTCGAAGGAACATATGCGAAATTATCATGGATCCTTTTTCGAGGTCTAATCCTCAAAGGAATTATATGATCAAAGACCAAAGCATCTCTAGAATGCACCACAGTGTTCATACCAATGTTATCAATGTCAAATATTATGACCATTAACCTATATGCACTAGCATGCTTAGGATAGGTTAGGAATACAAATTCCATAATCTTAGGTCAAAAATTTGATTTGCTTGGGAGGCGAAATAGCCAATATACCCCCCACATTTTAGGTATACAGGTCAAGAACACAAAAATAGGTTATGCACCTTGCACAATCTTCTTGAGAGATTAAAATAAATATTTTTATTTTACACCCCCACAATTATCAGGATATCTCAACATGCTGCGATTTTGTGTCATTTAACACACGCTGCATAACTCAAATTATGATTTAACATGTTCATGTATTCATTATCAATTAATAGCATACAAGTTTCATTTTATCTATTAATTCCTCATGTTCTCTTATGTTAAGAGTTCAAAGCATTATATGAACTTATTTCCAAATATCATATCTCATCGTAAAGTAGATAACCATTGGAAACTATATTTAAAGCATAATGCACATGTGGAGAACGAAAGTTTCCATACCTGAAATCCTTTTACCAATTTTCGTTCAACTGTTTAGATAGTTGAGTTTCTCAAAGAAATGCTTTCGTACCTTGGTTCTTTTGGAAGAAGACTTACACTCTTCTTCTGGAGCACGCATTTTAGCACTCCTAGTATTAACCAATCTTCTTGTTGGAACAAGTAATTGTACCTCAACATTAGATACGAGCAATCATTAGTATCTCACAAAATATTGGTAATTACACCATATGCTTTGTGTATTCTCAAATCAATTTAAGCACACAAACTTCTCGTTGCACCACATTTGTTTACCAAACATGTGATTTAAATAAATTGATGTTACACAAACATATATAATCCAAGTGATTTTGAACATTAAAAAAGTTGATATATAACATATCAAAATCATTTTTTTTTTCTTGACAAAGTAATACAAATTTACCTCTACAAATGATTATTGCTCTTGTTATAGGAATCGTTGCTAGCTACATGCTTAAATTATCATGAGAATTAAATCTCAACTAAATATCCTCCAAGTAATCACTGCTACATGTTCTCATTATATTCCCAAAGTGATAGCACATCACTAATTAAATTTTGCTAGACATAATCAACATATTACAAACATTACACGTTTTTCTGGACAGACATGTACAACAATTTTCCAAATACCTTATCTCTCAAACCAGATATCCAAATTAGATGAATCAAAAGGGGGTTTAAAGATAAGATCCAGAACTAAATATCTTATTTAGATCAACATTTCCAAAAACTCATAGTTATGCCAGAAAAATAAATTTTTTTCAGCAGAGTTTTTCTGCCCGTCAGAAATTTCCAGAAACGTATAACAGTTTTGTAAAATATCTAATAAATACTTTTACAATTCCAAAAATCATGAAATTTGGTGGAGTTAACAAAAAACATGTATATATCATTGTGTTAAGAGTATTCAGCAAATTTAGTCCTGGGTTAAAATATAAACCCAAAATTCTACAGCTCATACAAAACTTTTAATTTTTGTTTTTTTTTTTCACTTCAAAAAATTATGAACATCTTTATTTTTCCAAAATTGATATCAATACCATTCATTCAATTTCTGATTATGTAAATGTATTATGACACTTTCCACTCAACTTGGTAGTTTAATTTGTCAACAATATGTTTCCTTATTATTGTTACAAAAAATTAAACTAGCATATATTGTCTTTAGATTGTTAGAGTTAGGAACAACAATAAAGAAAATAAATTGAATAAACACAAGTGATACTTAGCTTGATTTGCAGAAACTTGGTAGATGCATCACGTCGAGTAGCATGCGGAGCAAAAATTGATAGAGGCACGTATAAATACGCTGAACTAAAGACAATATCGCCTGCTACTCCTCTAAATAGAGAGATGCTATAGCTTCATTAGCGAATTGCCTCCAGAATACAACTATCGTTATCATTCCTTCTTGTAGCATACAAGAGAACGCCCTTAGAACTTGGCAGTGAAAACAACTCAGTGAAACCACCTTGTTTCACTCAAGAACTCATAAAGAAAAATGGACGAAATATAACTTTGTTTTCTCATTTTTCTCTCCTACTCTTTTTCCACCAAAAACAGAGGAGTTGATGTTAAGTTGTTTTTCTCTCAAAAACATGAAAAACAAAAACATGGAGAAGTTCATTTTGTTTGTTCACTTTCTCTACTGCTCTCTGCTACTTTCTTAAACCTCAAAATGAATTGAACACAATTTCTTTTAAATTCATTTTCTTGTACTTTACAAGCATAAAAACTTCATAGCTTGTTAGATGCTCTACTCCCCAAGTCGGTTTTAGTTGAACCCATTTTTAATAAAAGCTTTGGGCAATGTAATGTTTAGAGAGAGAATACCTTATTTTTTTAATGGAGCGAGTGCTCTCTTAATAATCCAACTCAGTACCCCAAAACAAAATGTTTGGTCAAAGATTTAACATTGGAAACTCCAAATCCAATCGACAGCTGCTTTACTTTGTCCTACTTTTACTAAAGCAGATGCTTGCTCTCTTTGGGGCTAGGATTAAGGATGAATGGATCGTATCCCAATGGAGAAATATTAGGGAGACATATCCCAATGGATCTTCATTATCCTTTATGCAATAGTTATGTTATTGAAAGTGTTGATCATATTTTCACAAAATGTATTTTCTATGAAGCTGTTTGGAGGTGTCTGTCTATCTACCATCACTTTTATATTGATGCTAATCTATCCTACAAGGAGTGATGTCTTTTATTGTTTAAGAATAAAGATAATAAGGATTTCTTTGCTTATGTTCTCTGGTACATTTGGAAATATAGATGCAAGGTTGTTTTTGAGCATGTTACACCTAATCCCAAGGATTTAATTGAGTTCAGTAGAAAAGATAGTCCTCAATATTTTAAGAAAAATCTGTGTCATGAAAAAATTGTGAAGAATGTATCTGTTTGTGATATTTCTCACCCTGTTTGCGTTCATGAGAAATGTGGCAGAAATCAGGGAGCTTCTTTTATATATTTTGATGCTGCTTTTCATAGTAAGGATAATAGATTTGCTTATGGGATTGTCAAAGTTAATGACAAAGGTTGTATTATGGATTTCATTCTTAAACAAGGAGGGATAGGTCTTGGTGCTTATCAAACAAGTGTCTGAAGAAAAATGGTCTAAATGTAATGGATACAAGCATCCTTTCGAGAATTTCTATCAAAAAAAAAAAAAAAAAAAGTAAAATGGGCTCCAAATATGTACTAAATGTATAAAATAAAATTAGAGTTTTGAAATGAAGGATTAATCTTCCAATTTATAGAAAAATATAAGGTGAGGACTCATAAGGTGAGGACTCTCAGCTATTCGTTTGGTCTTGGCTTCTTTATTTTTTTTTCTTTTTCTGTTAGTTGATATTTCGATACTAATGCTAACACGAGCATCCTGCTGTGTTCGTAGTGAAAAAGACTCCTGTACTTCGTTTACATATGTACGGGTAAAGAATTGTGTAACAACTAAAAACAGTTGTGATGAAACGTGTAGAGCAAGGGGTTATAAAGGTCCCGGACGATGCACGACAGTGACTTATGAGAGTCTGCGAGTTTATGATTGAGAATGTTGCGCGTAAGGATATAAACACACTAATTAAATATACGAACACGCTCGTTTGCTTGATTACATGTCTCTCACTGATGATGACGACGACGATGATGATTCAGTTTTGGTGTTTATTTGATATTTTTTTCTTCTGTTTCTAGAATTTTGAGATAAATTAAAACTAATATCAGAATCTAATCAAATGATTTAATGACATACAGATGTAAACCGAAAATAGCCGTGGACACGAATAGTTGTAAGAATCCACACAATTGTGTGGAAGAGTGTATCAAACAAGCCGATCTTTATGGTCCCTCAGAGTGCAAGGAGGGCTATGATGAAAGTGGGAACTATGTCCACAAGTGCTATTGTTGCGAGAGACAAGACTTAACCGCTGGAAATATTCTCGCCGTCCCCTAGGGTTGGCATGGCCCGATCATGCATCCTATTTTCTCTGTTTCTTTGTGATAATAAGTTCTATATATGAACGCGTTGTTTGCATAGTTTGATTATGCATCATTTGCTGATGATAATTATCAAACTTTTTATGTTTTATGTTTTGTTCAATGTAGTTAATCTCGGCCAAGATGGCCGAGATACCGCCCATAATATCGGGTTCGGTGTTTCACCGCGATGCGATATTACCGTTATTGGCCGATATTTTGCCGATATCGACCAATGTTTCACTAGTATTTACTGAAATATCGTGTCTCGGTCCTCGATCGATATTCACCGAAATCCGATATTGAATTTATTGGTTTTGTTGTATCGTTGCTGTTCGGAATGCATAATGTTTATGTGGTTTGATTTTTAATCATCGCTTCGTTTAAATTGCGGCATTTCTCCGATCTTCTCCTACAAAATCTTTCTGTTCATCAAGACTCTCACTCGAATATTTATTAATTAGGAGGAATTTGTGTATTTGAAATCAAATTCTCGATGATTAGTTAAAATTCTAGAATCATCACCTTGAGAAACCCGACAACTGCCAGATGTTTTTCACTATATGGAATATCAGGAACCACCTATTGTGCTCATCCCTAAAACTATTGGAATTTCACTCACTACTCTCCATTGTCGGACTCATTATTCTTCATTGAAGTGATCGGAAAAAGGAAAAATTGTAAAGGGGTTTTAATGTTTTTCAAGATTATTATCACCACAAGCATTCTTGCGTCTAAAATGTGTGATAAACTTTAGATGGGCCTGCCTAGGACAATGTATATATATATATATATAAAATGACGTATCAGCAGTTCAACTAATTATGTGTTGGACAGACGGTTGTACTTACATTTCAACCACCTCCCTTTTAAGAAAATTTTATTGCAACCACCACATTCAATGGATCATTTTATAATCACAAAGCAGCCCGGGCAATGCAGCCGATCCCGACGAAGATCTCGTCGGAAATTTTGTTTCCAGCAATCAAGCTAGTAAAATGTTTGATTCCGCCGAGATGGAATTTGACCGAAATCTTAGTTGTGTTGGTTGGAAGTTTGCCGCAATTTACCACAATTTGTATGAATTTTTGGTTTTTTTACTACTATTTTGAACGAAGACTTATTTTTTCCAAAGAAATGGTGGCATGAGACACATGAACGAAACGCTAATAAGTAATAAAACTTAAGGTATGTCTGTTGCAACGACCAAAACTAAGAAGAAGATATCTCTCGATGAAAAAAATTTAGGAGACAAACATAGATTCAGTTCATGATATGTGCCGGATTTAGCTAATAAGTTCAACTCTTTGTCAATAATGTGTCTGGTCCAGTTATATTTTTATGTGTTTATTTTTATAATAGGCATTCAATCTAGTTAGTTTAGTTCCTTATTATTTGAGATCAAAAATAAAACTTGTTCTTGTTGAGCTCATATCTTAAAAGATAGATATCAAATTTCGTACGCGTTAGAACTCGAATCCTCTTGATACAAATATACGACTAGAATTATCATGGATCTTGATTTTTGAGATTGTCCAAAAACCTTTTTAAACTATGGTGTACACGGACTTTTAGTGTACAGTGGATGAGAAAATAAACTTTCACCAACTTTGTGATTTATACTATGATTTTTGTTTTGTTTTTTGTTTTTTTGCATTATATGTCAGGTGACCATGGATAAGAACCAGAAATGTTATTTAATTATAAAGCTCTTTTCATAGAAGAAGTTTCTCGGTAGGTTTTATTGTTATTTTCCTTTTTCTTCTAGTGGGGTCTCCAGGGCTGTGAGTGTACTTATTGACAAAGAGTTGTACTTTATTCTCTACTCAACTTGTCTGCAGCAGTGTAGTTTGAGTCTGATGTGTTCCCTCGGTCAGAATGGACAAAGAGGACCATCACCAATAAACTATGTAACTTATGCAAAGCATTTGGTATCTAATACAGATGCACTGTCAACACCGTAGCCAGATTTGGACAATGTGAAATGACTATATCTTGGCCAGCAGGTGTATCAACAATGTACAACATGCATAAAGAAATGGTTGGACCAATTGAATGCGGAATCCTTTTTGCCTATAAATTTGAAGAGTTTTGTTGTATCATCAGTTCAATCCAATCCTACTTATACAGAGATTATGGCTAAAGGTCATCTAAGTTTTCTTTCCTTTGGGTTTTTCTTGGTTTTAGTATTTTCGGAAATGAGGTAAGACTTAGCCAGCTAGCTGGCTAGTTGCTCGATCTTGATGTTTTTCATTGTCTTTATCTTTTAATTGATATTTTGAGATTAGCGCTAATACGAGTATCCTGCTACTTCCAACAAACACGCCTACAGTGAAGAAAACGCTTGTGTTGGGAAGAAAGACATAAGGGTATACCAAGATTGTCGTCTTAAAAATGTTTGTGGTCCAAAGTGTAGAGATGAATATCCTGAAGGTCTCCAACGATGCATCGTAGGCCATAAACCATATTGGGGAGATTTTTACAAATGCGAATGTTGCAAGTAAGGATATAAACACAGTAACTAATATACGAACACGCTTGTTTGCTTAATTATAGATCTCTCACAGATGATGATGATGATGATACAGTGTTTGGTGTTTATTTGATATTTTTTCCCTCAGCTTTTTTGTTTTTCGACTTTTGAGATTAAAGCTCATATCAGAATCTCATCTAATGCTTTAGTGACACACAGATGCGTAGACAAAATAGCCGTGGACACGAATAGTTGTAATAATCCACAAAATTGTGTGGAAGAGTGTATCAAACAAGCCAATCTTTATGGTCCCTCAGAGTGCAAAGAGTACTACGATGGAAGTGGGAAGTATGTTCACAAGTGCTATTGTTGCGAGAGAGAAAGCTTAACCGCCAGCAATATTGTCGCCATCGCCTAGAGTTGGCATGGCCCCGGTTATGCATCATATTTTCTATGTTTCTTTCTGATAACAAGTACTATATATGAACGCGTTGTTTGCTCAGTTTGATTATGCATCGTTTGCTGATGATAATAATCAAATTTATGATGTTTTTATGTTATGTTGTATCGTTGTTTGTCTGGAATGCAGAATGTTTATATAGTTTGATTTTTAATCATCGCCTAGTTTGAATTGCGTCGTTTCTCCGATTTTCTCCTATCTTTATGTTCGTTAAGACTCTTACTCGAACATTTATTATGAGGAATTCGGTATCTAAAATCCAATTCTCGACGATTAGTTTGTTTTAATGTTTTCTAGATTATTATCACCACAAGCATTCTTGCATTTTAAATGTGTGATAAATTTTAGGTGGCCCAGTTTGGGACCATGTATATATATAATAAAGGATGACTCTACACTCATCGTAGGAGTGTACCGTGAAATGCAGCGCAAGGAGATCCGACGTCCCGAAAATGCTTCTCAACGTTGGGATATGGAGTGGGGTATAAGTGGGCCCACTAACCCATGTTTTTTTGATCGAAAGAGAAAATTATATTAGAAGAAGAATAAGAATTTATGAAATTCTACCAGAAGTAGAGCGAAGAAAACAGGAAAGGAAAATTACATAAAAATGCATTCCCAACTGGTGAGAATCGAACTGGAAAAGTTCAGATGAATCATATGACCAGCAGCAGCTGCCCAGCTAAGTACAAGAGATTTAACGTCTAGTCCCAAGTCTTCATCAGTCTTGAAATTTTATTCTTTCTCAAAGGTTCTGCAGTTTCTCTCTCGCCATAAAAGCAAACTATAGCAGCTGGTATTAAGCCCCAAATATAGTTACCAGATGGGGGAAAATGGTTTGATCCCAAGGGTGAGCAAGATCTGCCAATGAATTTTGGAAAACCCACGCCTAATCACCTCTTGGAGAATCCATAGACCATACTTTACGTGTTATCTTGCAATGTCATAAGAGTTGCTCTTGTGTTTCTACTGCATTACCACAAAGACTACAGGAGTTATAAATGTTCACCCCTTTTTCTGGAAGTTTATCTATGGTATTAATCTTGTTGTGAATTAAGCACCAAACTGAAAACTTCACCTTAAGGGAATAGCCAGTTTCAAAATGAAGAGATATTTTGTAAAAGGATCGCAAATTTATGGTCTAATTAGAGTCTGGGTCCTAAAACATGCAACTGATGCGTTTGGGTCGCAGACTAACTTTGACTGTCAATTTTTTTACTAAAATACCCTTATCAAATGAATAAATTAGCTACTATCCTAACACCAGTTAAGAAACTAAACTAAACTAAAATACCCGTATCAAATGGTTATACTCTCCCTTTAACGGCTCAACCTAATTCCTATTTAAAATTGAAGAAATCCAGTAGTCGCAGCAGCACGTCGTCCTGTTCATTTGAGCTTCAGATGGGTTTTGCAATTGAAGGAATATAGCGGAATCATAAAAAGGTAAGATTAGAGATGGAGTATTAATTTCGGATCTTGATTGAATTATGGGTTTATTTGGAGATGGGTTTGAGTTTATAAATGGAAGCATAATAGGGAAATATTGATTTTTTGTGAGTCTTTTTGTCAAAAATGATTGATATATGGGGTTTGTATTTCTTGTTGGATTTAAAAGAAATGGAATCTATTTTGTGGATCTAATCACTGGGCATCATTTTGGATGTTGCTATGGTTGGTTCATGTTTGATCAAAAGGTGTGTGTGGGAATGTCTCATTGAAGTTGTGAGAGAAAAACGTTTCAGTGAAGCACAGCTGGAGAGAGGAATCAGTTTGTCAATGGTGGTGTAATTGAAGGTTATGTGAATACATTTGTAGCACCCCGTGTTTTTAGCATGGTGCATGCTAAAAGATGCGCCATTTGCTTGTGATGAAGCTTCATCCAAAGCTTCTTTGCATGGTGAGATGCGTTTGGCCAACGGCCAATGTTTGGTACCAAGTAAGGCACATCGCGTCGGAAGATTGGCAAAAGTCCAATGTTGCATCGTCATGATGCATTAGGCCAGTTGGGTAGTGGCCTTGATCTTGCAGCGTAATCATTGTGCATTACGCAAGTTATTGGCCTAGAGCCAATGCCGCACAATCATTGTGCAAGACGGCAGAACGAGTAGTGCACGATCATTGTGCATCAGGCTAGAGAGATCTTTCTGAATGAATGTTGCACAAGCGCGATCATTGCGCCAGGTGATGCACGATCATTGTGCATCAGGACAGAGGGAGCTGGCCCGATCGTTCTATATATTAAGCTTCTATCCCTTCGAGGATGAACTACGGTCTGTGCTTGATTCTTTAGAATAGTGAAGGATACGTAGGCAGATGCAATGAGTTGCAGCATTGCCGGTCCAACACTTTGTTTCTCATATCGTCTAACTGTGAGATGATTGCGACATTTTGGCCTCTCATATCATATGGCTCGGTAGCTTGAAGCAAGAGATGATTGTCTCCAAACTTGATGAGGCAAGTTTCATTCTAATCACTGGATGATCATACTTCCTATCAAGCTCCAAAGAGCAAGTTATAGCCTATCTGGAGGCTAAAGAACCGAGTGTCGAAATTTAGCTCAAGAGGAGTCCATTTTGATGGCAAAAGGCCCAAAGATCAAGACATGTCGATCTAAAGATCCTTATGATCACAAGAATTTGGCCAAATTCCATCGTTTAGGGCCTCAAATGGCCGTTTTTGTCGTTTTAGGAACGTTTTTCGGTTACTTGATAAACCCTTTTGCGAACTAAGGGTAAGTCGGAATGGTGTGGAAGCTAAGTTAGCTGCATCATGCTCCAAAAGCATGCTTGCAAGGGAAAATGGAGTGCATTTGTGTAGCTTTAAAGTCCCGGATCGTAGCTTCATCATGACACACCGAGAGAGTTACGGCCTGCGGGGAAATGCACCAAAGGCGTAATTTTCCGGTCCATCACAACATTCATCCATATGCGTTGTATTTGATTAACAGTGACAGAGTGAGAAATTCTTGCTCAAAACATGCTTTTGCCAATGTACTTTAAATATATGAGAAACAAACGAGTTCAATACTATGAGGTTGGGTGAGAAGAGAGGAGAAAAGAGAAACAAGATGGAGCGCTGCATTAACACAATGGTTGAATAGATTGTGTTGTTATAGGATTGAATGATAAGAGAAAAATAAGATGATCTCAGGACACACAGAAGGGGAAGAAGATAAAATAGGAAGAAAGGCAACAGTCAGGTTGTGTAATTAATGTTGGTAACTGTCTTTAACGGTCTCTGGTCAGTCAACGACCCTATTGCACCAAGTGTAACTTCTACGGCCCAGACCCTAATTAGGTGCTAAACATATGACCCTTTTACAAAATAACTCCCAAATGAAAGGGTGTGGAAAGTGATCTACACCAGAATGTGTTACCAACTTACAATAAAGTGTTTTTACTGAGAACATACCAGTGTTATGAAGAGCACATCCATGTGTGTCCGAAGAAGAGTCTAAAACAGGTGGAGAATGCCCAATGAGAAGTAGTAGTAAGATCGTTAGTTGCTCTATATGTTAACACTTATTTAAAGTTGATATTTCAATTACCCTCTATGAACGCTATCTGTGTTATTTTAGCATGTTTATCTTCAGAAATTTTATACAAAGAAGGGAAGGAGCTTGCAAGAGATGCAACATCAATCCATGGGTCATTCTAGAAAAATGTTAACGTACCCGAGTGAATATATAAAGTAGAATTTTCAGAAATCAAGTGAGCAGTATCGGCAATGACTCTCCAGCACGAAACACAATAAGTTGAATGGACTCCTTCAGGCACCCAGTTTGAAAAATCACTGCCATGTTTATCCCTGATAATTCTGCACCACAACTTGTTCTTTCCAATACAAAATCGCCAGCACCATTTAGCCAACATTGCCAAATTCATAAGTCTGAGATTACATACACCTAAACCTCCTCTCTCCAAACGTTTCATGACCATGTTCTAGTTTACCAAGTGAGAAATTTTGGTCCAGAATTAAATTCCCATAAGAAAGTGCCCCACCACACCATTCACACGGTACAAGTTGCAGTGCACTCCTTCGGTGAACTAATCATTTTTTGTCCACCACAAAAATACAACTTTTCTCGTGGAAAGCTATAAACGAAGTCCTACCTACCTTCTCCCTATAACATAAAATTCACCTCACCCCCTTAGATTTATTCCCTAGATGTAAGGCTAGTTTGGTATTGCTGTGAATTTTAGAAAAGTGCTTTTCTGTTGTGTTGTGATGTGCGTTGTTGTGTTGTGATGTGCGTTGTTTTGTTGTGCTGTGGAAATAAATCGGTATTGCGTTTGGTAAACTATAAATTAAAAAGCACTGTGCAATTAACAAACTATAAATTTTGTTTGGTAAACTGGTATTTAAAAGTGTTGGTGATGTAATTAATGACGAAAATAGACATATTTCAAAAATTAGTTTTAAATATAATTTTATTATAATAAATTATATTTATAATTTTGATATATTTAAAAAAAATAAGTAATATTTATTTTATTATTTTATTTACTTTTTTTAATTATTTTATTTTATGAATATGGTTTGCTTGGAAAATATTAGTATTTTAATATTTATTAAATTTTTTACTATATTTATTTTAATTATTATGTTGTTAATACTTGATGTTTTAATATGATCTATTTATTATTTTTAATGAAAAAATAGAGAAAATAGAACGAAGAAAGAAGCGCCTGTCAATTTTTTGACTGATCCACTCGAGGGGAGATCGATGCTCAGACCAGCAGATGTTTTAATTTTGGATGGGCTAACGGAAAACATACATGTGTTGATCTTACTGGGGTTTCTCCGTTAGTAGGAATTGGGCATGGCGCTTTTACAGTCGGGCAAGCGGCGTTGAGGGCTGCCTCAAGTAACATAGCAAAACATGAGAAAGCGTGTCTTGATAATGGGCATACCTTTATTCCTTTTGCTTTTGATAATTTTGGTTTTTTAGCTCCAGAGGTGGTTGGACTCCTCAAAAGAGTCCAGAAAGTCATGCACATTAATGTCATGACTCCTGGTTTGAGGGAGTTTGTTTTCCATAGGTTAGGATTTGCAATTCAAGAAGGGCTCGCAGCGCAGCTTGTTGCGCGTTTGCCTATCTCGTCGATGTAAAAACTGTTTTTATTATTATTCTGTATAGTCCCTTTAAATGATATAAACTTAATTAGAAATCATAAAAAAAAAGAAAAAAAAAAAGAGAAAAAAAAAGAAAAGTTAGAAATATAATGTTAAATGTACAATATTTGAGGGTAAATCTTGTCTTTATAATAAATTAACATGGTTAAAATAGAGAATCAATTAAATTGAATTATGTGGGTCCACAACTTCTGCTTTTCCAGCTTTTAAAAGCTAGTGTTGAGTAGCTTTTAAAAATAGGCCTAAAATGAAAGCGCTTCTCTCCAAAAGTACTTTGAAATTTTTTTACCAAACATAATTTTTTGGGAAAAGTTTGTTACAAAGTGTTTTTGGTTGAAAAAAAGCAATCCCAAACAAAGTAGTAAACTATCTCCAGTAACAGCTGAACACATTCTTCTCACATGTCCTTATGCGCAAGAAGTTTGGGGTCTACTATTTAGCCACCATGAAGCAGAACCAGCTTTCATGCACCGAAGATCTCAACCCATAACGCCATGAACCACCATAAACCAACTTCTCCTGATATAAAAAAAAAAAAAACACAATTGCTACAACTTCTTTTTGCATCAGTCTATGGGCACCGTTGCTAGCAAGAAATGATTTTATTTATGGAAGAAACAATCGAAATGGCAAACCACATGCGTCAAGGGTACTCTACTGTCACCTCTATAGGAAATCAATCCAACGATAACTAACGCTTCACAGATGCAGACGAAAAAAAACCTCATGCCACTTTATTTTCCCCGCACAACACAAAGCACTTTTTCAAAACTCCCCGTAATACCAAACTCGCCTTCAAAATAATAAGATGCTAAATTAAGAAATGTATTGAAGTCTATGGGCCTAACTAATTGAGCCTTGTTAAGTCTAATCGAGTCTACACATGGACAATAAATCAGGTGACGCAAAATAGAGGTGTAATACACATGGAAAATAAATCAGGTGACGCAAAATAGAGGTGTAATCAACTAACTAACTTGAAGTTGAACTCTGAATACCATATTGAAGTTCATAAGCCTAACTAATCTCCAAAACCGACTTAAAAAATTAAAATTATCCACAATTTATAAACAGCAAAATCTTAGACTTCCGCAATGCGGAACTAATAATTTCAACAAAATGATATTGTATTGGAAAAGCTTGACTCCGTCATTCCGCGGATTGCCCAATGCCCCATTGCCAGCTCAGCCCTTGTTCTTGGAAACTTTATCAACATGGGGTGGGGGGTCTGAGAGAGTCTCCCATCGTGACAGTAGCCACGTGTACATGCTACCTCATGACAGTGAATTAATGTTTACGATCCAAAAGATATATGTGGATCATATAGATGCCTACAAGCTCTATAAGAATGGTCTCAAATAAAATAAGTAAACACAGCTGCACTTTGGTAATTAATAGCCTGTAGTAGATTGTTTAGCTTTGGCCATGGTGATTTTTACATGTTGGTATTCATGTACATATTGGATTTTTACATGTTGGTATTAACTTATGGGGTGCTTTGCATGTGGTTAGTAATTAATTCTCAACTCGTCCGCTGCGGATTAGCTTGAGTGGGATGTGTCCCATTGGTCAGAATGGAAGAAGATGACCCATCAGAATAAACTATGTAACTCGCGCAAAGCACCAGCAATAAACTATGTAACTCGCGCAAAGCATTTGGTATCTAATACAAATGCACTATCAACACCGTAGCCACATTCGGATAATGTGAAATGACTGTATCTTGACCAGCTGGTGTATCAATAACGTACAAAATGCATAAAAAAATGATCGGACCAATGAATGAGGAATCCTTTTGCCTATTAATAGGAAGAGTTTTGTTGTATCATCAGTTCAATCCAATCCTACTTATCGAGAGATTAAAATGGCTAAAGATCATCTTAGTTGTCTTTCCTTTGGATTTTTCTTGGTTATCGCATTTTCACAAGTGAGGTAAGAAGTAACTAGCTAGCTAGCTAGTTGGTCGGTCTTGGTGTTTTTCTTTTCTTTTTTCTTTTAATTGATATTTTGAGATTAGCGCTAATACGAGTATTCCGCTACTTCCAACAGACACGCCTGCAGCCTAAAAAACGCCTGTGTTGGGGGTCATTCATAAGGGTAAATCACGATTGTCGTCTTAAAACTGGTCCGGGTTGTGGTCCAACATGTAGCAAACAAAATTTGGAAGGTCCCAAACGATGCATCAATCACCCTGATGAATATGGCAATAAAACGAAAACAGCTTTTATTTTCTAAGTTATTGAAAATATCCAACAATCTCCCTATTTTCAAAAACCAAAAACATAAAATAAAATAAAACTTATAAAACCTAGATGCTTTGCATCACTCAAGGACTGCCTCGTGCAGAGTGGGATCAAGCCAACGTAGTTCAAGCACAATTGGGACTAAGCATCATGTTGAAATCAATACATAAATGATAGGTACCTTAAAAGGTTTGAACCTTCACTTAGTAAAAGAAACTCAAAGCCTTATTGAGATTCTATGGTGAAACCAGTCTTGAACCAAGTATCCCTTATGATAAACCGGAGTCTCCACACATATTGATTCCATAAATCATGTGTTCGTAGCCAAAGCACTATAAAGGCCTTGTGCTTATATCCTTATTCATGAGTCTTCTTTAGAGAACGGTCTTCTTCTCTTAGAAACGGCCCACATTTCCATACTCATATAGGTAAGTCTCAAGGTGTTTCAGAGACACCTTTTACTAATCATGTACTCATTAAGGATTTACATCCATCCTATTTTCTTAAAAACCAAAGACTAACTTGAAATGGGAAGTTTTATGTTAGTGATCCATAATCTACACCATAACTTGTTGGTACCACATTGAACCTTGTTTATCCTTTTCAAAACATAGGTTGGGTTTCTGGTATGGGAGATCAACCTTCCTTCAGACCTTAGTCCCATTTCTATATACTTCATTGAAATTAATTCCTTTGGGAGACTCTTCATAAGTAGGTCTACCAAGCTTTTCTCCGTTTCAATGGTTAACTACAATTACTCTTTTCTTGAGTAATTGACTTACCGTTCCTTGTCTAAGACTTGTATGTCTTGACTTTTCATTATAAGTCTTGTTAAAGACGTTATAGATCATATCCTGATTCACAATTAATCAAGACCGCTTGAGATGGCTTCTTCCAAAAATGAGATCTTTAAAAGTTAGGTTCTAAGCCATTCCTCCTCATTAATTGCATCTACTCATGCAATCAATTCTGACAACATTATTAAAAATGTTCTTATTTAATTTTACAAAATAATTGTAACTTCTCTAGTGATCCTAATTAACATTTACGGTTAATTCACAAGAAGTCATTATAGACTTGCATACACTAGAGGCATAGAAAATTTGTAGGAAACTTATATATTTGCTATCTCAACAAATATAATACCTTGATGAGTAACTCTTTTACTCATGCCCAATCCCCTACAAATTCATACCCAAAAACATAGACAATGTCTATTTAACATTCTACATTATGTAATGCAAATGTTCATAATTTATGCATCGGTAATATCGTAACACCTCATCGTTGGATATTTGGTGAAGCCGCCCAATCTTCCAATATGTTACATATTGACCAAATTATTCCATTTTCCCTTTCGATGTCATTTAAGACCGCCAATTTCCAAATGTGGAACCTATAATTCTTATCATAAGAATTATGTTCATGCCATACCATTGTTGTCTCAACAATTATGACGATTTTGGTTTTAAAATAATCCACCAACTAGAAAAATTTTATACGACATTTTCGTATAAATTCTCCCCTATTTCATGATAATTCTCAAATGCCAAAATGCAACTCAATATCATGAAATACCATTTGTGTCAAACATGTACCCCATAATTTCTAAATAGAAATTAAAACCTCAAATCCAATATACCGAAATGACGGGTACCATCATTATGGATCTGGCTTTCCTTTGCAAACATTCTAAACAAAGCCTCATTCAATCGCACATGCGGGTAAATTGAGCAGTCAATTTAAACCACGTACATCCAACCGTTATGCACCCTTAAAGGATTCCGAACTTCTAATACATTTATTAGATATCTCATGCTATCATAAAAAAAAAATATATATATATATATATGGCATTACTAACCCCAATCAAGAGGACTAAGCATTCTTTGTGAAAACCAATCATGTCACAAAGATGAATATGTGGATGTAAAAATCACGATTTGCAAATTTATGATATGCTTTACGAACATAACAGAGCATTAACAAAGGCTAGACGATAATATGCACAGATTGTGATTATAATGGCTCATCCACATAACATACACATGCCATAACTATTTCTAAGAAACCGAGATACTAAGGATGTATTAGTCTTTAAGATTGTTGGAAATATTATACTTATCTGATTTCATGGAAGTTTCCCTTGACCACAACCCTTGAGAGTTTGTGCGCCAATGATTGAATCAAATTCCCATAAACAACATCATGTTCCCGAACACGGTTTCCACTATAAATTTGAAGCTTGTTTTCCAACTTCCCTTATTCTCGTTTCCTCTGTCTTGTCTGAATTTAATCGTCTAAAACTGTTGGAAATTTTGGGTAAAAAACAGAGGATGATAACACTAAAAGAAATTGTTGTTGTACTCAAAAGCTTTCAAGGCTCGGGTGATTTCTTTTAGACGATTATTTCTACCCTCCCAATATAAATTGGCGATTGCAATGGTGTATGCGAAATAATGCCTTCGGGATACAATGAAAACATAATGCTTACTCATGCGAATGTTGCAAGTAAGGATATAAACACACTTATTAATGTACGAACATGCTTGTTTGCTTGATTATAGGTCTCTCTCACTGATGATGATTCAGTTTTTGGTGTTTATTTGATGTTTTTTTCTTCTGTTTTTTTGTCCCTCGATTTTTGAGATCAAAGCTAATATCAGAATCTCATCTAATGCTTTAATGACATACAGATGTGAAGCGAAAAAAGTCGTGGACACGAATAGTTGTAACAATCCACAGAATTGCGAGTTCGAGTGTATCATGAAAGCCGATCTTTATGGTCCCTCACAGTGCAAACAAATCTATGAATGGAATTATGTTCCCAAGTGCTATTGTTGCGATAGAGAAAACTCAACCACCAGCAATATTGTCGCCGTCGCCTAGGGGTTGGCATGGCACCGATCATACATCTTGTTTTCTCTGTTTCTTTGTAATAATAAGTTTTGTATATGAATACGTTGTTTCCACAGTTTGATTATGTATCATTTGCTGATGATAATCTCAAAAAAGCTTGAATACGGCTTGTGTTGGGATATATGTTTTAAAATAATTATTTTGTACATTTATATCAACAATTCGAGCTTGGCCCAGTGGTTAAGCATTTTGGGCCTGGAGGGATAGGTCTCAGGATCGAATCCCTCCCCCTACTGATGGGTGTATATATCTATATTATAAGGGGCAATGGTGATTTTGTAACTGGACGGTTATCTGCATTTGAGACGTATAAAGGACGGTCCAAATTGATTTTGAGGAGATTTATATTTTGGGTATATAAAGGATGGTCGGGATTAAGCCACCGAATAACATACACCTCTTTGTATTTCACTCAATATATTAGAGAGAAAATGTACGTAACGCTTGCCTGAAACCATTCCTCCCCTTTTCTCTCACCATTAACTCAATGAAATAAATGTGTGATAGCTAAAATATAGATCAGATTCCAAACCTTTCAAAATGAGTTCTTCGTTTTAGGTTCTCGGTTGGATTCACTTCTGCAACCCAAACTTCTCAGCTTCGAAAGACGGTTTCTTTTTCTTCTTTCATGTAACTTAAGATTCCAAATATATTATTAAGAGCATCCATCTCCGGTTGCAGGTAAATGTCAATACAATTTCTCTTGAATGGTAATCTTTTTGTGGTCCTTTAGGTTAGGGATTGATTTGTAAATTAATTGGAAGGTTTAAGAACTAAACATTCACCAAATAGACGGGTAGATCAGTGTTGATTTAATATGAAGGTCGAATTAATGAGAGACATATAAGGATTCAAATTCAATGTAGTTATCTTTTCAAGAAAGCTATTACCATTGTTTCAATTAGATTGTCATGTAAATAGTATAAAAAATTCAGCTTCACTACTGATTGAATCATACTATACTTGAGGTTAGAATTATGGAGAAAAACCCTTTCTTTTACCAAGTCATAAAGAATAATTTTTTGGGGTTTCTACAATTTTCTTATATTCAATTCTCTGACACTTAAATTGCTTTATGATCTATAATTATTGGTAATTTGGATATGTTGAAGTTATAAACAACAAACTGAGTCCAAGCTTTGTGAATTCTTTCTATTTGCGATAGATATAACATTAATTTGGATTCCATTTTCCTTTTGTCATTGTGATTTATTTTAGGAAGTTACTGATTTAGGGTTTGTACTTCGGGGATTTAGATGATCAAATGACTGTATCGGTCATCAGTGAATTTGGATACAAATTTAGATAGTGTCGGCCTGTGGAAAAGTAATTACCAAGTCGTGCAAATTTAGATAGTGCATTGGATGCTCAAGTGATTGTACCAATGATAGATACAAGTCTCTCCAAATCTGAATCTATTGAGTTATTCTATGGAATCGATGGATTTAAGCACTTTGCTAGGTAATCTTTACAAGTTTCTCAGTGTACTTACATTTACAAGAACTTGACGAATATTTTATTCAAAATCTGAGGTAAGTTTTCTCATTTTGGTGTTTTAATCTCTACAATATTTGTTAGAGATTTATTTATTTATTTATTTATTCTTACAGGAATTTTTTAGATTCTACGACGACTTGATTTTTGTCAGAATGGTAGCATTTGAAATACTGCATGGCTTATATCATTGATATACGTACCCTAATATTCACCGGTAGAAAAACTGTAGATTTCTTTTGTTGAGTTGCAAGATTTCTTTCGTTGAGAAGAGAAACGACTTAAAATACTGATGAGTGACATTGAATGCACATAGAAACGATTGTGCCTTTGAGCGCAAAATATAAGAGATGCTCCTTCTCTGACGCTCTGAGTGAATGAGAAGAATAATGGTAAGGAAAATCGAAACGGCTAGAGTTGAAAACAGAAGAATAATGAGATGAGTTATCACGAATAGTCTAGGGAATTGTTAGACTCGATCAAGGCCGTCATTTATATACTCAAAATGTAAATCTTCTTCCAACGCAAAAAAAAAACTAAGGAGAACATATAAATGGCCCTATATGGACCGTCCTTTATAAAACCGAAATGTAGATAACCGTCGATGTGGAAAAACACCATTGTCCCATGGCTTATGACTGCCAGTGCGTTCTTTGAAGAAGTTTTTCATTGCTAAACATAATCGAAACTGCAAATAAAATATATTTTGCTTCAAAAGACTTTTGTGTTACTAATTGAACTGAAAGATGTGTGTACATATCTTCCCAATGGCATCTTTGATGGTTAGCTCTGCATCTTTGTACTTTAAAATTACCTTTGCTAGGATTTCTCATAGTACATAGTTTTACCTATTTGCAAACAAATTTGTTCCTAACTTCGTGTGAATGAGTGCTGAATTTAATGTTTACATCTTCGCTCGGCATAATTCGAAATGGTTTGTCAAATTTTCTCTTGGATCAGGAAAATGCAAAGGTGATAGGATGGGGTCAATCCACGCTACTAGGAGTGTTTGCTGTTATTATGCTACATACATGTAGGTGGAAAGGAAACTTTTGCATCTATTATGAGTTGACGTCTAGAAAAGTCTCTCTCAATCAAAAGTCTATATATGCTACAAACTCATTTAGTATATATGTAGAATTGGATTTGTTTAATTAGTTGCTTATTGATTTTGTATTATTGAGCTTGGGAATGTTTTCACCAGATCACTGGCATTGGTGTTTATGTTATCTCTGAGAACTAAATTGTGTCATGGAAAAGCAAGGATGCTGAAATAATATTACAACCCGGCATCCCAATTAGAGGAGTAATGGGAAAAAGGTTTGTCAGAGTAACATTTAAGAGCTAAAATGTTTAATTTATCAATTAAGAGTGGCAACATAAACTTTAAAATTTTAGAAAAATAAAGTAAAAAAGACAAGTACTGTAATACTGCAATACTGCAACCTAGGAATTGTTATTGTCAAAAACAAGTTCTTAACTTGAGTTCATGCTGCCTAATATTTTGTGATCCGATGAAAGTAATGAGACAATGTTGATTACATTTTTATTACTAGAAGAATGCATCAGTGAAACCACATATCATTATTTTATATTGTATTAAATGTTTTTGTGCGTAAAATAATTCCATTTACTTTATATTAAGGTTGCATCTATGTTTTTCGTTTTCCTTTGTTAGATTTGTGTTGCACTATATATCTTTATGTTTTTCATTTATTTAGGAGATTGCGTTTTGATTTTTTTAGATGTTTATTATTTGAAAGATTTTTCTAGATTATCAAAAAGATTTCATTTTCCTTTGTTAGATTTTGTTTTTCATTATCAGAACTTTGGATATTCAATTATCAAAAAGTTTCCTTCTGAAACCATTCAGAAAGCAAAGATGAATCAGGAGGGTATGTTGACATTCACCATTCTACAAGATCTTACTGAGCAATCCAATATTTAGGAATCCTTAGTATGCCATGTGCGGTAATCCGCAGTGATTATGTTGTATCCCTTTCTAAGTTATACTTCATATGTACATATTTCTGAAAATTAATATATTCATTGACCTTTTTTTCTCAATCTATGCTATGATAAGTATTCCTTTTTAGCGTATATTTGTAACATAACAGGTTTACTTTTATATTTTTAATGTTGCGGGTTCTTAGATTTTGAAATTTTTGGTTTTGCTTGGAATTTTGAGTTTGGCTGACGGATTAATGGATGTTAAGAAGTTTGTCAAAAGTATACAGTGTGAGAGCAAAAGGGAAGAAATATGGAAACGTCTAACTGTTTACTTTTCTCAAGTACTCGAGAAGATTTCAAGCACCAAGTCTACCAAAGAGAAAAAAGTGTAATTTGCTTATACGTTTGTAACTTTCATCTTCTACCTCCTCCTATAAAGTGTACATATACTCATTTGTGTATCTCTGCCCTCATGTTTCTCTCTTTGTTCTTTTCCTTTTTATCATTCCTAAATGGGGGAGTTCATGTGGATTAGGCATTCTCCTTGCTCACCCTCGGTTTAACTTTGTAACTGTGCCAATCCACCTTGAATTGTCATTTGACAAAGAACTTTGATGATGCATTAGGAAATGCTAGAGTGTCTAACCACTTTCTTTCCCCTACTTTTGATTTCTTCACCGAGGTTTATTGCTCATATAGTAAGGAAGTAACATTGCCCATCTTTGATACATTATATAGTGGTTCATTGGCAAAGAACACGACACTTGATTTTTATTTTTGGGTTTGGTTTCACTATTTAGTCACAAAAATATGCCTAATGTTGAGTGTATTACTTTTTTATTTTCGTCTAAAAATAAGAAAAATAAAATAGTGAAAAATCCTAATGTTGAGTGTATTGATTTTCGCCATATAAACCGATACTCGCACATTAATTGGTCTGTGAACCCCGCCCCTCCTCCAGAGACTAGCATGTGTCCTTCTAAATTGCGAGAGTCGAGTCATATGGCGTCCAAATTGTCGGTTTTCAAAGAAACGTTTTATTACTTTTAGGGCCATATCTTGCTGGATAGCGGAGGTTTGTTTAAAATTTATCACCCGGTCCAATATGAGCTTATTTTTAAGCTTTTTTTCTTTTGAAGCATATATAGTTTTTAAGATAATAACAAAGGTCTTCTAGAGTTTTTTAGTCTTAGGCCAGTTACAGTGGTCAAGGATTTCTCTTAGATATATATATCTTATTTGAAGCTATGAAAAATGGGTCTGCGGTCAACCTCATTATGGGTAATGGGTATCCCTTAGCTTAATCACGCGGAAATTCAGTTTCCAGTTTCCGTAAAAACAGTGTCAAATGAAAACTCAGTTTTCATTTTCATTTTATTTATTTTCTCTGATTTAGATAAATATTATTTATGGGTGAAAAAAAAGTTTTAAGAGAATAAAATGGAGATATAATAAGGAGAAAATAAAGAATTTTAATAAAATAAAAGAGTTACGAGTGAAAATAAAGAGTTAAATTGAAAATTCCCAAACAAAAACTGAATATCCGTTGAAAATTACATGTAAAGTAGTCTTTTCAACGAAACTTAGTTTCAAAGTGATTTCCCTTCACTACAAAGTGCATTAAATCTGATCAACTTTAAGATGAAGCTAAAGGATGTCTTTATATATAAGCGACACGAAAGACTATAGTTTTTGGATTTCGCTATAATTAAGGGGTTTAACAAAAAAAAAAAAAAATTATTTACCAAGCTCACTAAGGGCAACAAGATATTTTCATGAGATCTTTTTTTACTATCATTAGGAAATATACGAGATCAAATACTGATATCTTCCAACATTGTAATTATAAATCATGATCACAAACGCATTGTTATTTTGAACAATTATAACCCGTGACGTGATGGCACGGGTCATACCCTAGTTACATATATATAACATTAGTCCGGGAGCGGGTCCTTGGGAGGTCTCTTGAATTTGGAAAGTATTTTTGCTGTTTTTTTTTTAAAATATTTTCAAAACGTTTTCTACCCTTAATTACGATTTTAATTGTGATAATTATGGCATAATATATTTTCCTGTTTTCTAACTGTTGAATGAATTTTTTGGCAGCAATAAATTTAATTTATTCTCAATTAATTTCATGTTTAATATTTTTGGCTATATAAGGCAGTTTTTGAGACCAGAATAAAACATAAGTTTTCACCATTGTTTTTTCAGAGAATCAAGAGACTAAAAAGATATTTTGAGCAAGATTAGAAAGAGTGTTAGTGATCAATCTCTCATAGTGTGCGTGAGAGATTGAAGAGAGTTAATTTTTTCGGTTGTTTTATCCTGGGGGCGTTGTGGAGAAGGGAGAACTGCTTGCACAAAATTCAAGGCAGAGCCACGAAACATCTTAAAGAGAGCGACCTGGTCGTGACTCAACCGGTATCTTGGATCTTGTTTTTAACCCTTGTTTTGCAGGTGTGAAATCGGCAACTGTTCTAACAATTTTAAGACGCATCCTTCTGCCATGGAATCTGAAAAGAAAACCGTTGCTGATATCAACAAGTCGTTCAAATTTAAAGGACTTCACTTTAGAAGATGGAAGCTAAAGTTGTTTTCTACCTCAAACTGATGAAGTTGCACATGATGGTGACCTCCATCAAACCAGTGAGTCCACAAGATGAAGAAGCTGCGAAGAAAGCAACTCAAGCCGCAACAAGTGCAACTCCTCAACCAACCGAAGAACCTATTGTGACCCAAACTGCTGAAGAAAAACAAAAAGCCTATAAAAATGGATTGATAATGATTTTGATTGCAAAAACTATATTTTGAATGCTTTGTCTGACGATCTTTATGAATAGGGGTGCAAAAAAGAATACACCAAATCACTAGTTAGACACATCACCATTATCACGATATCTAAATAGACAACATGAATTAATGTTCTAGTCAAGTACATGCCATTATAACAACGATATTTCAAAATATTTGGGTATTATATGTGTTGTTATAAAAATAAGCCGGTATAAAAGGTAAAAAACTAAATAGAATAGTAACTCTTTTGTAAAATATACACAAAATGTGATGTATTTAACCTTGGTATATTATGTATTTGTGCATGTTATGACGTGCTTTCTTAACGTGTTGTGCTGGGATGTGCCACGTGCTAATCCGTGCCGCGTGATGTGCTGGGATACTGTTACCATTAATCAAACCCAACACGTCCCATTTAACTAACGTGTTGTGTCGTGCTGAGATATTTTTAGCGTGATGTGCTGGGATGTGCTCGTTCTGGCACAGCCCAATTTACACCTCTACTTGGGACGTTACAAAATTATTAAATTCTGTAGTTTATTAATATAGGGAGGTATATCAAAAAAATGAGTTTTCTTTTTATTTTTGCTAATTCAAACTATGTAAATTATAAATGATATGGATATCTTCCTTAATCATCCAAATGAGCGACAAGTCATATATGCCCTAAACGAATAACAAATCATTAACGGAATTAGACAATAAGTTGAAGGAGATAATCCTGATGATGATAGTAGGAATATACCAAATATTTCTTGCCAATAAGTTTTAAACACAATAAACAAGTTGGAAATGTTTTGGATTCAATAAGAAGGTGCGTGTAGTAATGAGGTCTTACACATCCACAAATCAAAATATGCGAAAACAATCAAAAAAGTTATATTATTTATGGAGGCATTTTATTTCCTCTTGAATTTTGATGTAGCAAAATCTTTAAGTTTCCAATAATGACGATTATATTAATATATGTAGGTAAATTCCGGGACTAGAAAAATCTATTAAAATGTGGAGGTTATTACTATTTATAACTGACCCAAGATGGACTGATTTTTTATTAATATATAGAGTTTATTAATATATGGAGTTTTTACTGTATTATCAATCAGGTGGCCATGGATAATAACTGAAATGTTAATTAATTTAATTTATAAGATCGGACCTATGAATGCTTTTGCTTGTAAATTGAAATTGGCGGAATTAAATATATGGGGTGCTTTGTATGTGCTCTTTAGTTTATTCTCGACTTATCCGCTGCAATGTAGTTTGAGTGTCCCTTTGATAGGTATAGAAATACACCATATTTTACTACGTAGAGTTTAGGCTTTCTTTGCTATTTTTCGTGTAAATTATGTATTTTACGTGTGTTTTGAGTTTTATAGTTATTCTGGAGTCACACGGGAGAAAAAAAGAAGAAATTATCATATTCGAGAAAAAAGGGCAAAATTGTCATTTCACCAGGGAGAGCACACTATATGGATCTCGGTCAAGGTTAAGGGGCGACTAAAATTACTAAAGGAAGGACAACACAAGTTAAGGGGAGGTCGAAGAGGTGTCCCTTATCCAAGAGAAGGGAGTGCTAATAAAGATACCTAAGCCCATTCACACTTAAGCCCAAGACCCTGCTCCAGGTCCAGAACCAAACCCAGACCTACATACCAAACCCACATATCCGACCCGGATCCACACCCGGGTATTTAATACCCGAACCCTAATCATTTCTCAATCATTTGCACCTCGTTCTTACCCACACCTGAAATTGAGAAAAGCAGTTGTTGAAGCGAAATTTGGATCCAGAAATACAGAGAAGAAGAATGATGAATCTGTTTCGATTTAGGTTCGACATCTGAGAATAAGGAATTGGGTATAAGTCTGTTGATTATGGTGGTGATTCAGATAAAGTTTTGTTGACTGAATTAAAGATGTGTTCAACAAGAAGACATTAGTTTAGAGCAGATTCACAGTTGGATAGAAGAATGGAGTGTTGGATGGAAGATGAGGTCTGTTGGTAGTCGTTGTTGTTAGAAGCAGAGATGGTTATGAAGCTCGAGGCTAGGGTTTTCCGTGGAGTTAAAATTAAGACGAATAAGATGATGTTTCTGATAAATTAGGGTTCAAATTGTTCTAGCAATCAATTGAGAAGGTTCGATTAGGGTTTGACAAAGAAATTGAAGCAATAGATTTAAAACAGTTAGGGTTTGCTAGAATTGGAATGAATTGCAAAATAAGTTGCAGATGGAATCAAACATGGAGAATGGGTACCAGTTGCAATAGATGAATTTTAGGTTTTGTCTGGAGCAAGTGGTATGCAGTGAAGGTTATAGTGGTGCTGGCATGGTTTTGGTGGAATTGCTAAGGTGCAGGTTATGTTGAAGCTCAATGCTGTGGATTGCAGGGAAAGAAGACCTGGATGAATGTTAGGGTTTATTGTGAGATTATGTCTTGATGGCAATGCATTGCAATTAAGCGGTGATGTTGCTTGGTGTGGATCAGTTAAATGTGGTGATTGGAGGTGAGTTGTTAAGAAGAAGTTGCAGGTGGTGATTCAGTTGTGATGATTGAGTTTTGCATTACAATGATTTAGTGTTGGTGCTTGAAGTGATTGCAGGTGATGCCCAGAGTTGGAATTTTGAAGCAATGATGATGGGTTTAGAGAAGGATTTATTTGAATGATGATGTTGGTATCCAGATGCAATTGTTGGGAATATGTGAGATGATGTTATGGTGGTGTGAAGTGAAACGAGGTGGGGTTGTTTCTGTGGTTGAACTTGTGAGATTGCAGAAGAGCTTGTGATATTGTTTTTGTGATACGGAGTCTGCAATTCGATATAGGACTGGAGAAATGAAGAACTCAGGCAGTGGTGGTGGTGGAATTGGTAGAATGGCGGTGTTGAAGTTACAGGGGGTTGCAAGGATGATTTACTGTTGACATGATGATTGTGCAAAGATCGTTAAGCCAAGATGGCCGAGAGATGCACCATCATTGTGCAGCAGCGGCAGAAGCAGCAGCAGAGGACTTGGCATGTGCAGAAGGTTTGAACGGACTCGGTGAGTCACCGTCAAGCCACAAGTGGACTTAGTGAAGAATCACGACGACTGTATCGACCGCATAACTGATCAACCTACTCCTTTGACTAACGAAGACTAACGGTTTGACTGCTTTGACCATTGACTCTAACAGTGACCGGACAGAATATTCCATCGAATATTCGGTCACCGGCATGTGGATTCAGGTGACCGACGACAACTTTCAAAGTGTCGACGGTGGACTTCCGCCAATTCGGCTGAGAAAAATTACGTTTAAAATTGCAAAAGTTTCCAGACTTTCCTAAGCTTGTGGGTATGAGAATTGGACTTGGACTTGGAAGAGAAAGTAGAAGAATTTGATGAATACTTGAATTTGGAATGAGGATTTGCATAAGGAAAAGTTTTGCACACTTTATGCACACAACACTTGTGGTTGATTTTCTTTGAAAGATTTCTCTCTTAGGTATTTTTTGTGACTTTGAATATTTTTCTTTTTAATAAATAAATTGATTGATCTTCAAAAGAGCATGAGTATCTAAGTTTCTTTTGATTAGGGATGAATTCCTAGTTCTTAGTGTGTTTTAGGTTTTGTTTCAATTCAACTTAGAGTTTTCATTAGATTATTGCTTGTTATTACTAAAAGGTGCGATCTTTATGACAGATAGGATTGATTGATAGGTTTTCTAGGTGGCCAACTAGATTAATTTTTTAATTGGATCTAAAGCTAGTGTAAGTTAGGGGATAAGTAATCGTTTCTTGACTTTTCACATAAGTAGCAAACACAAGACCTGCATGTGAGGGATTCCGAGAAGAATTGTGTAATAGCAACGTTAGCAAGTAGACCTTGATCTAAGAGTTTAACTACTAATATCAACCTAATAAATTCACATAACTTAGTGCAAGAAACCAAGTTACATCTAGAGTGATCTACTACTAGGTGGTTTGGTTTTTAGAATCCTAGAAGTAGAACTTCCGATCCGGTGACATAAGGAGTTTAGGGGTTTAGCAATCGATATAGTTCTTTACCTTCGGTTGGTAATAATCCATGAGTAGTAATAAGTTGAAAAGAACATAACTTGAAACATTGCTTTGGGACGAAGAAGAATTCCTTAATCGTATTCCTCTTATTGATTTCCTTATTATTTTTAATTTATTTGTTTATTTGTTTTGTTTAAAAACCAAAATCCCCCCAAATTTGTGACATCTTAAAACAACTAAAACTTTTGCTCCTCGTGGGAACGATCCTTACTACCATTATATTATCTTTTAATTAGTGGGAAATAACATATTAATTTGTTGTAGTAACGACTCGCATCACCCTTCGGTCCGAATGGACAAAGATGACTATCGAAAAGTGAAACTACAGGGAGACCCATTTTTCAGATTTGCTCCACTGTGAAACCCACAAATAAAAATCTCTACGCGCGCACCCAAAATTAGGGGAAACTATTTTCGGGTCTTTTTTTTTTTTTTTCTCTCTTCTTCTTCCAAACTTTTTTCTTCTTTCTCCCCGATGATACAAATTTCATCGTGTTCTTATCTCTCTGTCTTGTTCTTAATATCTAGATTACTAGATTTAGAGCTAAAATTTCAGAAAAATCTTCTCAAAAATCAGGACCTATTCATTAAAAAGTGAGATTAAAAATCTTGTTTCAAAATCTTTGTTAAATTTGATTTTCGGTTACATATCTACAATCAGTAGACCTTAATCTTCAAACCCATTCAGGGATTTTATCTAAAGAACAAAAAATTAGGGATTTCTAGCCTAATTTAGCTTTTTGGAATGAATAAAATTGAGTGAACTGTTGATTATACATCTCGTTCTTCTTTGTTGATTGCAGCTGTACCACGAATATGAAATAAGATGCACGATTAATATCGGACCACTAGCAGCACCACAGTCATCTTGTACAACTCAACTCAGAGATTCAACCTCATACTACTTAGAAATTCCTAATTTACTCGTGTTATTGTACTGTGGCTTTCATGGAAGTTTGCAACTTGCTGGTCACCGTGGGTTATTTGGTAAGGCAGGGCATATAATGTAGGATGTGACCTCTGCAAATACCGCTTATCACATTGTAGACGTACCTCATGTGGGTCGGGTTCGTAGTAATATACCTAGAATAATAACAATAGGAAACCGGTGAATTTTGTCATACACCTAGAATAATAACGCATAACATGTTGTGTTCATTTAAATTGATGCATAACATATTATGCATCTATAATTTTTGTAGCATAAACCAAATGCATCCGAAAATATGACCGCATAATGCGTTATGCATTGAGAAAATTGTTGTATAATCTTTTATGCATCAAGAAAATAGATGCATAACTCGATATGCATTAGTAAATATGGATGCATATCTGCAAAAGATGCATCAATTTTTTATATGTACCCGCTAAAATCAACCAAAATATGGTAATATAACTTGTTATAGATGCTTTACAACTTTGTTATGTTGGAGAAAATGGCTGCATAATTAGGTGTATGATGCAGAATGTGTTATGCATCTTTTTTCAGTGACTCGCATAATGAGTTATGTATCAATTTTTCAAAAAAATCTTTAAAATGAGGATCACCTCCGATTTTTTTTGAAAAACAAAAATTTGATATTCGTGTTTGTACTGCGCGTAGCTCTTTGAAAAAGATTTCCAACGATATAAAATTTATAAAATTCTAAGGCGCATATTTTTAGATATGTTATGTCCAAGTTGCGCTTCCAATTATTGATAGACGCATTTATGTGTCTAATTTGTCCTCAATGTTTCATATTGTTAGTACTCGTTTTTGTCCTTATTATAGTGTTTGTGTGTTTGTAGGTATTTTTGAAATAAAGATTGTTGAAAATTTGCTCGAAAAGTTGCCTAAAACCCCTGAGAACATTTACTATTCGACTCCACTTTGATAAGGGGTAAACCCAATTACTAAGGGGCACCCACAGGATATTCGCACTAGCAGCTGGATAAGGGGCAACCTCATCTCTTTCATTTGAATTACATAATTTGGGAAAAATGTTTGAAACTGCTGATTTAGGTTCGAATTTTTGAAGGTGTTCTAGTGAGATTAAATTGATTTTGAGAGGGATAACTTGGATGAGTGTAACAGAAAGTATGGTCGTTGGTTTCGGTTAGATTTGGCCGATAATCCATGAGTTCAAAATAGGGGCAGTCCGTGCATGGGAGAGTTATTCAGATTAGATTATATGAGATTTGAACGTGATTTGTCTGCGTGTATGATGACTCCAGCAAACAACCAGGAGCGTGTAGGAGTTATACAAGGAATGTTTAGCAAACAGAAACGTGGAACAGAAAAAGAAGAAAGAAAAATATTCTCGAGTTAATACATTGATGTGAGAAGATTTGGGAGTATTATTCGCATTTACTACGCAGATATTTTGATCCTACCTGATATATATAGTGCGTTGAGACTCAGATATGGATACAGAGAGTTGGGGAGGAAGAATAGAGCATTAGAAAGTCGAGAAAATCAATCAATTTAAAACAGTTTCGCATGCACTTCTGAAATCGTGAAGAACAGATTTTCCAAGGCAAATGCTCTGTTCAACAGAGACAACGACATGTGGTCAGAGCGTGGTCGCACAATAACAGAACAGTTTTTCTTTGTAACAGTGTTTTGCAACATTTATAAGCGTTGCAAAACCCGGTTTTCACCATTTTCACCATTTCATCATTTGTAAACCATTTTTGAGCAATAATAATGAATTTTGAGTGTGTTTCCAACATGATGAGCCTAATTCTCCCACAACCAAGGCAATGAGGAAGCTATTTATTTACGAATGATTTATTAATTTATTTTCTCTAATTTATATTTTATAATTCACTCAATCACCGCTTTTTATGGAGTTTTTAATTGTTTGCATAATTTTTGTCATTAGTTGTGATTCAATTAGATAGGTTATGCTTTGTATTAAGATAATCTATGCTTAAGGGATACAATTAATTGTTGAGAATTTGCGATTATTTGTGAATTAAGAAACAAGGGATTTAAAAGATAAATAGAGTTTCGGGGTTGTTAAATCCATAATTTATTCATGTGTAATAGTGGAATCGAGTGTCTTGGTTATTCTCTCTTATCTTGAAATCAAATTTTGATCTAAGTTTCCTTTACTTTTAAGTTTAATTAAATCTAAATTTTTGCCTTCACAAGTTTCAAAAGAACCTTTCACTATCACTTTCTACAATACATCAATTTTTGGCGCCATCATTTGAGTTTGTCTTTAGCTAGTTTTTAGATTTTTATTCTTTTTTTTTAGGTTTTTATTTGTTTTTATTTTATTTGTTCTTCTTTACGCTTTTGTTTTTGTCTTTTTACTATGATTTGGAATTTGGAGCGAAAGAAAATTTTGCCAAAACTTTTGAGTGAATATTTAGAGATTTGGAGTTAAAGATTTAAGTAAAAGGCGAAGCGAAAGTAGAAGATTTTTTTTTTTTATTATAAAAAGAGAAAAAAAAATAGAGAGAGTTTAGTTTTTTTTTTTTTTTAGATTGTATTAGAGTTTATTTATTCTTGTAATTTTTTTTTCTTTTGCACTTTATATTTTTGGACTTTGGACTTGGACATTTTTTTTTTTTTTTTTTTTTTTTTTTTTACTTAAGGGTAGTTAAATATTAAACTGTTTGCGAGAAGGACGGTGATTACGATATCACCTCCGTTCGGGTTCTAAATGACATGACAGAAGAGTCAGTGGCTCGAGTCGACTTCACGGTTCATCCCTCTATCGGTACGGGAGGTAAAGTTTGTTGAAACACTCGCGAATCCCTAGCAGGGATTACTGTATTCCTTCGTTTGTATATGTCGAGAACTGAAAACGCTGTTTTAAATTCTAGTAAAGTGCAAGGACTGGCCATATAAGATAAGGGTTCGGATTTCATCACTGCTCCTTCTGCCGCCTTAGGAAAACGAAACTTAACGCTTAACCTAAGCTTTAAAATTTGGAATAGAACGAGACCTATAGGCAACGAGCTTAGCAGGAAAGTCGTTGAAAGATATTGGTTACTCTTTTGAGCATTCTTCGAAGTTCATGAAAGTTTCTCGTGAGTTGAATGCGTGGACTGCGCCGCCCGTAATGCGGTGAGGCCTTGGGTATCAAAGCTCCAGCAGCCTTCCCTCGCCTATTCAACTTACTTAAACCTGGATTGATTCCAGTAGGGTTTGCTCAGATTGTAACGAATTCTCTTTCAAGGATTAGAAGTCGGTCCAGGAAAACAATCATGGAGCCATCATGTTTTTTGTTTCTGAAAATTTTAGGTTTGCTTTGGTGAGAGTCAGCCGCTTCGTGTTTGCTTAGAACCTCCTTTTTAGGGATTTTCTTTTTTTTTCTTTTGTTTTTTCTAGTGTATGCCTGAGGTCATTAGAGAACCAATCAGAAAAAGAAAACACTCTAGGTTGTTTGATTAGTGACAAACTAGTAGTTCTTCTTGTGAAGGAGCTCGAAGACTCTTCTTTGAGAGCCCGCTTTTGGAAACTTCAGTTTTGAGAATCTGTCTCTTTGTGAGAAAGCACCCCTAGACGTCAGCTGTGCCAGCAATGACTACTTTGAAAGATTACATGTTCCCAACTAGGGGCCAAACCGTGTTTCTGCATTAAATTTCCAAGCCAATTGCTAATTTCGAGATAAAACCTAGTATTCTTCGGGACAGATCCCTATATTCTTAGGAAAAGATGATGAGAACCCTTATTTTCATATTAGGACTTTGAGGAAATTTGTGGGATGAATTAGAATAAAAGACCATCGATGAAGTCTTGAAACTTAAGATGTTTCCCTTCTCCTTGAGAGATAAATCCAAGACCTGGCTGAACAACTACCCTTCTGAATCCATTGAAACATGGCAAGATCTTATCAGCCTTCTATATGAAATTCTACCCTAACATAAAACCTAGTCGTTAGGCAGTAAAATTAGTGCTAGTGTGCAACAAGAGGGAGAGTCTCTTTATAGGTTTTTAGAGAGATTCAATGATCTCCCATCTTGATGTCTCACCATGGGTTTGATAAGATGAAACTTGTAGAGATTATTTATAATGGTTTAGGACTATTGACCAAACCATGGTCGAGTCTATGCGCCTGGTGAGTTCACTAATAAAACTCATTCGAGGATGCTTTCACCTTCTTAGGAACTATCGCTGAAAAATCCCAACAGTGGGAGCCTTGTGTGAACCTCCGAAAAGACTCTTGGTCAATGAAGTAGCACTAATATGGTAGATACAAGCTTGGAAGTCGCATGCCAAGTTTGTTGCTTTATCTGTAGAAGAAGCTTTGGAAATGGGTCGGGGTCTAAAAATAGGTCCTTTGTTGAACCTAATAGAGCCTTCTCCAGTCACTAGTTGTGGAATAGAGCCCGATAACTCATTTTGGGAAGGACATGTTAGTGAAGAACAAGCCCATGCCGTCTATAACAACGCTAGGTTTGAGAACTGCCTTAAGCCACCCATACTCAGAGACCTACAACCCTGGTTGAGAAACCATCCTAATTTTTCTTGGTCTAAGGGGCCTTAATCAAGGACAGTCTTAGTAATTCTCAGCTCTCCCCAGGTTTTTTATGCTAGAACTCTTCAAAGTCAACCCTGTTCCAGAACCATTCGGATAAAAAGATCACAAGTTTAGAAGAGACTCTCCCTTATTATTAAAAGCTTCAAAATATCAACCAAATGGTTGCACAAGGGATAAAGAAAGTAGGAGTATAGGTTATGCTAACTCAGGCTATTTCCGAGTTGAAAACCCAAGTTAGTCATATAAATGAGTCTTTGAGGGAAAAAGGTAAGTTTCCTAGTCAAACTCAACCCAATCCTAGAGGAGTTCATGAAGTAGGTGGAAGATCGTCGAACATGTTAATGCCATTAAAACCCTTAGAAGTGGTCGAGAGTGGTAGACAACAAGGTAACCATGCCTGATAGTGAACATGTTGTAGTTCACCCCCATCGAGCCGTAAAATGATGAGGAGACCGATAGAGTCTCTAATGAGACCAATGAGGTCCCGCTGAGTCGGGCTTTGTTCCTAGAGCCCTGCTCCTGTCAAGCTAGTTCCAACTAAGAGCGAGTCCAACTATAAAGATATTTTGGAGGTTTAAGCAGGTTACTATCAACCTCCCATTGTTGGATGCGACACAGATTCCCGCTTATGCCAAGTTTCATAAGTACTTGTGTACACGAAAGCGTAAGCTTAGTGTTCAAAAGAAAGCCTTCCTAGCTAGTCACGTGAGTTCTATTATTCAGAATACCACTACTCCTAAATACAAAGACCCCGGGTCCCCTACCATTTTTTGCACAATAGGTAAATATCGTTGAGAAAGCGTTGCTTGACTTAGGAGCCATGCAGGAACTTAACGCCATACCATGTGTACCTTAAGCTAGATCTTGGTGAGATGAAACCTACCCAGATGACTCTTCAGTTAGCTGATAGGTCAGTTAAAATCCCTCGTGGTATGATCGAGGATGTTCTCATAGAGGTAGACAAGTTTATTTATCCGGTGGATTTTGTTATCCTAGATACCCAACCTGTCCCCGACCCAAGAGAACCAGACTCAAAGAATTTTAGGTCGCCCCGTTTTAGCTACATCCAATGCGATCATTAATGTCGAACTGGTATTATGAATTTGTCTTTGGTAATATGACTATTGAGCTGAACGTCTTTCATGTTAGTAAGCTACCCTCTCGAACTAGATGACCTGCATAGAAGAGGTGAACATGATAGAACATTAGCAGAGGAGTCATTACCAAACACTTTGATGGAAGATCCATTAGAGAAATGCCTAGCTCACTTTGGGATTGATTTTGATGATGATGATGTGATTAATGAGGTAAATGCTTTGTTAGATTCAACCCCTTTGATAGACACTAGTAGTGGATGGAAACCTAAGATCGAACCTCTACCCATTTCCCGAGTTCACCCTGCCTTCGTTGGAAAAGCTCTCCTAAATTGGACCTCAAACCACTACCAGATACCTTGAAGTATGTGTTTTTAGGCCCATCTGAAACTTTACCCGTGATTATAGCATCCGACTTGATAGTGATCAGGAAAGTAGGCTAGTAACCGCCCTTCAGAATAGCAAGGAAGCTTTAGGGTGGACCATAAAGGCATTAAGGGTATAAGTCCCACTGCTTTGTATGCATCAAATTTATTTAGAGGAAGATACTAAACCTCTAGGGAGATGCAACGTCGATGAACCTCATATGAAAGAAGTAGTTCGAACCGAGGTTCTCAAGATGTTAGATGCGGGCATTATCTACCCTATTTTGCATGCGTAAGTGGGTCACCTGCTCAGGTTGTTCCCAAGAAATCTGGGTATTACTGTAGTCCAGAATGAAAAAATGAGTTAATCCCAACCCGAATGACCACGGGTTGGCGTGTCTGATTGACTATAGAAAATTGAACAAGGTCACTAGGAAGGACCACTTTCCTTCCCTTCATCGACCAAATGCTCGAAAGATTAGCTGGCCGTAGCCATTTATGCTTTTTAGATGGATTTTGTGGCTATAATCAGATTCCTATTGCCCCAGAAGACCAAGAGAAAACCACTTTTACCGTCCCTTTGGTACCTTTGCGTATAGACGCATGCCTTTCTGCTATGTAATGCCCCCGCGACTTTCAGCGTTGATGTTGAGCATATTTTTCATATGGTAGAACGGTTCTTAGAGGTCTTTATGGATGATTTTTCAGTGTTTGGTTCGTCTTTCGATGAGTGCTTGCATCATTTGTCATTAGTTTTGACTAGGTGTAAGGAAAAGAATTTAGTGCTGAATTGGGAAAAATGTCATTTCATGGTTCGTTCAGAATCGTTCTAGGGCATATCGTATCTTCAAAGGGTATAGAGGTAGATAGAGCCAAGGTTGACCTTATTAAACCTTACCGGTCCCAAAACCGTAAAAGATATTAGGTCATTCTTAGGGCATGCAGGTTTTTATCGTCGATTCATTAAGGATTTTAGCTTGATTTCTAGACCTCTTTGCAATTTACTTGCAAAAGATGTTAAGTTTGTCTTTGATGATGCTTGTTTAGAGGCTTTTGAGAAGCTTAAGACTTTACTCACAAACCCCCCATAGTCCAGGCACCCAACCTGGAACTTACCCTTTTGAGACACAGTGATGCTTCGATTGCTATTGGTGTTGTGCTAGGTCAACAAAAATAAGTTACTTCATGTGATTTACTATGCTAGCAAAAACTCGAATGAAGCCTGTGATGAACTATACCACTATCGAGAAGGAACTGTTGGCCATTGTGTTTGCCTTAGACAAGTTTAGATCCCACCTCTTAGGTTCTAAGATCGTAATCTATACTGATCATGTCGTTTCAAATACCTTTGTCTAAGAAGGATACCAAACCTAGATTGATTAGGTGGATCCTTTTATTACAAGAATTTTGCCCAGATATTAGAGACAAAAAGGGCAGAAAATGTAGTAGCAGACCACTTGTCTAGGGTAATTGTTAGTTCCCCGATGATTCCCTTCATATAAGGGACAACTTTCCCCGATGAACAATTGTTCTCTGTTTCCAATCACCTTGGTATGCGAATATAGTGAACTATCTTGTTAATTGTCGAATGCCCCAACATTGGAGTAAACAAGAGATCGTTCTAGGTTTTTAGCTGAGGTTAAGCACTTCTTTGGGATGATCCTTATTTATTTAAGTATTGTCCTACCAGATTATTAGAGATGTATACCTGAGATTGACCAAATTCAAAGATTATTTCCTTTTGTCATGATCATGCTTGGGGGGTCACTTTAGTGCTAAGAAGACTGCTTCTAAGATATTGCAGGGATTCTATTACCAAGTTGTTTAAAGACCTCACAGTTATGTGTTACTTGTGAGAGTTAAGCAGAAATTAGGAACCATTTCCCGTAGGAACATGATGCCCTTGAACCCTATTTTAGTTGTCGAGGTCTTTGATGTGTGGGGTATTGACTTTATGGGTCCGTTTCCTAATTCTTTTGGTAACCTATACATCCTTGTCATTGTAGACTACGTCTCTATGGATTGAGGCGTGTAAAACCAATGACCATAGGGTTGTGCTTGAGTTCTTGAAAAATAATATACTTACACGTTTTGGTACACCGCGAGCTATTATTAGTGATGGAGGGTCGACTTTTTGTAATGGACCTTTTAAGCTTTTGATGAAGAAATATGGTATTACACATAAGGTAGCCACCCCGTATCATCCACAGACTAGTGGTCGTGCAGAGGTTTCCATAGGGAGATAAAACGATATTAGAGAAAACAGTTAATCCTAATCGAAAGACCGGTCGTTCTAGGCTTATCGATGCCTTATGGGCTTACCGACTGCGTTTAAGACCCCCATTGGAATGTCGCCTTATCGGCTTGTTTATGGCAAGGCATGTCATTTACCTGTTGAGTTAGAACATAGAGCTTATTGGGCTATTAAGTGCCTAAATTTTCACTTGACAAGGCAGAGCCCATAGGAAACTCCAGCTCAATGAGTTGGACGAGATCTGTATAGATGCTTACGGGATAGTGCGAAGGAGTATAAGAACAAAATGAAACTTGTGCATGATAGAAATATTTTATGGAAGTCATTTTCCAGGTCAAAAAGTTCTTCTCGATGATACCCGCTTGATCTTTTCCCTGGAAGTTACGCCTGGGTGGACGGGTCCTTTTATTGTTCGTATCTGTTTTTCCTCATGGAGCTGTTGAGATCGAGACACCGGATGGTAGTAGTTCTTCAAGGTTAACGGTCGAGATTGAAAACCTTTTAGAGCCCTATCCTGTTGTGTGATGTTGAGGAGGTCCTCCGAGGACCCCGTTACCCTTGATTGACCATCGAGGGCGATTGTATGTTGTATATTAGTTTTGATTTCTCTCTTCACCTGGTACTATCTTTCCAACTTCTCTTTGTCTGTTTCCTCATGTTACTTTACTTTTTGGTATTGCTTTTTCATTAGAAACATTGAGGACAATGTTAGATTTAAGTTTGGGGTGGGGAAGAAACTTTTTGTTAGCTTTTAGTTGCAATAAATAAACCAGATCCTAGAAATTTATGTTTATTAAGGATGGCACTAACCAATCTAAGTGGATGGAAGCATTTTGGTTGTAGGAGTTGAGGAACTAATCCGATTAGATGGAAACATCTAAAGAGTCTATTCATAAAAGCACAGCTCTCGTGTTAGAAAACATGGTAGTTTCGCCATATCCTCGTGATGGAAACATCGAAAGAATCCTGATCACTTCTTTTATTTTTCTTTTACCATTGCTAGGTGGAATAGGAGTGGTTGAGATACTCAAAAAAAAAAAAAAAAAAAAAAAAAAAAAAAAAAAAATTGAGACCATCATTAGACCAAACTAATAAATACAATAAAGTCCACCACCGGTACCCTTGATATGCCAAATTGGAGTTGACCTAGAGTTAGATTATCAATTAACGTCCCCTTGTATATGCCAAAAGTGTTGATATTAGTCCACCAAGATCTCACTCCTGCTAGATAGGTTCACCCTAGCCAACATCATCCACGTTTTTCTCTTCTTAATCTATGTGGATTGGTTGACTTGGTTTATGATATCCAGAAACTATCTGAGTAGAGCTCACACTTTATATGAATTTTAGTATGCTTGAGTGCAAACTCGCACAAAGAATTGGAATTTCGCATCGTGGTACTTCTCTCCGTAGTCAATAAGTATGCCAACCAAGGAGATTCTTTAGTGCCTTCCAAGATTCGTGTAGATAGCTAGGTCCTGGAGTAAAAGGTTTTGTGGGTACACCTCTCGTAAACCCTCCGGAGACAACACTCCGCCACTAGGCCACCTAGCGTTTAACGGCTTGCCGCACGTGCCAAGTGTAGTCTTTTTATTTCTAGATTAGATTTGCTCCGGACTAGCAAATAATAAGTTCAAAATGGGGTATTTGATAGACGATTATGTGTCTAATTTGTCCTCAATGTTTCATATTGTTAGTACTGCTTTTGTCCTTATTATAGTGTTTTGTGTGTTTGTAGGTATTTTTTGGAAATAAAGATTGTTGGAAAATTCGCTTTAAAAGTTGTTTCTGAAACCCCCGGAGAACATTTACTATTCGGACTCCCACTTTGGATAAGGGGTAACCCAATTACTAAGGGGCACCCACAGGATATTCGCACCCAAGCAGCTGGATAAGGGGCAACCTCATCTCTTTCATTTGAATTACATAATTTGGCGGGAAAAAAATGTTTGAAACTGGCTGATTTAGGGTTCGAATTTTGAAGGTGTTCTAGTGAGATTAAATGGCTGATTTTGAGAGGGATAACTTGGATGAGTGTAACAGGAAGGTATGGTCGTTGGTTTCGGTTAGATTTGGCCAGATAATCCATGAGTTCAAAATAGGGCAGTCCGTGCATGGGAGAGTTATTCACGAGATTATATGAGATTTGAACGTGATTTGTACGTGTATGATGACTCCAGCAAACAACCAGGAGCGTGTAGGAGTTATACAAGGAATGTTTAGCAGCTGCAAAACGCGTGGAAACAGAAAAAGAAGAAAGAAAATATTCTCGAGTTAATACATTGATGTGAGAAGATTTGGGAGTATTATTCGCATTTACTACGAGATATTTTGATCCTACTGAGTATATATAGTGCGTTGGGGACTCAGATATGGATATAGAGAGTTGGGGAGGAAGAATAGAGCATTAGAAAGTCGAGAAAATCAATCACCAGAAAAACAGTTTCTGCTGCTGCACTTCTGAAATCGTGAAGAACAGACTTGCCAAGGCAGTCGTTCTGTTCAACAGAGACAACGACAGTGGTCAGAGCGTGGGTCGCACAATAACAGCAACAGTTTTCGTTCTTTGTAACAGTGTTTGCAACATTTATAAGCGTTGCAAACACCCGGTTTTCACCATTTTCACCATTTCATCATTTGTAAACCATTTTTGAGCAATAATAATGAATTTTGAGTGTGTTTCCAACATGATGAGCGGCTAATTCTCCCACAACCAAGGCAATGAGGAAGCTATTTACGCATGAATGATTGGTAATTAATTTATTTTCTCTAATTTATATTTTATAATTCACTCAATCACTCGCTTTATGGAGTTTTTAATTGTTTGCATAATTTTTGTCATTAGTTGTGATTCAATTAGATAGGTTATGCTTTGTATTAAGATAATCTATGCTTGTGGGATACAATTAATTGTTGAGAATTTGCCCGATTATTTGTGAATTAAGAAACAAGGGATTTAAAAGATAAATAGAGTTTTGGGTTGTTAAATTATAATTTATTCATGTGTAATAGTGGAATCAGTGTCTTGGTTATTTCTCTTATCTTGAAATCAAATTTTGATCTAAGTTTCCTTTACTTTTAAGTTTAATTAAATCTAAATTCCTTTGCCTTCACAAGTTTCAAAAGAACCTTTCACTATCACTTTCTACAATACATCAATTATACCCCTGAAAAATTAAGCTACATGACAAGTTATGTAGGCTGCATAACGAGTTATGCCTGAAATGATAGTATGCATAACCAGATAAGTATTGATTCATATAATAATTTCATATAATTATGGGTGTCACAGTATACAAAATTAATTGTGGGCCTGCCGGTAAGATTTTTTTTTTTTTTTGGGTCTGCCCCTAATTTCCCCTATCGAGAATAAACTATATATCACGCGCAAAACACTTGGTATTTAATTAAACATGCCCCGTCAACACCACATATGTAGTTCAAATAACCACAATAGAATACTATGAAACGATGTGCCACGGGTATGGTGAAAATATTTGTTTAAGAGAGAGAGTCCGTGGATCACGATAAACCGAGTGTTTCCGCTTCTCAAATCGCTCCATGATTTCAATGGATGTCCTAACCTCTCGATGTCAATTTCTTGTCTTTTCTCGCTATGCAATCTGTCTTTCTCAATCTTTAAAAGATATCTTTTAACTCTTCAATTTTTCTATTCTTTAATCTCTTGTAAGGTTTCAAATAAATTTAGTTTCTTCAATTTTCGTTTTCTTATTTAAATTTCAGATATTTTCTAATTTCAAATTAAGATGAAATTTTTCGTTATCAAATATGGTTACCCTCTATTGTTTGCTTCTCTGTCTCTCGCAGCGAAAGCATAGTTGGAGCTTATGCTCAGCTTGAGGCCATCTCCTGGCCAATTGATGCTCTTCTGGGAAGGGAATTGTTTGCTACAAAGATTTAGTTTCTTCTCCATGTACGCAAATGGAAAATCCTTGAAGGCAAGTTTTGAATCTCCTTTGTTGGGTATAAACAAACCATTAAATACAAGTACAGATTATAATCACTTGCAGTAATCATTTCTAGCAATTTTATTTCTTTCCTGGGGAATAGTTATATAAAAAAAGATTGCATCAGTATTTCTCATCAAGTCAAGGACTATGTTTCTCAAAACTTCGGTTTTAATGATCTATTTTTACAAGTGTCTGAGAATTGGAGTAGGAGTAGTGTTATCTATAACCAATTTAAAATAATTTATTGTCATATCAAACCAAAAATGGTGAGAAGTTACTTACAAGTGGCAAATATAGAAAAGTTTCAAGCTAGAGGCACAAAAAGGAAGAGGGTTGATTAGGGAATTGTATTCAAGTTTTATAAGGAAAAGATGGCAGAAGTTGGGGTTATTAGTAATAAAAGAAATATGGAAAGTGGGTTCATGGCAAGCTTGTCCTGGAGGAAATAATGAAATTGTCAATAATCCTGATGATGAAGGCATAGTTAATGCAGAAATAAGAAGGCTAGTAAAGGGAAAATCTCCTATAACTGTGAATACTGGAATCAGTCAAAAGGAAATGAAGCACAAAAGGAGACAAGAAGAATGGTTCAGAATGCTGATCCAATAATCTGATGTGAACTAAAAAGGTGATGACTCTTGGGTTTAAGTGGTAAGGAAGGGTGACATTAATTTGTCGAGTATAAATGGAGGAGCTCATTACAGATGAAGCAAAAAATCTTCTGTGTTGGAGTATTTTTGAATAAGAAGCAAATGATGCTAAAAAAAGCGTCTATGGAGAATCCGGAAGTGGCCGACATCATGGTTAGCTCCAACTTCTTTCCTTGGAGAATAACTTATCTTATGAAGTAAACAATATCAACTTTTCTGCCAAAGTTCATACCTCTAAATGGAATTTTTTAAACTTTACAAGTTATATTTATTTTTGCTTGAACTGGAATGTTAGAATTGTGAAACTAGGCATATTACATTTACTTCTGTGCTATCTTTTATATCACAAAGTTTTTAGTTGAGTCTTTTTAAAATGTATAATAGAGTTTCCTATTAAAAAATACTTTTACTAGTATTATCATATACATCTGCTTGTTTCTTAATTGCATGATAGATAGTTTTTTACCATTTCATAAAAGAATTTTAATTTTCTATATGGTCATGGAAAACAAAGAATATGGGCATGATTTTAAGGTTTTATCCTGGAATCTTCAGGGCACTAGATCTAGACTAAAACAAGATCATCTTCAATATCTCAATAAATCACACAATCTAGAAATGATTTTCCTTTCTGAAACAAAAGTAAATATGTTCATTGTAGAAAAAGTTTTCAAGAGATTAAAAGTAAAATATTGGTTTATAATGCCTTCAATTTGGAGATCTGGAGGTTTTGCTATTCCCTGGAATGGAAAAGTTCATCCTACACTTATTTCTTTTAAGAACAATGTCTTTCATTTCCAATTTTTCAAGGATAATATGAATGGTGTTTATTAGTTTCATCTATGGTGCTTTAGATAATAATCTTAGAGATGATCAATGTGATTTCATCAAAAGTATTAGTACTTTGAATGCTCCATAGTCTATAATAGGTGATATGAATTTTATATTACATAAAGATGATAAAAAAGGTGGCAATAATCCTTCTACTAGTAGTTTTGCTTATGTGTTCCATTGTATTCAAAACCTAGGGTTAGTTAATCTTAATTTCATTGGATTTATGTTTACTTGGATGAATAAAAGAACTGGTAACAATCATATTCAGGAAAGGATTGTTATAGTATTAGTCAACCATAAATGGTTTGAAATGTTTACGAAATCTTGTAATAAACATCTTTCTAGGATTGTGTCAGACCATTCACCTATATTGTTGGAGACTCTCCCAAAGAGTGATAAGGTATCTAAACCTTATAGATATATGAAATGTTGGGTAGAACATAAAAATTATAAGAAGGTTTTAGAAATCTCAGTCCAGAAGAGTAAAGATAGTAATACCAATCTGTTTAAAATCCTAAAGAATGTAGAGTATGACCTTAGATTATGGAACAAGAAAGACTTTGGTAATATATTTAGGAATATTTCTAACATATTAGGGGATATAAAGGAGGAAAATAAGAAACATTATAGTCTAGAAACAAAAGATAAAATAGAAAAACTACAAAATGATCTTGCTAATTGGTATGAAATTGAAAAGGTTTATTGGGGTCAGCATTTCAAAGAAAAATGGATAAATGAAAATGACAAAAAAACGAATTTTTTTTCACCAATATGCTTGTGATAGAAATAGATACAATAAAATTCATACCCTTAGGGATAGCACTGGGCTGTGGATAGAAGGTCAACAACAATTAAGTCAACTCCTTAAGAACCATTTTAAGAACATTGCTAGTTCTAGTGATAATGACATTGATCTCATCTTTGATAATATTTTAATTCTTGTGATTGATGATAAAGATAACAATAGGCTCAAGGAGATTCCTGATGAAAATGAAATTAAAGATGCTTTATTCTCTATGAATGCTTGAGGGATCTAGGACCAAATGGCTTCCCCCCTGGTTTTTATCAACAGCATTGGGACTTACTCAAGGAAGATATAATTAACTGGGTCCAAAAAGTGTTTAGAGATAAGTGTTTTAATCAAAAAATAAATCACTCTTTCATCACTCTTATTCCGAAGACAAAAATGCCAAAAAAAACTCTAGTGACTTTAGACCTATTAGTCTTAGTAATGCCTTGTATAAGATTGTGACAAAAATTATAGCTAATAAGATCAAACCTTTGCTGGAAAAAATTATTTCTTATAATTAATCTGCTTTTATACCCAATAGACAGATTACAGATAATATAGTAGTAGCTCATGAAATCCTTCATACTATGAGAACCAGTAAGAGAAAGAATAGTCATATGGCTGTTAAGCTAGATCTTTTCTAAGCTTTCGATAGGCTTGAATGGAATTTTATTATGTTTGTTTTCAAAAAAATTGGCTTCTCTAATGATTTATGTGATCTTGCTTATAATTGTATCTCTACTGTTTCTTTTGCTGTGCTTGTTAATGGGTCCCCGAGTGATGGTGGTACTGAGTATGCAAATCCATTGAAATATTATTTTCTTGCTAATGGCATTCAAGGTCGATCTTCTTGCCCCAATACGCCTCAACAAAATGGCCTTGCTGAGAGGAAAATTCGTCATATCAACAAAATGGTCGTGTTCTTATGCTTCAAAGTGGTTTACTTAATCTTTTGGGCTGAATTTTATGCCATCTACATATTTAATAAATCGTCTACCCACTCCAGTTCTGTCTAATAATACTCCATTTTTTGATGTGCATAATAGATCTCCGGACTATGGATTTATCAAAGCTTTTGGCTGTCGTTGTTATCCTCTACTTTCTCACTTCCGCCAGCATAAATTACAACCAAAAACACTTCCTTGTATCTTTATTGGGACAAAGGATAAGCACAAAGGCTACAAATGCTTAGAGGTATCTAGTAATCGTGTTTACATTTCTCGCCATGTGATTTTTGATGAGTCTGTTTTTCCATATCCTGCGGATGCTGGTGTTACTCTCAACATTTCATCTTCTAATCCTGCTACTCGTACTCTATTAAGCTGGCCCAACACTATTAAAGCTACACATCTATCTTCACCTATAACTTCGACACTATTCCACCTTCTCCAGCTTCTCGTTATCAACTTCACCTCCTTCTATGTCATCGCATATCTCTCCTTTATCTCCCTACTACACCCACTACTCCTCACTCGTCTTCAACTTCTAGTGCTCCTCCTTTGTCACCCTACTAGACTATCTTTCTCCGTGATTCCTCATCGCCGATTCCTACCCTATGCCTTCCGTGTCATCTCGCTGCGTGTCGTGCCTGCCTTGGCACCGCACAGAGTCCCCACCGTCGACCACCAATGCACCCTATGGTTACCGCCTAAAGGATCATACTATTCAACCTACGAGTTTCAAGGGTTGTTTTGCTACTCGACACCCTATGTTACACGGCTTTGCAGCTTACGTATGCTTCCTTACCAACAGAAACCATCTGCTTGACTATCGCTTCCAAGTCTTCCGATTGGTGGCAGCTATGCTTGAGGAAATTAATGCATTGTTACGAAATGGCACCTGGTCTCTTGTTCCAGGTCAACGACCGGAATGAATATCATTGGTTGCAAATGGGTTTATCGAGTCAAACAGAAATCTGATGGATCACTAGACAGATGCAAAGCATGCCAAAGGGTATTCTCAACAGCATGGCATTGATTATGATGAAACGTTTAGTCCTGTTGTAAAAACTGTGACTATTCGTTTAGTTCTCAGTTTGGCAGTTTCTTCATCTTGGCCTATTAAGCAACTAGATGTTAAAAATGCTTTTCTACATGGGTCTCTTGATCAAGAGGTATATATGGAACAACCGCAAGGATTTGTTGATCCTAGATTTCCTGATCATGTTTGTCTCTTGCACAAGGCGCTATATGGATTGAAACAAGCACCCCGTGCTTGGTTTCATCGCTTTGCTTCGCTTTCACAGCACTTGGATTTCGCTCTTCACAATCGATCACTCCATGTTTGTACGGTATCCAATATGGGCATCATTATACTTCTCCTTTATGTGGACGATATAATTTTTGACGGGCAAAGGATACTCAAGGTATTCAATCTTCTTCCAATACTTCAAACTCAATTTGCAATGACGGATTTGGGTGACTTAAATTATTTTCTTGGTTTAAGTTACTAGAACTTCATCCTGTCTTGTTCTCACACAAAACAAGTATACTTGATCTTTTAAAACGTGTTGATCTTGCTGATTCCAAACCCGTGTCTACTTCGTGGCACCTCGCTCTAAGCTCACTTGACGACGTTGATTTATTTCCGATATTACTTTGTATCAAGCCTGGTTGGTGGTTTTCAATACCTAAGTATGACGCGCCAGATATAACGATGCAGTTAACCAGGTTAGTCAGTTTATGCACAAAGCCAACTCATACTCATTTCATGCATAAGTTAAACGCATTCTTCGATATCTCAAGGGTATATTGGGTCATGGTATTTGTTTTTGGAGTAACTCTACTTTGCAACTTATGGCATACTCGATGTTGATTGGGGCGGTGATCCGAAACTTTCGATCTACCACATGTCATTGTGTTTTCTTAGCAAAAATTCCTTTGTTCGGGATATTCACCCAAATCCGATATTGAATATATTGGTTTTGTTGTATCGTTGTTGTTCGAATGCAGAATTTTTATGTGGTTTGATTTTTAATCATCGCTTCGCTTAAATTGCGGCATTTCTCCGATCTTCTCCTACAAAATTTTCTGTTCATCAAGACTCTCACTCGAATATTTATTAATTAGGAGGAATTGTGTATTTGAAATCAAATTCTCGATGATTAGTTAAAATTCTAGAATCATCACCTTGAGAAACCCGACAACCCAGATGTTTTTCACTATATGGAATATCGAACCACCTTCTTGTGCTCATCCCTAAAACTATTGGAATGTCACTCACTACTTCTCCATTGTCGGACTCATTATTCTTCATTGAAGTGATCGGAAAAAGGAAAATTGTAAAGGGGTTTTAATGTTTTTCAAGATTATTATCACCACAAGCATTCTTAAGCCTAAAAATGTGTGATAAACTTTAGATGGGCTCATTTTAGACAATGTATATATATATATATAAAATGACGATCAGCAGCTCAACTAATTTATGTGTTGACAAGACGGTTGTACTTACATTTCAACCACCTCCCTTTTAAGAAAATTTTATTGCAACCAACACATTCAATGGATCATTTTATAATCACAAAGCAAAATGCACGTAATAAAATGATCCCGATTTAAGATCTCGTCGGAAATTTTGTTTCCAGCAATCAAGCTAGTAAAATGTTTGATTCCGCCGAGATGGAATTTGACCGAAATCTTAGTTGTGTTGGTTGAAGTTTGCCTTAATTTACCACAATTTGTATGAATTTTTGGTTTTTTTACTACTATTTTGAACTAAGACTTATTTTTTCCAAAGAAATGTGGCATGAGACACATGAACGAAACGCTAATAAGTAATAAAACTTAAGGTATGTCTGTTGCAACGACCAAAACTAAGAAGAAGATATCTCTCAATGAAAAAAATTTAGAGACAAACATAGATTCAAATATGATATGTGCCGGATTTAGCTAATAAGTTCAACTCTTTGTCAATAATGTGTCTGGTCCAGTTATATTTTTATGTGTTTATTTTTATAATAGGCATTCAATCTAGTTAGTTTAGTTCCTTATTATTTGAGATCAAAAATAAAACTTGTTCTTGTTGAGCTCATATCTTAAAAGATAGATATCAAATTTCTCCCACAACAATGGCTGGAATAATTCTCTCCCACAACTTAAAATGGATAAGGTGAAGTACATATTACTAGCTGAAGAATGTTTATTCCTTATCTTTGATTCTTCTCGTAAGCTTTTTGATCGTGAAAGACAGTTGGGATTTATTAGATGTTATTGGTATGGTGTTCGAACTAATGATAGACTCTATCTGGATGCATTTTGTTATGACAGTCCAAGTAATTCTCATCTCAGTTGGGTTGATTTTCATGGATACTTGTGTTGGAAAATTTGTTTATGAGCTACATTTGGAAGTTGGATACGCTTTTAATTTGTTAATTGAGCACTCAAATGTGTCTGGTGAACCTCGTGATGCTTCCCAGTTGTTTAATGAAATATTACAACAAAATAGTATTCACATGGCTCAAGTGATTCTTCACGTGACAAGGGAAAGTGGATCTAACAATACAGGTGAACCAATTTTTCAGATACATCCTGACAGTAGCTGGAATTTTATGGAGGATAATGGTTTTCTAAAGCTACAACTGAGACATGGGTTGCTCTAAACGCTACAGCCGAGATATGATTGCCAGTTGTTAGTTAGAAGGCGTCAAAAAGGTAAGCTTCCCTGGAATGTTTTTCTGCTTTCAATGACAAAGGAAGCTACTTACGGCAAAGCCCGCGAACCAATTGATAAACTGCACCAGACTGGAATATGGAGTGGCAGTGGTGCTATAGCTGGGAGTTGGAGTGAAGTTAGTGTATGGAAAATTCCCTTTTAGGAGCTTAGGTATCTTCAAGTGTTTCTTATTTCAATTCCCACAGTGGTGAAAGGTCATGTTTATCTTTCAGAAATCATATTTCTGAATGTTTTCTTGCTCACATCTGAAAGCTATGAGAGTCTCTCGATTAGCTGTGATGTTTTCTTGCTCACTGTAGTAGCATGATTTCTCACACTACACCCATGTAAAGGTTATGATAATAATTTCTAGATCTAAACTTATTTGATATGAAAATAAAGATTAAAGTGTTAAAATTATAAAGAGAGACACAAGATTTACGTGGTTCGATCAATGTGATCTACATCCACGAGATTAGGATTTTAGTATGATTGTTGAGGTTACATTAGAATTACAATTAAGACTCCATTAATGAGTATTTGGAACTCTTGTTTTTGGGGAAGAAGAAGATCCAGAAAATCAAGTCTCTCTCTACCAAATTATCTAACTTAAAGTGTGTCCTCTCTTCTCTCTCTCCTTCCTTTCTCTTTATATAGGTATTTACGTAGTGGATGACAACTCATATACAACTAATATTTCCCTTAATTTAGATCAAGCTTGCTGCATCTCGGCAGCTTATAAATGTTAGTCTTCGCAAATCTTCTTGACTAACCGCTTGAATCGTCACGCCTTCATCATCTTTAAACTAATGTCAATTGTTGCGTCGTTTCTAATATCCTTCTGCGATATTGTTATGTTGCATCGTTAATATATCGCAAGTGAAGTGTTGTTGCGATATTCTGCTCCTATATCTTGCCTCTTTTTTCTTGAATATTGCTTAAAGAGCGATCTTCAGGAAAAAATCTTTGATCTTTGTTGATGAAGGAACGAGCGAAAGAATACTGGACTTGAAAAGTACGTACTTGCCTCTATTCTTTTGTGAAGTTCTTGGATGTTGCGAAGTAAATAAGAAGCATCATCTCTTGAAGCATAAGAAGTATGAAGTATTGATAGGTGTAGAAATACACCGTATTTTACTACGTAGAGTTTATGCTTTCTTTGCTATTTTTCATGTAAATTATGTATTTTTCGCGTGTTTTGAGTTTATAGCTATTTCGGAGTCACACGGAAGAAAAGAAGAAGAAATCACTATATTTAAGCAAAAAGGGAAAACTTTTCATTTCCTCAGGGAAGAACACTATTTGGAGCCCAGTATTGGTTAAGGGACAACTCAATTTGGAGGAATACTAGAGACAGGACAACACAAGTTAAGGGGCTTCCAACCGGGTAGCCCTTATCCAGAAACGTGGTGCCGTTAGCAGTTGGCATTATCCATGGGTTGTTGGTTGGATACCCAGACCCATATACCCATACCCGTGGGGTGTACCCAAAACAGGTGGGTGTCTGAATCCACCCATAACCAGATCCACATACCGTACCCAGACCCATATCAAACCCGAGTATCCATACCCGGATCCATAGTATAATACGATACCCTAAAATTGAGAGAGGATTAATTCTCTCAATAATTATCACAGAAATTTAGGCGCAGCCAAGAAGAAACTCTGAGTTCTTGGTCTTAAATCGATACATACACATAGTAGATGATGATGGAATTGATGGGTTGAAGGAAGAAATGGAGGGTTTTATGTAGAAATTGATCGAATTAGGTTTGAGAAAATCTTAGCGATTTAGTGGTTCGATGGTGTTGATGAAGCTCAATGAAGTTAATGGCTGTGAACGAGTCGGATCTAGACGAACAAGGGAAGAAGATACGGTGCTACTGATGTATGAGTGAATCTGGTAAGGGTTTCGTCTGGATTTTAATACCATGAATACAACCAGAAGATGGTTTTGAATTGGAAGCTACAGGAAATGGTATGCGAGGTTGGAAGTTGCAGTTCTATGGGATGGTGTTGCAGTTGAGTTGAAGTGGAGAATGTACGAGGTTGTAGCTATTGTGACTGAGGCAATTGGGAAGTATGTTCTGTTAGAGTTAGGAACAACAATAAAGAAAATAAATTCAATAAACACAAGTGATACTTAGCTTGATTTGCAGCAACTTGGTAGATGCATCACGTCGAGTAGCATGCGGAGCAAAAATTGATAGAGGCACGTATAAATATTTGAACTAAAGACAATATCGCCTGCTACTCCTCTAAATAGAGAGATGTTATAGCTTCATTAGTAGTTGCCTCCAGAATACAACTATCGTTAGCATTCCTTCTTGTAGCATACAAGAGAACGCCCTAGAACTTGGCAGTGAAAACAACTCATTGAAACCACCTTGTTTCACTCAAGAACTCATAAAGAAAAATGGACTTAAATAAAACTTTGTTTTCTCATTTTTCTCTCCTACTCTTTTTCCACCAAAAACAGAGGAGTTGATGTTAAGTTGTTTTTTCTCAAAAACATGAAAAACAAAAACATGGAGAAGTTCATTTTGTTTGTTCACTTTCTCTCTTGCTCATATACTTTCTTAAACCTCAAAATGAATTGAACACAATTTCTTTTAAATTCATTTTCTTGTACTTTACAAGCATAAAAAACTTCATAGCTTGTTAGATGCTCTACTCCCCAAGTCGGTTTCAGTTGAACCCATTTTTAATAAAAGCTTTGGGCAATGTAATGTTTAGAGAGAGAATACCTTATTTTTTTAATGGAGCGAGTGCTCTCTTATTAATCCAACTCAGTGCCCCAAAACAAAATGTTTGGTCAAAGATTTAACATTGGAAACTCCAAATCCAATCGACAGCTGCTTTACTTTGTCCTACTTTTACTAAAGCAGATGCTAGCTCTCTTTGGGGCTAGGATTAAGGATGAATGGATCGAGAAAGACAATTGAAAAGATGCCAAATTCTTCACGTCATTTTGTTGGGTAAACCTACTAACTTTTCATCCCCATGAAGCTTCATGTTCCTTTTTTCCCTTCACCCGTGTTCACCCCACTCACGGGAATGTGTATTCTGCTTTTTATGGGAGGTGCGTTGGTCCATAAGACCTAAATAATAAAAGGGATAAAAAGGTTTGTTGCCACTGTGTAACTGCACAATTGCATGCGTTGTAATATAAAAATACAATAAAAAATTCCTAGACAAGGCATAGAAAACAGTTTTTACTTTAATTAGAAAATGATTGTCACATGTAGAACAATTTTTATCAATTTATTTTTGCTTTCTTATTTCTATTCTTCTCATGATCTCATCCCTTTTCTTCATGCATTAAAAAAAAAAACAGTTTTTTGACTACTTTTGTTTTAGACCACTTTTGTTATTTATCAAAACTGGGCTTTTGACTACTTTTGTTTTAGGAACCACGCCTACGCCCGAGCCCGACTCGTTCGACCGGACGGTTTCTGTGCGAAACACCACGCGTACGGGAAATGACAATCTTGTCATAGTCTAAGTCTTCTCCCATACACAAAAGTGTAGAGACCCAAAGGGGCATGCCCTATATGCCTAAAACTCTTAAAATTTTAGTCTATGTGGGACTATTGTTTTATCTATTCAAAAGAAAAAAAAACAATTAGTGGGCAATAGGTTTATGGATCAAATCATGGTCCATGTTTTTCAAACCCCGTTTTTTCTAACAATCCCCCACATGAATGATAAAACATATCGATAAAACGCGAGAAAACTGAAGGCATCAAAATAGGCTAAGGTGTCCCAAAGATTGAACCTTAGCTTAGTGAGAGGTTACCGGAAATGCTTGTTGTAACGGTGAACACAATGTCTTGAACCGCCAACAATGAATGCAATTCAGAAATAACAACCACACTTGATGTCTCCACCAAAGGCTGCCAAGCTCTTGCTGTTGTGCCCGTTTTGGCCGTGGGCTAAATTCCGGACTTAATGAATGTCTATAGAGAATCATCTCAAATTCTCATAGGAAGCGGCCCCACTTCCAACATCCACAAAGGTGAGTCCATAAAGAGTGTCCTGCCACACCCCTCTTTAATCAAAGCCATGGAACCCATTAAGATCTCAAAAGATCATCCTAAAATTCTCGCAGCAGCACTATCGCACGGTTACACCATAGGGAGGGACAAAGATAGTGCTTTCACGATATCACCATAAATTAGTTATCTCATTGAACCTTGATCTTGGAAAAACAGTCACAAGGTTGAGTATCCTTCATGGTGATTTATTCTATGAGCTTAAGTCTCATCCCCCTCGATGTAGAGATAACTACCTTTCTTTATAAACCTTTCGTCAAAGGAACTGCAATATTATCCTTGACCTTACAAAGTCAAGAGAGATAATCCCAGTAGAAAGTAGTTGCTTCACTATCTCGTGCTTTCTCTGAAGCTATAGACCCTGACTTCATAGTGGATCGAGCTATACTTGTCTGTTTGTATATCTTCCAAGACACAGATGCATCTTCAAGCATGAAGATGTACCCACTTGTGGATTTTGACTCATCTGAGTCCTACATCCAAGCCAGCATCACATCACCCTTCTCTCACAGCAGGAATCTTCCCAAAACTTAAGCAAAAGTCTGAAGAGCCTCTCAAGTAGTGCAAAACTCTGTTGAGAGAATTCACGTTATCCTGCTCAGGGTTGCAAGTGTACCTGCTCAAACTACTCACAACGTAAGGAATACCAAGTCTTATACAATTAATCAATTACATAAGACTGCTGATTACACAAAAAATACTCAAGAGTGGAGTAACATCATCACCCTTGTTCTCATAATTTGATAAACATCGTTACAAGGAGTAGAAGCAAGTTTAGCCAGATCATGATTAAATTTCTTTAATATGCTTTCAGCAAAATGAGATTGACTAAGACTATATTCATCAGACGTCTCTCTGATTTTCATCCCTAAGAATACATCGGTAGGGCTTAAGTCTTTCATGTCAATATGCTCATATAGTATGCTTTTAGTGGTATTAATAAAATCAATGTTACTACCTAATATGAGCATATCATCAACATATAGGCACACAGTAACATAAGCATCATCCTCATATTTAATGTAAACACATTAATAAGTTTTATTAATCTTAAACCACTAAATACCATTACATGATCAAATTATCATGCCTGCGTTTAGGTACATGTTTCAAACCATACCGAAATTTAATCAATTCGCATACTTTGTTCTCACAACAAAAAACCTTTTAGTTGGTACATATAAATTTCTACATTTAATTCACCATTTAAAATTGCAGTCTTAACATCCATCTGATGTATATATTCAAATCATGAATAAAGCAATAATAATCATCATCTTAACAGAAGTGATTCTTGTGACAGGTGAAAATATGTCAAAGAAATTTATTCCTTAATTTTTTGTTATAACCCATAACCATACTAGATATTTCTCTACAAATTCATCTGTACCAAGGTTTCCTTTTGAAGACTATTCGGAAGAACATATAACTTCCCTGTGGGTTCAGTGTCCAAACTCTACGATAAAGGTCACATAGACTTAAAACTTATCAAAGTTCTAACTCTCTTACTTCTACTATGTCCAGTCTCAACATCTTGAGACGAGGTTGACTTGTCGAAGGAACATATGCGAAATTATCATGGATCCTTTTTCGAGGTCTAATCCTCAAAGGAATTATATGATCAAAGACCAAAGCATCTCTAGAATGCACCACAGTGTTCATACCAATGTTATCAATGTCAAATATTATGACCATTAACCTATATGCACTAGCATTCTTAGGATAGGTTAGGAATACAAATTCCATAATCTTAGGTCAAAAATTTGATTTGCTTGGGAGGCGAAATAGCCAATACACCCCCCACATTTTAGGTATACAGGTCAAGAACACAAAAATAGGTTATGCACCTTGCACAATCTTCTTGAGAGATTAAAATAAATATTTTTATTTTACACCCCCACAATTATCGGGATTTCTCAACATGTGTGATTTTGTGTCATTTAACACACGCGCATAACTCAAATTATGATTTAACATGTTCATGTATTCATTATCAATTAATAGCATACAAGTTTCATTTTATCTATTAATTCCTCATGTTCTCTTATGTTAAGAGTTCAAAGCATTATATGAACTTATTTCCAAATATCATATCTCATCGTAAAGTAGATAACCATTGGAAACTATATTTAAAGCATAATGCACATGTGGAGAACTAAAGTTTCTATACCTGAAATCCTTTTACCTATTTTCGTTCAACTGTTTAGATAGTTGAGTTTCTCAAAGAAATGCTTTCGTACCTTGGTTCTTTTGGTAGAAGACTTACACTCTTCTTAAGAGCACGCATTTTAGCACTCCCAAAGATTAACCAATCTTCTTGTTGGAACAAGTAATTGTACCTCAACATTAGATACGAGCAATCATTAGTATCTCACAAAAGATTGCGAATTAAAACCATATGCTTTGTGTATTCACAAATCAATTTAAGCACACAAACCTTTTGTTGCACCACATTTGTTTACCAAACATGTGATTTAGTAAATTGATGTTACACAAACATATATAATCCAAATGATTTTGAACATAAACAAAGTTGATATATAACATATCAAAAAATCATTTTTTTTTCTTGACAAAGTAATACAAATTTACCTCTACAAATGATTATAAAATATCTAATAAATACTTTTACAATTCCAAAAATCATGAAATTTGGTGGAGTTAACAACAAACATGTATATATCATTGTGTTAAGAGTATTCAGCAAATTTCGTCCTGGGTTAAAATATAAACCCAAAATTCTACAGCTCATACAAAACTTTTAATTTTTGTTTTTTTCACTTCTGAAAATTATGAACATCTTTATTTTTCCAAAATTGATATCAATACCATTCATTCAATTTCTGATTATGTAAATGTCTTATGACACTTTCCACTCAACTTGGTAGTTTAATTTGTCAACAATATTTTTCCTTATTATTGTTACAAAAAATTAAACTAGCATATATTGTCTTTAGATTGTTAGAGTTAGGAACAACAATAAAGAAAATAAATTGAATAAACACAAGTGATACTTAGCTTGATTTGCAGCAACTTGGTAGATGCATCACGTCGAGTAGCATGCGGAGCAAAAATTGATAGAGGCACGTATAAATACGTTGAACTAAAGACAATATCGCTGCTACTCCTCTAAATAGAGAGATGCTATAGCTTCATTAGCGAGTTGCCTCCGAATACAACTATCGTTAGCATTCCTTCTTGTAGCATACAAGAGAACGCCCTTAGAACTTGGCAGTGAAAACAACTCGGTGAAACCACCTTGTTTCACTCAAGAACTCATAAAGAAAAATGGACGAAATAAAACTTTGTTTTCTCATTTTCTCTCCTACTCTTTTTCCACCAAAAACAGAGGAGTTGATGTTAAGTTGTTTTTCTCTCAAAAACATGAAAAACAAAAACATGGAGAAGTTCATTTTGTTTGTTCACTTTCTCTCTGCTCTCTGCTACTTTCTTAAACCTCAAAATGAATTGAACACAATTTCTTTTAAATTCATTTTCTTGTACTTTACAAGCATAAAAACTTCATAGCTTGTTAGATGCTCTACTCCCCAAGTCGGTTTCAGTTGAACCCATTTTAATAAAATCTTTGGGCAATGTAATGTTTAGAGAGAGAATACCTTATATTTTTTTTTAATGGAGCGAGTGCTCTCTTATTTATCCAACTCGGTGCCCCAAAACAAAATGTTTGGTCAAAGATTTAACATTGGAAACTCCAAATCCAATCGACAATTGCTTTACTTTGTCCTACTTTTACTAAAGCAGATGCTAGCTTCTTTGGGGCCAGGATTAAGGATGAATGGA
>JAJJWX010002489.1:0-144562 GCA_023529315.1 Papaver bracteatum
TTCTTCTTCCTCTCTTTCTCTTTCTTCTCAAAAATAAGAAGAAGAACCCGTATATTAGTCTCCTGGATGTTTTGGAAACAAAACATATAGCCAAGGACACTTGTTACCTAGCTCCCTTAAATGGTTAAGGGGATGCACACTTGTTGGACTCATAAGGAGTGACCAAGCCCAACAAAGTACTCTAAATACAACCGAAGTAGTTCTTGGTGATGATGGGAATCTTGTTCTAAGAGATAGGTCGAATCCATCAGTTGTCATTTGGCAGAGTTTTGATTATCCAACTAATACATGGTTACCTGGTGGGAAAATTGGGTTCAATAAAAATACTAACCAAAGTCAGACGCTTACTTCATGGAGAAGTCGAGAAGATCCAGCCACGGGATTTTACAGCCTAAAATCAAATGGAACAAATCAGTATTTCATATACTGGAACAACTCCGAAGAAGTTTGGAAAAGTGGGGAATGGGATGAAAAATTAAAAACTTTTTCTTCAACTCCTTTTCTGACTTCAAATTCCATTTACTATTATAATTATATTTCAAATGTAAATGAGAGTTATTTTACTTATAATTTTTACAACAAGTCTACTATTTCGAGATATGTTATGGATCTTTCTGGCCAAACCAAGCAATTTCTATGGTCGGAAAGCACGCGTAATTGGACTATGGTTTGGGTTGAACCCAAACGATTGTGTGATGTTCATAGTATATGTGGACCTTTTGGCAACTGTAACCAGGATACTCAGAAGTGTGAGTGTTTGCCGGGTTTCACCCCACGATCGCTTACAGATTGGAGTCTACAAGATACATCTGGCGGGTGTGTCAGAACCATACGTTTGCAATGTGGGAGCATGGATGGTTTTTCACCAGTCTCAACCTCAAATTTGCCTGATAATCCCCAGCTGTCACCAGAAAGCGATAGTGCCGAAGAATGCAAATCAGCATGCCAGGCTAAATGTTCCTGCAACGCTTACACTTTTGACCGTCAGTGTCAATTGTGGGATGGAGATATAATGAATTTTAATCAACTTACATCATCTCAGAGACCAGCAACTTTCTATCTCAAACGTCCCGCAGACGAAATTCGCAGTCCTGCTGAAGGTATGTACTCACTTTTGAGAAGAAGATAACATTATCGACAATTGTCTTACTTCAAGGAGGGGTTTCCTCACTGAAATATATCTCTGCATCTCACGCATAACCTATATAATCAAGTGCATAACCACATACATAATGATAACAGATCATAATTGACATCATCTTGACCATCTAGTGCTGACACATATCTGCATGCGAGGTGATCCCATCCTAACTCTTTAATATGTTATCCCTATAAAACTTGAATGAATTTATGCTTACTATGTCTTCAAAATTTCAGTCAGAAAAAGAAATGCGTTAGTTTGGAAGATTGGCGTACCTGTTTTCATTTTGGTGGCAACTATCATGGGCGTCTCTGGATATATTTATCAAATGAAGAGAAATAAGGCCAACAAAAGAGGTAAATGCACCTCTTTCCTTTGGTTTGGCAGAGGATACTGCATATTTTCTGAACAACATTGTCAATGTTGTTTTCAGAGTGTCACATATAAATAAAGCCTATGTCGTATTTATGAATTACGTTGTCCAATCATCTCTTCACTTTCTTCCCTGGTTCATGATCCAGGAGGGTTGAAAGGACTCCAAGGGGTGTTGGCGGAATTACTGAAGTCCAAGGCTACCTACAACGACTCTCCAAATACAAACATGTTTGATGATGGTAAAACAGAAGGAGAAACACAGGAATTGCAAATATTTAACCTTGCTAGTTTAACCCTTGCAACAAACAACTTCTGCTGGGAAAATAAGTTGGGAGAAGGAGGTTTTGGGCCAGTTTATAAGGTAAATTTACATGTGTTTCATTATTATAAAAATAGAGGTCCGGTTATTGCACATTTCTAATAACTAAAATCATTATATTGAGGATGGTTTTTAGGGAAAGCTACAAAACGGGCAGGAAATAGCTGTGAAAAGACTGTCTACAAACTCTGGACAGGGTATTGAAGAGTTCAAGAACGAGGTTGTATTGATCTCAAAACTTCAACACCGGAACCTTGTGAAATTGTTGGGTTGTTGCATTGAAGGAAAAGAAAACATGTTAATTTATGAGTACATGCCAAAAGGAAGCCTGGACGCATTTCTGTTTGGTGTGTTTCTTTTCGACTTTGCTATCAAATCTTGTATGTGAAAAATTCTGAAAAGTTCATTGAGATTAGCTCTATCTACTTAGCTTCAAAGTTGTCTTTACCGATGCCAGATCCAAGGAAGAAAGCAAGCCTAGATTGGAATAAGCGCTTTGATATTATTGGAGGGGTTGCTCGTGGCCTTCTCTACCTACACCGCGATTCTCGTTTAAGAGTTATTCATAGAGATCTCAAAGTCAGTAACATTCTATTGGATGAAAACATGACCCCGAAAATCTCAGACTTTGGAATGGCACGGAAATTTGGTGGTGACCAAATTATGGCTAATACTAGCAGGGTTGTTGGCACATTGTGAGCTCCGTGTTCCTTAATTATCCTCTTAAATTTTAATAAATCATCATACTCATCAGCATATTATATAACGTGTATTCACGATAAAATGCAGCGGTTACATGTCTCCAGAGTATGTAATGGGAGGCACATTTTCAGAGAAGTCAGATGTCTTTAGTTTTGGAGTACTGATACTAGAAATTGTGAGCGGTAAGAAAAATAACAGCTTTTACAGGGCTGATCATCCTGTAAACCTCCTAGTTCATGTAAGTATTTATATCTATCAACATTTCTATAGTAGATTGATATGTTATGAAATGTTTTCTTATAGGATTCAAAACAATAAATTTGAAATTGTTAGACTATAATTTGAAATTTGTGTTTCAGGCTTGGGGACTTTGGAATGAAGGCAAATGGTCAGAGATTGTTGATGAGGCTTTGGGTGATTTATATTCTCAATCAGAAGTGATGAAATGTGTACATATTGGCCTTTTATGCGTTCAAAATAGAGCAATAGATAGGCCAACCATGGGTGAAGTGGATACCATGCTTGGCAGTGAAAATGATCGTCCAGCTCCCAAAGAACCTCCATTTACTTCTCCAGTATCATCAGATAAGTCTGGTTCTCAATCGATTCATTCAAATAACAATTTCACTATAACTACCATTGAGGGTCGATAGGATGATCGATCTATCCCTTACACATTCGAATAAGTTAATGTTTATGAAGGAATTATTAAATCATATGTGACACTATATTAGAAAATTTTGCGAGTTCAGATGTTTATCTATTTGGATTATTCGTCATGATTGCAACCTTAATGGACGACCATTAAATAAATGAACACAGGAATTCAAATGTTACATAGCCTCTACATTAATTCTTCAGTAATAGGAGAGACTAATTCGGTAAAAGAGAAAAAATTCTAGAGATACTAGTATTCGGCAATAGGAGAAACTAATTCGGTAAAAGAGAAAACATTGAGAGTATTTTAACCAATGTGAGTTTAAAATAAGTTTCAGACAGTCATGAATTCCATCACTGCACACTTGCCATAAAAAAACCCTATTTTAGATGTTTCGGAATGAAAGAGAGCATCTCGAATTGTTAGATTATGTGTTCAAGAATGGAACGAGTCATTCACATTTTCAGTAACCACTCACTCTTTGTAACTCTTAACACCATCTGCATTTCTATTGGGCAATAATAAACCATTGATGCTCAGAATCCCTTCTCAAAGTGAGTTTAAGTGAGGTGTCTATGACGGAATTCTGCCTCCGATGACACTGTATTAGTATAATTTGGGAGGATGTTTATTTATATGGATTAATTGACATGAACTCTTATGTCTTTGGATGTGAAATTCCCTTACTGGAGATTATATCTAAGGGTGAAATGTTTTGATCAGGATTTCTTTAAAAACCAAGTAAGAAGTCTCTAAATCACTATCAAAGTGAAACATCAATTTGGTTTGAGCTTCGAAGTACCCTGAGCAACTCATCTAGAATTGCAAAATCCCATTCCCACATTCAGAAAACATTAGTACTCTGAAATGAATACAGGAATTCTGAAAATCAATCCTTGATATTGTTTTCAGATAAAGAATTGTTACAATAAATGACAATCAGTTCAATTTCAGATGCTAACAAGTAACAACCCATTCATTCAGCTTTATTGATTATAATTATTATTACACTTATTACATAAACAACTTCCAGGATCATGTACTTCCCATTCCATTTTACCACCAATCTTAAAACATGATTCATACCCAAAAAAATGATTGGAAACCACGTATACCCAAAAAAACACATCTATTCTTCTTCATATGAGGCTTATTCTTCTCATGTATCTTTATCATCTGATTAAGCTTGTATGTATCGCCGGCAGGATTGTAAAATTACATCACTCCGAAAGAGGCTTTAGACGATGACCACCAAAACCTTTGGGATCCAAAGATAAAAATGAAAATATTTTTTGAGAGGAGATATCATTACGACAAAAAAATAAAAAATAAGTAAAGTGCAACGATTCTCAAGATAAACCAGCATCTCATACATCTGTATTATCATTTTGCAAAAAGAAAATTTTCAATGAAAGAGTAAATCTGCGGATGGAGAGATGGAGAGATAGAGAGAGAGATGTGGAGACGGCAAGATTTTATCTGATGAGAGTGGATAGAAAGATTCCATGAGGCCCAAGATCAGTATTACCGACTTGAAGAAGTGAAGGAAACCTTCACGATTTATAAGGGCTGATACCTACATTACTAAGGGCTGATACCATCTCAAGATTTTAAGTGATCCTGACCGTTGGATCGGCTAAATGGTATCAGCCCCCACTAATACTGGTATCAGCTCTTATAAATCATGTGAAACCCTGGTAGAATGATCAGGTCTTAAAGTCGTATTTATTGAAGTTTTGTTAAGCTCTGGAATACAAGTTGTTACAAGTTATGGCAAGTGCACAGTGCAAATCAAACAAGCTAGTCTCACTGAGATGTCAAGAGCATTGGTCAAAATGAAGCGAGCCCAATAATTGCTGATACGATCGCGATGAAGTTCTGCCTCCCTACCCATCATATATGTTCCTCCGCACAGTGCTATTGCGCCTCCTTTCTTACTTGTTCTGCTATATGTTAGCATGGCACAGCTATCACTCGCTAAGATACTGGAAAGCTTTCTTTGGTACGTTGCACAGCTTTTCCATGTTGAACTTTCTTATTGGTGTGTTTCTTGTTCAGTATGGGGATTTCAGTATGTTTCCGACACAGCTGCAAGATCTATACCATGCCTACTACTTTAGGTTTGCTGCATTTAGTCTGCTTTCGGAGCCTGGCCTTAACCCGCTCTGCATTCAACTAGGTATTTGGCTGCAATTGGAATCCACCAACTCATGTGAGATAATTTACCTGGATTCACCAAGAGTTTTTTGAAAATCTGAATTGTTTCCATACAAATTCACTTTTCTCACACGGCTCCAATTGAAAACTCAAAATTACAACCTTGGGTGTCAATGAGAATAACAATTCCAGTTCTAAATTATTAGTGCATATTGCCAAGGAATATAAAAGAACAATTTTTTACTACCTTTTCTGTAATTTAAGTTTAAACACTGCTCATAAAATTCAGAAAGTAGAGAAACAATGCACTGCGGAACTTAACAGATATGCATGAGAGGCAATAGGAACAGACTGAAAGTTTCTTGATAAATAGCCAGGAGAGTGACTTCCATAAACACAACAAACTAAGAACATTAACCAAAAAGGAAGATCAAAAATGAGTTGTTCATCAGTCTGCAATCCAAAGATCACATTTAAGAATCTATCAAAGAGGGCGGTGGAAGTACTGTCTGTTAGAATTACCTCTAAACATGTTCTAAACATGTAGATTATTCTAGAAACAAAGAATATAAGGTAAGCCTCCATAGGCATAGTTGTTAGCCTCCAAAGGCATAGTTGTTAGCCTCCATAAGCATAGTTGTTAGCCTCCAAAGGCATAGTTGTTAGCCTCTATAGGCATAGTTCTCTTCTTCTCTTTGTAAGCCTATAAATAGGCATTTGTAGTATCATTTGTAATCATCCAAAAAAATATCAAAAACATTGTATTCTTGTTATCTAAACACTCAATCAATGAATCTATCTATTTTGGTTCAATCTTGATATGGTATCAGAGCAAGGTTAAGGATCCTTGTATCTAGTATTGAACCATGGGAGATTCAGATACGAGAAAAATTCTAAAACCACAAAACCCGTCGGGTATCCAGTTGGTGGGATAAGCGCGATCCCAAGAAAAAGAACTCCGTTGCGGCAAAGACATGTGGTTAGCAATCTAACATCCGCTATGGAAACAACCAATGGTAAGGTTTTTAATGTTTCGCAAGTTGTTCCTAATAACTCATGGATAATTGATTCGGGTTGCACTGAGACCATATGACTTTTGATTCCAGACGGGTTTCTCCTCTTAAAACATCCATACACAACTCCGTTTGCACAATGAGATGGATCTTTGGCTCCGATAATTGGAGAACAATCATTAAATCTTCTTGATACATTGAGTCTAGATTCGGTTTTAGTCGTTCCCTCTCTAAGTTATAATCTATTATCGGTTTCCCAAATTACTAAAGTCTTACATTGTGTTCTTATTTTTTGGCCTAATTCTTGTGTGTTTAAGGACATCAGAACAATGACGATTGGATCTGGGGTTAGAAGAGGAAAGCTCTACTATCTAGATTTGGCGTCAAAAATTTCAGAAAGATTATCTAATGCTTTAGCTGTGAATGGTACTCGGGGGAGAAGGAGAAATCGCAAATTTGGTTATGGCATAGACGGTTAGGGCATGCTTCTTTTGGCTACTTAAAAAGGCTATTTCTAGTCTATTTTCAAAGGTTGATGTTTCTAGTTTTCAATGTGAAGAATGTGAACTAGCTAAAAGCCATCGTACTTTGTTTCCATCAATTTTAAATAAAAGTCCTATTCCATTCATGATTATTCATTCGATGTTTGGGGCCGTCTAAAGTTAACACTCTTGGAAGCGCACGATGGTTCGTCACCTTTATTGATGATTGCACTAGGATGACATGGGTTTGCTTGATGAAATCAAAAGATGAAGTGAATAATTTATTTCAGAGGTTTCACAAATTAGTCAACACACGGTACAATAAAAAGATTCAAGTTCTTGAAGTGACAACGGAGGCGAATATTTAAATGCGATTTTCAACATTATTTAAGAGAATGTGGTATTGTTCATCAGACAACTTGTCCTAATACTCCTCAACAGAATGGGGAAATTTGAAAGAAAAAACCTTCACTTGCTTGAAGTTGTGCGTGCTTCATTAATATCAGCTCATATGCCGTTAACTTATTGGGGTGAAGCTCTTACCTCAAGAAGCATATGTGATCAACCGCACACCTTCCAAAGCACTATCATTTTTCGAGACACCATTTCAAGCTCTCCTGAGGCAACAGTTTCACCATGAGTTCCAAACTTGCCACCACGCATATTTGGTTGTGTAGCATTTGTGCACTTACACAAGAACCAACGGAGCAAGTTATCTCCCGAGCTTTAAAATGTGTCTTCGTGGGATATCTTTTGCAAGTCGGAAAGGGTATAGGTGCTACCATCCTCCAACTAAACGAATGTACATCACATTGGATGTTAAGTTTCACGAACACGTGATGTATTACTCGAAGTCTGAACTTCAGGGGGAGTATGAAAAAGAAATTCAGACTCTTGAATATGAAGAACACATAATCGAAGAAGATGTTGTTCTTCATATTCCAAAAGAACAGAAAGTTAGTGGGGAAGAAATTAACACAGATGGTGAAATTGAAGCTATAAATGAAGTTGAAGAAGATAATGCAGATGGATCAGAAGATAATGCAGATGAAGTTGAAGAAGATAATGATACATCACCAACCCCAATCCAACCGTTCGCTGAAGATGTTCTTCAACCTGCAAATAAACAATTGCCAGAACGTCGGAATAGAGGTATCCCTAAAACTATGTATGAACCTGATATTTGATCAAAAGCTAAATATCCCATGAGTAATTATGTCTCTAATCAAATCTGTGAGAATCAAATAAGTCATTTTTGAATCAATTATCTCTTTGTAGTTATTCCTAACAGTGTGCAAGAAGCATTATCGATCCGAAATGGAGGAAGCTATGATCGATGAGATGAAATCCTTACAAGAAAATAATACTTGGGACATGGTTGAATTTCAGAAGGAAAGAAAGTCGTGGGATGTCATTTGGGTTTTTACAGTCAAATACAAGGAAAATGGTGAAATTGAACGCTTTAAGGCAAGATTGGTTGCTAAAGGGTATAGCCGGACTTATGGTGTAGATTATAATGAGACATTCGCTTTTGTAGCTAAAATGAATACGGTGCGAGTCTTGTTGTCTCTTCTTTGCAAATTTGGGTTGGCCATTGCAACAGTTTGATGTCAAGAACGCCTTTTTACATGGAGATTTGTCGAAGAAGTGTATATGCGACTTCCACCGGGAATGATGGAGTTAGATTTGCATAACGGAAAAGTTTGTAGGTTAAACAAGTCATTGTATGGTCTGAAACAATCTCCGAGAGCGTGGTTTGGAAGATTTACCAAGTCTATGAGAGCATTTGGTTATCATGGGCAAATTCAGATCATACTTTATTCTTAAAAAGAAATCGAGGTAAGATTACGCTTTAATCAAATATGTAGATGACATGATAGTTACGGAGATGATCGAGGAAGAAAGAAAGGCTCTCCAAAATTATCTATCAAGTGAATTTCAGATGAAGGATCTTGCTTCTTTAAAATACTTCCTTGGAATTGAAGTATCTCGATCAACGAAGGAATATTCTTGTCACAAAGAAAATATGCCCTTGATTTGTTGGAGGAAACAGGTATGACAGCATGTCAAACTTTGTAGATACTGAGTAGAGCCAGGTTTGAAATTATGTTCGGATGGCAACCAAGTACCTGTTGATAAAGGAAGATACCAAAGGCTCGTGGGTAGACTAATGTACTTGGCACATACAAGACCCGATCTTGCATATGCATTGAGTATTGTTAGTCAATTCATGCATAATCCTGGAGAACCACATATGAATGCGGTAATGCGAATCCTAAGATACCTGAAGTCTGCTCCAGTAAAAGGGATCTTGTTTAAGAAAGGTCAAGACTTCAAAAGTATGGAGGCATATACTGATTCTGACTATGGTGGGTCATGTGATGATATGAGGTCTACTTCAGGATATTTTACCTTCGTTGGGGGTAATCTTGTTACATGGAGAAGCAAAAAAACAAGGAGTTGTTTCACGATCAAGTGCAGAGGCTGAATGACGAGGTATGGCGCTGGGTATCTGCGAAGTTATGTGGTTAAAACGTCTGCTAACTGAATTGGGGTATCCTCCTAGGAAACCAATTCGTTTTACTTGCGATAACAAAGCGGCGTTTGATATTGCACACAATCCAGTTCATCATGATCGCACAAAACATGTGGATATAGATAGGTTCTTCATTAAAGAGAAGTTGGATAATGGGATCGTGGAGTTACCTAGAATTAGATCGGAAGAACAGGTGGTGATATTCTAACTAAAGCGAGTTCCAAGTAAAATATTTACGAAGTTTGTTGGCAAGCTAGGCATGAGCGACATATATGCACCAGCTTGAGGGGGAGTGTTAGAATTACCTCTAAACATGTTCTAAACATGTAGATTATTCTAGAAACAAAGAATATAAGGTAAGCCTCCATAGGCATAGTTGTTAGCCTCCATATGCATAGTTGTTAGCCTCCATAAGCATAGTTGTTAGCCTCCAAAGGCATAGTTGTAAGCCTCCATAGGCATAGTTCTCTTCTTCTCTTTGTAAGCCTATAAATAGGCATTTGTAGTATCATTTGTAATCATCCAAAAAAATATCAAAAACATTGTATTCTTGTTATCTAAACACTCAATCAATGAATCTCTCTATTTTGGTTCAATCTTGATACTGTCGGCATTGGCTTTACAGCAAATGGAAGGATCATCCCAGTTGCATAATCAACATGTCTGTTATAAAAGTAGAGTTGTTCAAAACTTTTGGTTTGGATATTAATCCTCCAAATCCACTGCTTCCAACCGAGCAAAATAACATTACGGTCTACTGGACTGAAACCTAAAAATCGGATTTGTGCGACTTTTTTACCTATCAGAGGAAGCAGTTGGGCATAGATATCATCTAGTGAAACATTATTGTGCAATATTTTCCAGGTGACCTCGTTGAGCACCCAAACACTCGCAGTCATTCTCCTTGCTGTCCATCTAATTATAGCGTAACAGACCCAGCCTTCTGACTCCCCAATGCGACAATCAAATTTACGAAACTCATTAACATCAAAGTCTACATCTCGCAAATTAACCAAACTACATTGATGTCCATCACTACTAGTTTTCTGATTAAGATTATAAACTAACATTTTAGCCTCATCTTCAATCCAAAAGAAAACACCATTAAGGGTAACAACGTTATTAGACGGTCCCCATCCAACATTTTCATCAGACGAAACATGAAAGCTTTCCCATACACCAAGATCGGAAGAAAAAATATCAATACTGAATTTCCTCGAAGGCGTTTCAAACTCTGGGATGCTAACAACCTTATAACAACAACTTGAGAATGATGATGAATACTCACAAAATATACCACTAACACCGAATCCTCCAATCTTGGAAGGAAGTTAAACCCATTTCTGAGTTAGTGTATTACAAACATGATAAGAGACACTTTCCTTTCGAGGATATAAATTATCCGAACAAAGTACCAAGCCGTTACTAGAACCTAAGAGGTGTAAGTTAGCTCCTTGAAATTGTTTCCGATTCATAAGAAATTTAAAAGAGAACAAATGTTCATTTCTATGCATAAACTCTGAATCTAATTCAGGATATGCCATCAGAAACATTAACCGGTTTCCATCAGTAGTGAGGTGCTCGAAATATTGTATCCATGGAAGAGAGTCGCTGTTAAGTTTGAACCATTTGATAATAAATCTAGGGTTTGAGAAATTAAATAACCATACCTTCGATAAACATTTGAACTTGTAGATCGAATTCAGAGGGAGATGAGCAAAGATCTCGTGCAATATATCATCTGTTACTGTTAACCAACATGAAGAAGCCATCGCCGCCAACAGTTGAGATTTAAAACCCTAGAAAGAAAAATCCCCAATTTCTTGTTTTGTGCTTTTTCTAGCAAGGTAAAAAGGATATTTCAAGTCCTCAAGTTTTTTGGTTGGATATAGTAAAATGGGATCGTGGCCCGGGCCCCACCTTTTAGTTGGACCATGTATAAGAAAATATTGTCATTCGTTAAACACTTTTTTTTTTTGAAGATGAAATGGTTATATTGAAAAAAAAAGAAGCCAAAGCCAATACAAAATGAAAGTCAGCAACTGACTATTACATGTGAATTATAGTCTCCCAGTTTTGCAAAATTTGTGTGCTGTCAATGAAACTAAATGTACCCCGCTCACAACACCAAAGAAATAGAGTCTGCTTAATGTGGAGAATAATCTCATACGTAGACTTGTGCCTTCCTCCAAAGACTCGACTATTTCGTTGTTCCCAAATGACCCAAATCAAAGCATAATGTAGTAAACTCCACAGTTCCTTACACCTGCCACTAAAAACATTCCAATCCCAAGCGTTGAAGAGCTTCAAAACTGTACCTGGAAGAGGCCAAGAGATATGAAAAGCTTTTATAAAATAATCCCAAACTTCAAAAGTTTTCGAGCAATGCAAGAATAAATGATCTGTAGATTCTCCCTCCAAACCACACATAACACAGGCTGCACTTTCTACCTCCATCCCTCTGTGAATCAGAACATTTCTTGTAGGCAAAGAGTTATTAAACACTGCCCACAATATGAAAACCTTGAGTAGTATAACACTTGATTTGCACTTCAAAGAAAACCTATTGCATCAAACTTGCGATGCGAAACTATCCACAAAGGGGGGTAGCATAACAATTTAAGAATTAACCAAACGTCTATTTATACTTTATTTTTCTTATGTTCTTGGAACTCTTTCAATACCTGATAATTGAAAAAATATTTAGTTCGCCACTGCCGAGCCTGCACATACCAAACTTCTTGCCTTGGTTGAAATCTGAATTGTCTCCATCCATGCAATTCTATTTCCAATTTGTCCATGTAAAGATACTATTTTGCTCTAACTATGAGACAAACATAATAACCGAACCCAACAGCTATCGTTGAATTGGCCTACCGTAGAAGCAAATGCTATCAGATATAGCAAACCGTGTACGGTAGATGAGGATGAAATGTTTTTTTTTTTTTTTTTTGGGAAACTTAGAAAAATGTCCACGTGGGAAATGTATTTAAAAAATGCCCACGTTTTTTTCCTTATTTATTTAATTCCTATACCGTTAAGATTTCCGTCCGGTCCCACCATTTCAGTAAAATGTCTTTTACTTAGTCAATTTCTCTCATCTGAGGAAATGAGGTTTTGGGGGCGCAATTACTAAACTACCCACTACTCTTGGAAATCAAAACACCATCTTTCACCGTCCTTCTGTGTGATTAATTGACGGCTCATATTTAAGTTCACGATATTGTTACACCTGTTTAAGAAAGTCCATCTTACCATTCAACAAAAAGTATGAGGTATGAATATTCATTTGGACCTGTCGTCTTCTTCACTTTTTGGTTGTTCTGTCGGTTCACATCGTGAGAGAATAATGGTTCTTACCATCACCAAACACCTTCATACAATGAATGGGCCAAATGGGATTTAACTTAGATTTTGAAATTAACTCCAAATGATATTTATTGCACTAGTTAGTGAACTGATGCTATGGTTTTGGTAACCAACAAAAATATTGCAGGTGGTTCTTCAATCAGGGGAAAACATGAATTGATTTTTTTTAGTGCAAGTTAATTTCTCTGATAATTTCATTTTTGCGGTCAAATTTCGTCGTAATTTCATTTTATCTTGATTAATCAAGACATGATATTTGGGTTTTCATGTAGATTTTGATTGAATTTTCGCTGGTTTGTTTGTTGTGAGAAATGTTTAATCGGTGCATTTGCTTGAATAATTAATTTGGTTTTGTTTTGTATGTTGAAATTGATTTATGAGTTCTGTTAGTTTACAGCTTGTATTCGGGGTTTGAAAAATCTGTTAGGGATCTAAGAAAAATTGGCGAAGAAGATGATTTGCATCCGATTGAGTTTTGGACCCGATTCAACTCATTGTTGACTCTCTCCATTAACGAGTTGACTCTCTCCTTTAACTCGATTAATATATATTCGGTGGTGTAGTTGTCTTTTACCAACACATAATATTTGCCACCAGTCCTCTAATGGATTTTAGCCGTTTTTTCAAAAAAACGTGATGGAAAACGTTAACTCATGGGCATTAAACAAATTAGGAAAAAAACGTGGGCATTTTTTTAAATGCCTTTCCCCACATGGGCATTTTCTTAAGTAACCCTTTTTTTTGACCGGGTAATTGTTATCTCCTTCTATTGACTACATTGTGCTTGAATTTACCACCCTTGACCTTGCACCGTTGTCCATGTAAATTATTCTTTCCCACGTTTTATCTTTTTTTTTTTTTTTTTGGTAATCAGAAAAACAAGGAAAAGACTAATGGTGGGTTTGGTTGCAGAATTCATAATTTCCAGGAATTTGTAATCCCACGGAATTACAAATTATGGGATTCATGTAAATCCCTCGTATGTTTGGTAACTCAGTTGAGATTCCTAGGATTCATAAAAATTTCTTGTGTTAAAGTCCATGTATTGTTTGGCATTGCCCTAAAAAGCTTAAAATTGTATATATATATGGGATTTGGGCTAAAAAAAGTGGGTTCATAAATACCTTGATAAGTTTCCCAACAAATCTTATGGGGGAGGGGTCGGACTCCATACGGAGGATTTGCTGGAAAAGTGAATCTCGTCGGAAACGTAATTCCAGGGATTTGGGCAATCAAATGGAACGAGGAAAACATAATTCTAGTAAATCCCCTGGACCCATGAATCCCATCTTTAAAATTCTACATCCAAACCCACCATAAGTGATAGCTACATTCCAGATAACAGCTATATTAGTTGGAATACTGGGAGTAGTCCATTCATCTTGGACTTTGTGTGATAGAGCATAGGTGGCTAAGGAATGAGCAGCAGAATTGGCAGGCTTTGGCACAAAACTGAAATTACAGTTGCAGAATCGGGTGGACTGTCTCTGAATGTCGTCTCTTATCTTCCATAGTCTCCAGGGGGAGGTCCTTGAGGTTCCATTTAAGCTGTTTACTACCACCTGGCTATCTCCTTCAACTATGATTTGATTGTAATTCAACTTGAGAGCCAATTCTGTAGCGAGAAGAAATCCATATGCTTCAGCGTAGTGCACCGTGTCCGAGTTGCCAAGTCTTGTGCTAGCACCAACATTATTTCCGTAGATATCTCTTGCTATTGCGGCACAAGAGTAACAACCATCCTTCCAAGCAGCATCTACATTTATCTTCACATAGGGATCTTGAGGTGGGTTCCAAGTTGCCATCAGTTCTGCCGGAGTAGATGTTCTCTGAGTGTCAATGGCATCATTCTCTACAATATTGTAGTAGAGGTTGAACCAGTGAAAAGCTAACTTGAGGGTTCCTTGTATATTTGGTGTCTTCTTATCAAAGACTTTGGAATTCCTCACTTTCCATATGGCCCAACAAATGGCCATACCGAGAGCAACTGGGTGCTCATTGTCATTATTGTTTAACCAATTTTTCATGAGATGACTTAGTTCTGTTTGAGAGTTACCTTGTAGTCGTAGACCCATTGGTGATGCAAACCATACTGCCTGAGCGAAAGCACACTCAAATAGAAGGTGATGCACAGTTTCAGTTTCTGCTTCACAGAACACACATTCAATGGGAATACCATCTATGTGCCTGCTAATATTTCCTTCAACTTCCAAACCATGGTGTATTGCCCACCATATAAACGTTTTGATTTTTGGAGCCACCTTATTTACTCCCCGGAATTTTTTCCACAGGAAATTGTTTCTCCATGGCTCGAGCTTTCTCCTTGGTTTTGATGGAGCATTTTCTGGAACGATTGAGTGGTAAAATCTCCATGGGTAGTAAGCTTCCATATCAGCTTGTCAACGGCCCCCGAGTTGATTTGAGTTTGACCTATTTGAAATGCAGTGAATGCATCCACATTTTGCTGAATAATTGCCATATCCCATTGACCTGATGTTGTATTTATGAATTGGTTAACTGTAGAAATAATGGTACATTCTTCTGTGATTCTGGTTGGTGCTACACCATGAAGAGATTGTATCCGGTCTGAGAAAATATGGATATCTTGCCCGTATTTTACTAGCCACAAACACCCTTTTCTTAAATATTTTCTGATGTCTAGTATAGCTGACCAAGTGGTCGAACAGTTTGTTTGTTTTTTTGCCTCCCAGAAAGTCGTATTTCGCAGGTACTTTGCTTTCAACAATTTTGCCTACCCATTCCGCCTTTCTCCTTTGGAAGATTGAACCATTCCCATTTTAGGAAGTGCATTTTCCTCTTGTCTCTATTGTGCCCCCACCAAAAATATCTAATAATCTGTGTTAGTTTTTAAAGTGTAGCTTTGGGTATATATTGCGTGGCCATGTAATAAACCGGAATAAGGGCTAGGACTGATTGGATAAGTGTAGTTCTGCCAGCATGAGAAAGGTTGTTTCTTTTCCAACCAGAAAGCTTTTCCTCGAACTTTTCAATCAGGTAGTTGAAGTACGATATTCTGTTTCCTTGTTGTAGTATTCTTATGCCCAAATATTTCTCCTCTTTTTTCATTCTTCAGACTCCTAGAGTTTGTATGATTTCTTCTGCATAGGAATCAGGTAGACTTTTGCTGAAATGTATAAAGGATTTCGAATAATTAACTAACTGACCTGAGGCATTATAGTATTGTTGAAGGATTGAGGTGATCGAGTTGATTGTTCTTGAATTGGTGTTGCCAAAAAGCATAATATCATCTGCAAACATAATAAGGGAGATGCTTGGATCCCATCTGTTAATCTTGTAACCACTATAAATCCCATATTCTTCCTCTTTTTTTTATGATGCTGGATAAGTATTGAGAGCAGATAATGAAGAGATATGGGGATAATGGACAACCCTTTCTAATCCCTCTTTCACCTAAAAAATATCCTTCCGGTTGACCGTTGATCAATATAGAGTAGGATGCAGTTTGAACACAGCATATAATTAAGTTTTGAGCATTGCCAGTAATGCCTACACTAATGAGGGCTTTCTTCAAAAATTCCCAATCTAATCTATCATACGCCTTGATCATGTCGATTTTGAGAGCGAAAGACCCCTGCGAAGTAGTAGAAGTGTGCATGGAATGGAATATTTCTTTAGCAACGATTATGTTATCAATAATCTTCCTGCCTGGAATAAACGCCGACGGGTTTTCTTCAATGATGCCATCAATAAAAATACTAAGTATATTAGTAATGATTTTTGTGACAATCTTGTAAAGCACATTGCAGAGGGATATGGGTCTATAATCTGCAGCAGTTTCTGCATTCTTCTTCTTTGGGATTAAAGTCAAGTAGGTATGGTTCAGTCCTGGAGGAAGTGTTGAGTATCTGAAATAGTCTTGAATTAAATGTATCACCTCTTGGCCGACCACATTCCAGCACTTTTTGTAGAATAGAGATGGATATCCATCCGGTCCTAGGGACTTTAAAGATCCCATTTTTTTGACAACATTGAAAACTTCCTCAGCACTCGGGATATCGCTGATGGATCTGCACTCATCTAGATTGATCTTATTAGATTTCTCAAGTACAAAAGGACTAGAATAAACATTTGGGTCTTCGGTAAACATACCCTGAAAGTGAGAAATAAGATTCTCTTTGATTTTATCATGGTCAGAGATCCATTTTCCGTTGTTTTTCTTAGAGCAATAATCCTATTTCTACTTCTTCTATGAACTACTGAGACATGAAATACCTGTGAGTTTTTGTCTATAGCTGATACCCATTTGGATTTGTTTCATTGTTGCCAAAACATTCTATCTCTCTTTTCTAGGGAGATTATTTTCCGACAGATTTCCTTCTCATCCTCTCTAATGTCCATCAGGTGAGGACTGGCCTACAAGTCAACCATCTTCTGCTTCTCAGTCTCAATCTCTCTTTTGGTGTTTCCAACTCTTTTTCTGCTCCACTTCTGAAGTTCGGTGCCCAGACTCTGCAATCTTCCCGCCGTGTCACCTGAAGTATCTCCCCATCTAGACTGAATAATTTCTTCAAACTGAGGATGACCAGTCCAGTAATATTCAAAGTTGTAGTTCGTTTGTCTTTTGAGTGGTTTCCTCATGGTGTTGAGTAATATAGGTGAATGATCACTTTCTATCCTGGGTAAATGGAGAACTGCAGCATCAGTAGAGAGGATTCTCCAGTCAGTACTGCTTAAAACTCTATCTAGCCTCTCAAATATGGGTTGCGATTGTGTAGCATTGTTTGACCATGTGAATGCAGGTCCTGCATATCCAAGATCAATTACATCTCTGTCTCTGAGCATATTTCTGAATTCTGTAAAGCTTATGTCAGAGTTTGTGTTTCCGCCATGCTTCTCGTTGTGATGCATGAGTACATTTAAATCCCCTATAATGCACCAGGGGTCATCAATGGCTGCTATTGTATTACTTGCGCTTCTCCAAAAGGTGTCTTTGTGAGGATGTGATGGAGGGCCATAGACACACATGAAAGTCCATTGTGGAATGGATAGTTTAGCGCCAATGTTACAGTGGATGGGATTTTGGCTTTTGGTAATGACAGTTAACTCTACATTATCTTGCCAAAGGATTGCCAGGCTTCCACTTCTGCCATTTGCTGCAACAAAGTCGTAATGACGAAAGTTGAGGGTGTTGCAAACTCTTCTGTTGTTGTTTTCATTGAGTCTAGTTTCAGATAGAAATAGAATAGCAGGTTTGCAACTGCGCAGGAATGAGTTTAATACCAGAACTGTCGCCTCATTCCCTAAACTGCGACAGTTCCAAGATTGTACTAACATTTTCCTTGCGACTTTTCTAGGCAAGTCGCCATAGCCTTTTTAGAATTGTTGCAGAGTTGTTTTTGAGGTGGGTCACAGTCCATTGGTTCAGACTATCTCTTGTTTCCTATTTGTGGTAATATATATTCTAAATCTTGATTCTGCTGAATTCTTGCTTGCCTCTTCCATTGTTTCAAGTTCTTTGACTTCTCCTTCACATGTTTGATGGGATTATTAGGAGATTGTGGTGGTGTTGAGAGGAATGTGGTGTTTGAAGAGGTGATGCATTTACGGGTTTATACCGAAGTGGATGATTTTAATGGTGGGGCTATAAAATGTGGTGTAAGGTTTGGTTCAGGAATGGCGAGGAGTGGATCCGGGATTTTTCTAGTGTTGGTTGTGATGGGTGTAGGGTTGTTTATGGAATGAGGAGTGGGTGGTGTTAGGTGGGTAGCAGATTCGGGTATTTCGGAGGATATCAGATTGATTGTAGCTGCGGTGAACAAGGTATTTATAGAATTCTCTCCATTATTACCAGGGATAGAATTCTGCATGGCTGGAGATTGCGTCAATGGAATTTTTCCGTTTAAATGGGTATTAGACTTGCTAAGGAAAGTATCCATAATAGTGGAAGATACTGATCCTAAGGTTGTGTTTTGGATGGGACTTTCCGGTTGTAGGATAGGATCAGTTAAGGAAATAATGGAGTTGTTGTGGATCCGGGTTTAGCTCACCAGAGTTGTTGACCTGTGATTAGGGTTTTCGCCAAGATTGTTTGCTGGTGATTCATGGTTGTTTCTAGATATTGGAGCTTTTTGTGATTGCTTTGGTTTGAAATTGGAATTAATTTCTTCGGTTAGTCTTGCTACTGACTTGTCTTGCATCTTCTCCATGAATGTTTCTGGGAAAATAAAACCGAGTTTCTCACATTCTTTTGAGAGCTCTGGACATTGTTTCATGATATGACCCAATCTTCCACAAAAGAAACAAACCCTTGGAAGTCTTTCGAATCTGTAAGAAACAGTACATTGTTTCTTTGATGGTAGAAGAAAATTCATTACCTGTTTCAAAGGCTTTGCTGTATCGATTTTGACTCTTACTCTTGCGAAGCTTCCTCACTTTGCTTTCTCTTCGTTTTGAATAGGATACGGGTCTCCCACTTTGGAATCAATGAATTCCACCATTTTTGTTGTTTGAGCTCTCATAGGAAGACCATGGATTTGCACAGTAAAGTCTGCATACCTAAATTCATAATCTTGTGGTAGTTTATCTGGGTCACATATTTTCAAAAGAACCAGATCTTCATTAAGGGCCCATGGAGATCTAGTAATCACTGTGTTGAAATCACATCCTAGTTCAAAGTGGATCAGATACATGGATTTGCCGAAACTTGAGATCTCCATATTTCCTGATGTTATCCAGGATCGTTGAAGCATATTGTAGAGGATGTTTAAGCCATATTCCCGCCTTGTAATAGTAGTAATTACCAGAGAGTATTTATGCTTGCATGTCTGCTCAGTTAGGTTTTCTGGGATCTCATAAACTTGTTTGTATTCCTTAAGGATTGATTCCATTCTTGTCGTGAGATCATCGCACTCTGAGTTGGACGTATTTGTTGGTGATGAATCCATTGAAAGGTCTGTAGCATGCAGGGATAGCTGTAGGAACCAAAAGAGACCAAGATATTTAATTCGCAGATGACTAGTTAGCCTGCTAAATCAAGAACAAAATTGGAAGTATTAGTAAAGAAGAAGAAAAATCGATTATGGGAGTTGAAAGAGATTAGTTGGTTTGCGAAAAATCGTCCTGTTGACGAAAAACAATCATCCTATGAGATGAGAGATAAAATCGTCCTGTTGACGAAAAAAATAATGATATTGATGAGCATGAAATGCTGGAAATGATTTATGAAACTGGCAGCAGAAAAAAAACAATTATCGAAGTTCAGCAAGCATTGGTGGTGCACCCCCATTAGCAATAGGGGTTTCTCAATGTGGGTATAGTAGCTACCAGTCTTTCCAAATTCCCTTGCTCAACTTGCATATTCTTGGGATCAAATTTTTTTATCTCCTTCAGGCAATTATATTTGGGATATGATACTGGCTGCAGTGGTTTGCGTTTTACGGCGTGAAAGATATTTCCGAACCTTTTATGGCGCAGTAGATAGAAAAGGGAAACTAGGGTTTGATTCTCAACAGAACGTAGAAAAGAAGAGTTTTAAAAAGAAACTCAATTGAAATAATTTCAATATCAATAAAAGACTGCCTACAAAAGAGTTTCAATAACCTATTTACACTACTTGGGTTTCTTGGCTAAAAATCATAGGGTTTCTTGGCTAAGAATCCTAAACAAAAAAACTTTAAATCCTAACCCTTACTATAAGAAAATCATCTAACGTCTAAGAATAAATAACTCTGATAAAAGAAAGGAAACTAATTATGCTGATGTATCAATCTTCTCGGCCGAAGAAGAGTTGAGCATGGTCGGGAAAACTTTCAAATAATCTTCATAGATTCCTGGGTCAATCCTTTTAAGTTCCTCTTCTGAGATCCAAGTACTTTCACTAGATGGTTTGCCCAACCACTTGACGAGTACTCGATTTTATTGTATGCCTCTCCTTGAAACAGCTTGTTTAATATCCAGTATATCTTCAATCACTTCTGCTGGTCCCTTTGAAAGCTCTGCCACCCGATGACCCACTTCAATAATCTCTCCATCAAATCCATCATAAGGATACAGATTAGCAACAATAAATATTGGACTAATATGTAAATCCTCAGGCAGTTCTAGTACATAAGCATTTGAACTGATTTTCTTCAATACTTTGCAAGGTCCAAACTTTCTTGACTTGAGCTTGTGGTATGTTCCTTTAGGAAATCGTTCTCGCCTCAGATGCACTAGAACTTGGTCTCCGTCTTCAAAATTATAAACTCGCCGATGGCGATTAGCCACTGTAGTATACGAATCATTGCTTGTTCTAATTGCAGTCCTCACTTCATCATGAACTTTCTTGATATGCTCTGCAAAGGATTCTCCATCATCACTCACTCGAGCATTTTGTGGTAGTGGAAATAGATCAAGCACATGTTGTGGTTGAAACCCATACGCTGCTTTGAATGGGTCTTCTTTGTGGTTCTGTTAACTGAATTGTTATAAGCAAATTCAGCTTGGGGTATAATGGCATCCCAAGTTTTAACATGATTAACAATAAGGCATCTCAATAGATTACCCAAACTGCGATTGACAACTTCTGTTTGTGGATGACAAGTGCTAGAGTATTTCAATTGAGTACCCAGTTTCTTCCATAAAGTCTTCTAAAAGTGTCCCACAAACTTGACATCTCTATCGGAAATAATATTATTCGGAACACCATGTCGTTTAACTACTTCACGGAAGAATAAATCAACAACATGAGTAGCATCCGAGGTCTTAGAACAAGGAAGAAAATATGCCATCTTAGAGAATTGATCCACTACAACAAAGATAAAATCGTACCCTTTAGATGTCTTTGGTAATCCCAGCACAAAATCCATGCTTAAATCAGCCCAAGGGAGTGTTGGAATTGGTAATGGGGTGTATAGACCAGTATTCTACGAGTTTCCTTTACCCAGCTGACAATTACGACACCTTTTCACCATTATCCCAACATCTTTAGCCATCTTTGGCCAATAATAACGATCAGATACCATTGCCAAGGTCTTGTCTCTTACGAAGTGGCCTCCTAATCCATTACCATGTAATTCTTGGATTATATGTTCACGGAGTGAACCTTCTGGAATACACAATTGGTTACCTTTAAACAAATAGCCTTCATGCAACTTGTATGGACGAAGAATGTGCGTTGCTGAGTTGTTGAGATCAGCTACAACTTTAACGAAAAATGAATCAGTTGTGTACTGATTTTCAATTCCTCGAAACCCGTCACCTGAGTATGCATTACTATTAAGATCAGAGAACGCCTACTCAAAGCATCAGCCACCTTGTTGGACTTGCCTGTTTTATACTTTAGCGAGAATGTGAACCCTTGAAGGTAATCGCTCCACTTGGCATGTCGAGGATTGAGTTTCTTTTGAGAGTTCAAATACTTGATTGCCTGATGATTTGTGTATATCACAAACTCTTGGAAAGCTAGAAAATGCTCCCAATGACGAATAGCTTGCACTAAAGCATAAAACTCCAAGTCATATGTCGAGTAACGTCATTTAGCATCCGCTAGATTTTCACTATAGTAAGCTATTGGTCTGCCCTCTTGACTAAGAACACTTCCTACAGCCACATGCGATGCGTCACTTTCGATTTCAAATAGATTTTCAAAATCTGGTAAAGCAAGAACCGGTGCCTCCGTCAACAAAGCTTTGATCTTCTCAAAAGCAAGGCTTGCTGAATTTATCCAATTGAAGGTAGATTCCTTTAGACATTCAGTAATTGGGGCCATTACATCGCTAAAGTTCTTTATAAATCTTCTATAAAAAGATGCCAAACCATGAAAACTGTGGAAATCACTATGAGATTGTGGCATTGGCCATTCCCTTATAGCTTTAACCTTCGCCGGATCAACTTGTAATCCCTCAACTGAGACTATGTAGCCAAGAAACACAACCTTGTCACACAAGAAGGAACACTTCTTCATGTTGACATAGATTTTCTCCTTATCAAGAGATTCCATGAATTGATTCAAGTGAAGCAGATGTTCCTCTCTAGTTTGACTGAATATCAATATATCATCAAAGTAAACAACAACAAATTTCCCCAAAAAAGGTTTTAATACTTCAGTTATGACACTCATGAATGTGCTAGGCGCATTGGAAAGTCCAAAAGGCATAACTAACCATTCGTATAGCCCATCTGGAGTCTTGAATGCCGTGTTCCATTCATTACCAAGTCGCATCCTGATATGATGATATCTACTCCGCAAATCCATCTTGGAGAACAACTTAGAACCAACTAACATATCAAGCATATCATCTAAACGAGGAATTGGGAATCGATACTTGACCGTAATTTTGTAGATTGCATAACAGTCTACACAAATCTGCCATGAACCATCTTTTTTTGGAGTAAGAAGTGCTAGAACAACAAATGGACTTTTACTTGCACGCACCAGCCCTTTGTCCATTAGATCCTCTACTTGACGCTGAATTTCTGCTCTGTTTTTTGGTGGCATCCTATAAGCTGGTAGGTTAGGTAACGAACTACCGGGCACCAAATCAATAACATGTTGAATTCTTCTCAATGGTGGCAGTTCCTTTGGAAACTTATCGGCAACCAGATCCTTGAACTTAATCAACAGTTGCTGAATTTCAGCTGGAAAATCAGCAAACTCTCTGTGTAGTTCTTCATTCACACTCCTCCTAACCAACACATATATAATCCCTAAATCTTTACTCTCTTCTTCAAACTTTCGAGTTGTCAGCACACCTCTCTCTTTGTCATTCTTGTGATTGTTATCAACTTCTTCTTGTAGTGGATGTAAGGTAAACTTCCTTCCGTCTTTCCGAAAGGTGTATGTGTTGGCCTTTGTAAGATGCACCATGTCCTTATCATATAACCATGGCCTACCTAAAAAGATGTGGCAAACGTCCATAGGCGCAACATCGTACCATGCCTCATCTTCAACATCATTACCCATGGTGAACTTGACTAAGCAAAGCAATATAACAGGTACATGCCTTACTTTCTCAATCCAAGCAACCTTGTATGGACTAGGATGCTTCTTTGTTGGTAATTTTAACTTCTCAACATCTTCCTTGGAGATGATAATCGCACTGCTTCCCCCATCCAAGATAACATTGCATACCTTTATGCCACAAAAGACGCGAGTACGAAAGACACTCAGCCGCCTCCAATCTTCCTTTTCCACGTTAGGTGCTGCCAATATTCGCTGCAGAACCAAACAATCTCCTTTTACAGGTAGAACATTAACATTGTCTTCTTCATAGTCATAATAGTCATCATATACAGGTTATGAACGTTCTTCTTCAAATTCAGCCTCAGTGAAGTTCACTATTTGTTCCGGACAAGTATAACTCATGTGCCCACTGTCCCCACAAGTATAACAATGGGCCTGCGACCCGGTGTTAGATTTAGATGAGCCTGCTCCATTGTTTTTTTGTGGCTGAAAATGTGAGTTTCTTCCCTTATCAAACTTGTCTGTAGTGCTACTTCTCATATCACCCCTTACAGTAGCATTATTCCTTGGAGATGTTGCACTAGTTCGACTTGTTATGTTCCGCCTCATGTTAGGAAGTGATAACCTCTTTTCTGCCATCAATGTATATTGACACGCATATTCTAAGGTAAACAAGCGAACTAATCCCATCTCATCTCTTATGGATTGATTCAATCCTGACAAGTAACGAGAGGTTAGTTTCTCATTAGGTTCATTCAAACCAACCCTTATAAGAAGGTTGTAGAATTCAGATGTGTACTCTTCCACCATTATTCCTATTTGCTTCAAGTTTTGGAGTCGTTCATACAACTCCATTGCATAATCAACTGCTAAGAATTGTTTACGCAATTTCGACTTCATGTGCTCCCAAGTTCTAATTTTAGGTTTAGCTTTTCGAGCACGTTGTTCTTCCACTCGCTTCCACCATTGAAGCGCTACACCTTTCAACTTCAACTTCATGAACAAGACTTTCCTCTCTTCTGTCATGGTTTTCCACTCAAAATAAGATTCTAGGCTTGCTTCCCAATCCAGATAATCTTCAGCATGCATCTTACCAAAAAAATCAGCAACTTAAACTTTGATTCCTCTACCACTCAAGTCTAGGGCTTGAACCAGCCTTGCTTCCAGTCCTCTAGCTTGGTTGTGAAAAGGATTCTCCTCACTTTCAGAATCACTACCATCATGACTACCTTCCGATAATTCATGATGTACACGCTTTCCATCTGGAATCTCCATCTCGGCTCCCGCACGTTCATGTCGTTGGATTGCTCGAACAGTCCGCGATAAGTCTTGAATCATCCGCCTAAGTTCAGCAAGCTCTTCTTGTTGATTTCCGTTTCCTCCATGAACTTCACCACGTCTAGCCATGATGAAGAGAAAGACAAGTATAGGATATCTTTGCTCTGATACCAAACTTTATGGCGCAGTAGATAGAAAATAGGGAAACTAGGGTTTGATTCTCAACAGAACGTAGAAAAGAAGAGTTCTAAACAGAAACTCAACTGAAATAATTTCAATATCAATAAAAGACTGCCTACAAAAGAGTTTCAATAACCTATTTATACTACTTGGGTTTCTTGGCTAAGAATCCTAAATAACAAAACTTTGAATCCTAACCCTTACTATAAGAAAATCATCTAACGTCTAAGAATAAATATCTCTGATAAAAGAAAGGAAACTAATTATTCTCTTGCATCAACCTTCCAGAAAAATTACAATTTCAAAACAGATGATGACTTGGTAATGGATGATAAGTCTTTGGTACTGAGTTGGGCTGCTGCTAATGGTCATTATGAGCGCACCCGAACTATTTCCCGAGTCCCGGAGTCAACTCAGATTTACAAGTGTTTTATCACCGCCGAGTTTTCACTTTCCAAGTTTGTTTTTAGTTTTCTCGTGAGGAGCCGGGTCTTGAGTCTCCTCTGTATTCAATGACGCATAACAGATTTGGCTTCAAATTAAATCTGATTTATGTGTTATTCAACTGTATTGCAAGCAATGCAATCTTCAAACTTGAAGAGAAATATTTTCAGATTTTTGTAGTGTCCAAGCAGTTCATCAAGATGTGGTTGACTTTTTCTTCTAGAGTTTTGCAGCAACGAGTTATCTCTCTCTGCCATTTGGCACCCTCTCTCTTGTTAAGTTATCAATGATGGTAGGGATGGCATTTTGTACAGCCGACCATAAGAAAAATTGTACTCTAAATGGAACATGATCAATTCAAATGTTATTACATGGAATGTTGGAAGGTGTTTTTACCTGTTCCTTGTCTAAATTGTGCTAGCAATCTTATATGGAAAGAGCTATCTGAAATCAATTTCCAGAACCTCAATCGTTAAGGATGAGTTACCTCTTTAGAATCTACCGCAAAATTATCCACGCTAGATACCATCATTACACTTAAAGTTATCCTCTAGGTATGGAGTTCAGTTCATGTAAATCTTAACAAAATAGATATGCCACAGATAAAAGGTATTATGATGTATAACTCTTGTGTGCTTTTCAAAAATCATATTGAGATGCAAAACCATCTCTTTCTTCACTGCAAGGTTGCACATAGAATTTGAGGGATGGTCTTACCTGAAAAATGGCAATGGATTGAAGATGACATTTAGTATTTAAATTAAGAAATGTATTTTCATACGTATAACTTGGCCCTTTATAGTGGTGATTAGTCATGAATCCCATCACTACACTGAACTGGAGTTTACCAATATTCAACTTGTCCCTGAGTAGCTGAAATCTTGGAGAAGACAAACCTTTGGTGAATACATCCGCTAGTTTTTCCTTGGAACTAATGAACCTGACATTGATTTGTTTGCTGGCCACTCTTTCACGAAAAAAGTGATGGTCGATTTCAATATGCATCGTTCGTGCATGGTGAAAAATTGGGGGTCCAACCACCATACTCAATATTTCGTTCAGCAATATGAATAGAAAAACTCCAATATACTTTCAAGAGAATCAATTATACAGTTAGATTCAATCTAAGAAAAGTATATCAAATATCTCAATCTCTTCAATTCAATATGCAATCAGCAAATAAAAATTCGCGATCCAATTGAATACAAGAGATATAACTTGAATGGTACCAAATACCAATGTTCAAGGATCAATCAATTTCATTCAACAACCAAAGGTTGGATTTCCCAATTGATTGATTCAACGCACAACCTGTGATATTTCAATTATATAACAAAATATAATGCAAAAAAGAAATAACACAGACCCAGAAGTTTTATTAACAAGGAAACCGCAAATGCAGAAAAACCCCGGGACCTAGTCCAGATTTCAACTCCATACTGTATTAAGCCGCTACAGACACTATCCTACTACCAATGAACTTCAGACTGGACTTTAGTTGAATCTCACACTGATTCAAGGTACAGTTGCGCTGCGTAAGTCTCTAAACCCAGCAGGATACTCTGCATTTGATTCCCTTAGCTGATGTCACCTACAACCAAGAGTTTCTATGACCCAAATTCGAAGACTTGATAAAAAAATCTGTCTCACTCAGAAAAGTCTATAGATTGAATGAATATTTCTCCCACAGAAATACCCAAGAGTTTTTGTTTCGTCTTTTGATAAATCAAGGTGAACAAGAACCAATTGATAAACTGTCTTATATTCCCGAAGAACGACCTAGTATTATCAATCACTTCACAATAATCTTAATCGTATAGAAACGAAACAAGATATTGTGGAATCACAAACGATGAGACGAAGATATTTGTGACTTTTTTTTATCTTGCCTATCGGAGAATAAATCTCGAGCAAATCTTAGAGAAGATAGTACTCAACACCATATAATAAGCAAGATCAAAACACGCAAATAGAAAGAAAATAGTTGGGTCTGGCTTCATAATCCCAATGAGGTCTTTAAGTCGTTAACCTACATGGTTTCGTGAAAAACCTAAGGTTAAAGGAGAATCGACTCTATCTTATGAATCTAGTAACACACAGGATGTGTGGGGATCAGGTTTCCCAGTTGCTAGAGTTCTCCTTTATATAGTTTACAAATCAGGATTTGCAATCTAAGTTACCTTGGTAAAAAAGAATTCAATATTCACAGTTAGATGAAAAACCTGATTCATTTCAAGCTAATATCTTTCAAACGTTAGATTGAGCTTAGCTTGTCACACACAAATGAAATGCACGTTTCAATTAGGTTTGATTGGCCATACCTAAAGATGTACACCGGTTTGGCTCAACAGTAGTTAACCGAGGTTAGCTATATGAACACTTTCATATCTAACTTATTCATCTTAACCACAACTAGTTCAAATGACATTAAATGAACTAAGATGGAAAAGGACAGGAGATATATTTGTTTTGACAAGGATTAAATTGTCAACTCTAGTCCATGGACGGTCAAGGTTTTTTGGGTAAATAGAGAAATTCAACAAACAATTTCCTAAAGGTCATGGTTAATCTACGACCCTAACGCATCAAATGCGTGTTCTAGGACCCAGACCCTAATTAGAAACTAAACATACGATCCTTTTACAAAATAACTCTATCTGATTTTAGTGTCGTCTCCAGTTCAAATGTTCATGTCTTAAACATCCCTATTAAACACAATAGAAACAAGAAACTGGTAATGGTATATTGAGGCACATGTTCAACATGTTGTCCTTAAGACAAGAATGTCCGGATACGCTCTAGTATCATCCGTGTGATAGGAAGACTTCATATGCATATTATATCGAAAAAGTTTCAAGTTATAACTGAAGAATACATGTAAAAACAAACCATACAATCAAAGAGGTTGAGCCCTGGACGTAGGCAGCAGTGAACCTATAGTAATACAAATAAAAATCACCGGACCTCCCAAATTTAGCTAATCATCGTGGGTATAGTCCCGTAATAGACACTTCATTGACGCTGAGACTGTTAGAATTGACGCTGAGACTGTTAGAATCTTGAGAAGGGATATTATTTGCTTCTTTTTTATGTTTACTACGCAATGAAAATGCAGATGGCTTTAAAGGTGCTGCAAGAGTTACAGAGTAGTTGTTGAGGATGTGAACAATCCGTGCCATTGTTGGTCTTTCAGCTACAGCTTCTTGAACACATAATAATGCAATTTCAATGCATCTCATCACTTCGTTCGTTGAATGATTTTCTCTCAACGTGGAATCCAACAATTCAACATGTTTCCCTTCATTCCAAAGCTTCGACGCCTACAAAATAGGGACTTATTTACAAGTGAAGAGTGAGCAGTTAAATGTCTATAAACTAAACACCGCACTTTTAACTCACATAAGTTAAGATACTCTCGGCATCTTCGCCTTTTCCGAATGAGTTACTCCTCTTGCCGCATAATATCTCTAGAATTAAGACACCGAAACTAAAGACGTCGGATTTTACAGAGAATTTACCATGCATTGCATATTCAGGTGCCATATATCCACTGCATGATTGGAAATCCAGCATCAAAAAGGGATGTAGAGCGACATGGTTTTTGAATAGGCAGAATACTTACAAAGTTCCACAAATGCGTTTTGTACAGTCTGGATTCTGATTCGCCTTGAAAATTCTAGCCATTCCAAAATCTGCAATTTTAGGGACCATATCTGGTCCTAATAATACATTGCTAGCTTTGAGATCTCGATGAATAATGTTAAGGCGAGAGTCCTCGTGAAGATATAGAAGCCCTTTAGCAATACCTCCTATAATCATGTGTCGCCTTCCCCAGTCTAAATATGCACGTTTAACTGGATCTACACATTCGATTTTTCACATTGGTGGTCACTAGTACTGTGAGTCACTTTAAGAAAAAGAATATACAAACAAAGAAAAGAGAGAAGTCTTTTGCACTGTGAAGGGAAGAAGCCAAACCGAATAAGAACTGATCGAGGCTTCCATGTTTCATGAGTTCGTAGACGAGTAGCTTTTCATCTCCTTCTAAACAAAAACCTAATAGTCTAACGAGATTTTTGTGTTGTAGTTTGATTAGTAACGCAACTTCATTCTTAAATTCCTCTTCACCTTGACATGAATTTTCAGACAACCTCTTCACAGCTATTTCTTGTCCGTCTGTGAGTTTACCCTGACAAAATAAAGTTTGATGAATTGTAGAGTCATTGGTAGAGCCACGACAGTATTAAATGCCGTTGCAGTATTGTTCTGTATTGCAATATTATGTATATACCTTGTATACGATACCAAATCCGCCTCGCCCAAGCTTATTCACATCTGAGAAGTTGCTTGTTGCAGCACTTAACGTACCGAATTTGAATTCCAAGGATTCAGCATTTTGAATCTCAACGATGTCTTTAAAATAATAAATAAAAATAACAACGTAATTAGAGTCAAATAAAATGATGACTAGTAAGATTCAACTTCGAAACCAGCTAATCAATAATAAAAGAAGTATAAGAAGTTACCGTCAATTTTCTTTCTTCTTATTATGCAGAAATATAAAATGGTTATGATGGTTAGTACTGTAATAACCGTTGGAACAACTATTATAAGCAGCAATCTAAGTGACATCTTTGGCTTTTCCTTTCCTGCGAGAAATTTCCATGGTGATATTATTATATGGCTAAAACATCGTAATATATAAGGAGCTAAGGTAAGATCTTTACATGCAGATCTATGTTCATTAGATGAAATATGATGTCAGCACCATGATTAAATAATGGGTCGAACTAAGAAATTTTTTAAGTAGATGCATCTACCGTGCTATGGTCCTGCACATGGTGTCTATGTTGTTAGTATATGTGCTACATATTACTTACCTTCGGGACTGCGGATTTCGCTAGCTGCAAGTTTGAGGTACAAAACTGCTAGTGCGTCGGGAGACGATGTAATATTGTTGAAATTTATTATATCTCCATACCAAAATAGGCATCGATTTACGAAAGAGTAGGCATTGCAATGACAATTAGCCTTGCAAACTGATCTGCAATCTTTAGCGCTATCAATTTCTGTAATCAGCTGGGATTTATCAGGCAATTTCCCCAAGTCTGGGGTCTGGATTGGTGAAAAACCATCTTTATTTTCACATTGCAAAGGCGTGCTCCTAACACACCCGCCAGTTGAGTCTTGGAGACTCTCATTTGCTGGAGATCGTGTGGCAAAGCCCTGCAAACACTCGCACTTCTGAGTATCCTGTTTACAGCTACCAAAAGGTCCACAAGTGGCATAAACATCACAAATATTTTGGGGTTGAACCCAAACCAAATTCCATCTGTTCGTACTTTCTGACCAGGTAAGTTGCTGGATTCGGCCAGTAAAATCTATAACCAATCTAGCAGTAGAATTGTTGTAAACTGAATAAGTAAAATAACTCCCATTTACATTTGAAGTATAACCGTAACTGATATTGTGATCTAATCTCATTTCAGGCTTGCTGCTCCAAATTTCTTTGGAGTTGTTCCAATATATAACATACTGATTTGTTCCAGTTGGTCCTGATTCTAGGCTGTATAATCCCTGGGATGGACCTTCTGGACTCCTCCATGAAATAAGTTTCTGATTTTGCTTAGTTTTTCTATTGAACCCAATCTTTCCACCAGGTAACAAAGTATCAGTTGGATAATCAAAACTCTGCCAATACACAACATTTGGATTAGAACCGTCTCTTAAAACCAGATTTCCATCATCGCCAAGAACGACTTGAGGTGTATTTGGAGTATTGGAAGATAAATTTGTGGACCAAATTGGTGTTTTACTTATATTATTAAGTAGAACTAAGTTCCCGTCTAAAACAGTTAATACTGAAGAAGATGGATGGAGAATAGGTGCATCTCTGTTAGCAACCCAGACAACAGTTTGAATTGACACTTTATTGTAAGAGTACCAAATACCTATATAGTAATTCTGAGACGTATTACCTGGTTTGAAGAAACCCAATACAAAATTATCACCTCTTGATACGATTGTTTCATCTCCAGTTAAAGAATCACCCGGAGAGATTTTATCTGCAGCAATTGCATGATGGAGATTATTGCATATCAGAACACTAAAAAGCAGAATACAAAGAGAAACCCATGAATTGTTTCTTATCGTATCCATCTTTACAAAATGGCAAACCCAGTAAAAAATAAAAGCAATTAGAATAAGCATTTCTCTTTTTTTCGAAGGATTCAATAAAATGCAAGTCAATAACAAACAAACTTTGGTGGGACAACGAAAGCAACCCGACATGATATAACAGACGCCTAGTGCAGTTGGCTCGATCTATACTGATATGCCGCTTGGTGAAGTTGGCTTCGTTTACTCATTTCCCTTTCGTTTGAACTTTTCTTTTCTGTTTGACCACGTTCACCATACGGTAAATTATGTGCAGTTTCATAATTCTTTCTGAGTACCAAACAAATCAAAGATTTAAATTCCAAAAGCAGCTAGTGGTCTTCTATCAAGTGATCTCTCTAGAAAAATTTTAGGCACTCATACGCGGCACTGCAATTGTTTGATGTTTCCACATGCTAAAGCCAAAAATTAGAAAACGGAGAAAAAACAATGATTTTTTTTTTAATATATTCATTCTTGATATGAAAAAGTTAATAATCGGGCAAACCAATTTTCTTTTCTTTCAAAGCAATAAACAACTAATTAGATAATGATTCCATCAAGGAAACCAAATTTCTTTTTCTTTCTTTCTTTCTTTCTTTCGTATTTTTTTTTTTTTTTGTGGTGTAGTTTGCAGATAATGATTCCATCAAGGTAAAAAATTCTCTATTAAATTGAAGAAAATTTTGCTGAGTCAAGTATGTTGCATTTAGTAATCAGAATTTATAGATCATACAATATGATCAATTTGGTACGGGCAGAAAAATAGACATACTGTCTATTGTAGTTAATGAGTTCTCTTGAATACTAATTCGAAGGTCGACCTTTCAGGCTCACACTTAATGAAGTTTGAAAAAGTATTGAACTTGAGTCATTATCGGACTAATTTTGACATCCAACCATACTTGCTGTAAACGAAATAAAAGACCAATGCACAACCATAAAATATCCGATCAATATTGAGTCAATGGAAAAACAAAATGATGAACGACTGACTCCTTGTTAATTTTCAGGGAAATTAAAAGAACTCAATGCATCATCTTGAATGCTAATACGAAAGTCGACTTCATACTAATTCGAATGCCGGCGTCTCAAACTTAATGAAGTTTGAAAAAATATAACTTGAGCCACATACAGAACTGGACCAGAGATGATCCGTAACTATGACCAACTCCATGTATAGTTGTCTGCTTGACTATTTTATGGTCGAAATTGGACACTGATGATTGATGAGGACATATATGAGACGGTAGCTAGCACCACTCAAAATAATGGAACTAGCCAATGGTCTTACGGTCAAAATACGGCACTGAAGACGTGTGAGGTCCACATTGATGGGATATATTAGACAGTAGCTAGCACCTTATAAAATAATGGAACTAATTGATGGTCTTACGGTCAGAATTGGAGACTGATAAGTGGTGGTCCACGCCAGCACCTCTTAAAATAATGGAACTAATCAATGGTCTTACGGTCAGAATTGGGCACTGACAACCGGTCAGGTCCACATTGATGGGATATAAGACAGTAGCCACCACCTCTTAAAAAACAATGGAACTAATTAGTAGTCTTGAAGTCAAAATTGGGCACCGAAAACCGGCGAGGTCCCCGTTGATAAGTCATTAGGCCGAGTCTAATGGTATCCAAGATTCAAGATTTGGACTGTTGGAGTATAGTTAATTTATCATTATTTGCTTGATTCCCAGACTGTGCTCCAGTTTGCTTGGATGCGAGATTGAAGCAACCTCGACACGCCATTAGAAATGGCGTAGACAAAAGGCACCATACGCCATTAGAAACGGCGTATTATCACTATTTTATAGAAATTTAAATATTAATATCATATAAACCGTTGGATTCATAATCTTATTGGAGATCTAAAGGTTGATACTGATACGTCATTTCAAATGACGCTTTTACTTTGTATATTGTATTTCCACTAAACTTGGTCCTTGGAATTTGGCGACGTGGATCCAACAAAAATCTGGAATCTTGCACTACAATTAGATTCAGTCTTAGACAGTGGCTAGTACCTCATAAGAAAAAAGAAGACCATGAATTCTTCATGGAACAACCAAAAAAAATCGTGAAAGAAAAAAAATACACTTAAAACTTACAAATATCTGAATCCTTCGGTCCTCTGCGGGGCTAACGAGGAACACACCAGAAAAACTGAGTCCGTGCGGTTTTAAGATCATGCAAAAGGACAGTCTATTTAAAAGTGCTTGGAACTTAATTAATGGTTTTGACATATTAATTCTTACCATCAAAATTGGACAATGATGATTCATGAGGTCCACAATGATGGATCTCAGAAGGTAGCTGGTACCTCTTTTTTTGTATTCCTCAAATCATAAGTATTTCATTCCAAATTGAAACGTTTACATGATGATATTCAAAAACTACAAGTACATCATAATATGAAATAAATACAAAGAAATATGCAGAGTTGCAAATATATTGTGAAGAGAAAGAACGATATACAACGATAGCACACAAGTCTTGTATTTTGAGATTGGAGAAGAAATGGTACCTAGACCTATAAGTCGACCATTTGATAGATTTCCTTCTATGTTACCTAACTGAGGAGTGACTTTCCTGAAAATTCTGCATATGCAGCTGTAGTTACCTAAAATCGATGAGAGTCTAAAGTGGGATTCTAGGGTTTCTGAAAGTGAGTTAGGGAGGTTGACCACGGATAGTCTTCACATAAACCATGCACAATGGCCGTTCAAAGGATGCTTCAGTCACAGGAGATGTTAGGGATGGTCATAGGGAGTGAAGTATATGAAGGGAGACCAAAACAAATTTGGGTTTGAAGAAGAATTGTTCTGAGAGTTTTTATGAGAAAGTTTTGTTAGCTTGGTGATAGATGACATATTTATAGTTGAATTCTCTAATCACAAGTCGACATAGATAGAGTTTGCTCGTCGTGCGGAGCACTTTTTCCGTCTCTTTAGGTTTATATAGAGATAAACCAGGCTTAGTTTATCTCTTTATTCCACCTCCCTTACTCTCTTCTGTGGTAACAAATATCCCGGGTATATCCTTCACATGTCGTAGACAACTAGACCAAATCCCTAACTGATATCCACCCATTTCTGTGAAGATGAGTCAGCCTTTGCGATGATGTGTTGAGAGAGCGAAATATTATGTATAGCCAAGTCGGCCGAGATAGATAAATATTCTATGATTTGTGAGAATGGCTAGGATGAGTCACGTGAAAAGACATGGAATGCCTCAGAAATCGTATGCAGAGTGTTATAGAAATTGTGGTTGATCTTCATCTCTCTGTAGCCAGTCGAATATATCATATATAAACCATATTATTGCTTATGGTTACCTTTATTGAGAATGCATAGATCAAGGGATCATATCCTATTTTTTGGATATAAATGTATAGTTCAGGCCCAATTTACTAGCCGTGAGGGTGTTTTAGATGCTGAGAAACAGGCTTCAACCCTAGGTGAGACTTGTACCCGAGCCTTGTTCCTGTATAAAACTCTTCAGATGAGCTGGTTCATCTCGGATAAGGCCATCTGAGGCTTGGATGACGCGACTGAGGTTGTCTGAGATTGAGCCGACATTACTGAATATGTTTGATATTTAGCCGACACGACTTAGGATGTCTGAGGCTTTCTGAAACTTGGACGACGTGATTGAGGATTTTTTATATTTGGAAAACATAGTGATTTCTTCGAATTCAGCTGTGACATGTTCCGGAGAGAAATGAAGGCTTAAATGCCTACTAATGTCTCTGGTATACTTCGGCTCACTTTTCTTTGACCGGCGTATCTTGCAGAGATGTATTAGGATTCAATTGTGTTTTTATGATGGGGCCGACATGATCAGTGTATCTTGATAAGATGTTGTAGGAGTCTTTCGAAAGGCCCCAGAGACAGAATAACCATCCTAGAGTATACATGGCCAGTGTAACTCGCGATGATGTACTAGGAATAATTCTTTGATCTCAAATAGAGTGAGTTGTGCTTACAAAAGACATGAATGTCTTCGCTCTAGGTTATGAGTCTATTGGGGACGTTTTTATGCATCTACAGAGCCTACATGACTAGCACTATGTGGTCGAGGATATATACTAAGATATGCTAGAATTGTGGCTATTCTTGTTCATATGTCTGGGGATGTTTTACGCTTTACAAAACACATTGATTTAATTAATTCATGATTTTGTTGATTTTTTGTGATTTTTTTTTTATGGTGTAGGTTGAGTGTTGGAAACAATGCTCAAAAATCAAAATGAATCTCAAACATCTGAGTCGCGGTCTAAGTTGTTATATTTAAGGTGTTTCACGACTTTGTCTCTTGATTGTGCTAGCAGTCAAAACTTTTCGAAAACCCTATGGGATAAAATAGCTGATAACTCTCTTGTTCGATTTCTCTTCACTATGAGAAACTGAACCAAAAAATACTCTCTCTAACACTTGCTCATAACTCAATAGATAAAAAAACAATATATTTTCATCTTCTTCAAAAACTGTCGTAAAATCCTCTCACAAGTTACAAAGAAAACGGTCAGAATATAATTACTTAATCAACAAACCTCTGAAGGCCCCTCTCCGGACTAATGCAATATAAGTATAGAGTATATAATATATATACCCTAGTGAAAATGTATGGGGTGGGATTTGAACCCATGCCTATAGCGTGGGAGCTCAAAATAATACCACCACACTATCTCTCCAACTTTGGCATGTATAGGGTGGGATTTACAAAATTATATTCTTAAATATATACCCAACACTTAGTACTAAGTTTGATTGATGCGCCATGCTTATGATTTACATCAAACGCTTTATAAAATCTACTTTTGGTAAAGAAATAGAGTCCATAAAAGAGCTGTAGTTGTTAAGATCCATTGTATGCATCATTCGGTTTTGATTAATGTTGTAATCCTGAGTCCCAGTCTCTCGTAACATTGTTATTATCCTGTGTATATTTTCTAGTTAATTTAAAATTAGGTCTAAAATCGAGTCATCACAAGTCTTTGTTGAATGAATCTTTTTACCACTTTACAACAATTGTTAAAATCACATCATCTACTAATCATCGTTCTTCTGAACATGAATTTTCTCTGGATGAGAACAACTTCTTAAAAGATTGATGTTTAGTCTACGAAAGAAGAATTCATGTATTCGTATTACTTCTTTTTTTGGTAAACCAATTATGTTGCAAAATAAAGTGGACACCGTACATTTATTGGAAAATAAGATAAACATCTTTTGACCTCCCAAGTGTAGCTATAATAAAGTATCACCGAGGGTACAATTCGGTTATAGACATCTCATTAAGGCTCATATTGTTTGCAGCATCTTGAGAACGGGTGTTAGTTTCTGTTTTATTCTTATTATGCAATGCAAACGCAGGTGGTGTTAAAGGTGCTGCAACAGTCACTGAACAGCTTTGGTTGAGAATGTGAACAATCCGTGCCATTGTTGGTCTTTCAGCCACATCTTGTTGAACACATAATAACGCAATTTCAATACATCTCATCACTTCTTTTGTTGAATGATTTTCTCTCAATGTGGGATCTAGCAATTCTAGATATTTTCCTTCATTCCAAAGCTTCCATGCCTGCAAAATATGGTTTTTGTGGTAAATATGTATTGATAAAAATTCACGACTTCATTACTCAAAGTTCAAAACTCACATAGGTGAAAATAGTCTCAGCTTCGTCGTCATTCCCAAATGAGTTGCTCCTCTTTCCGCATAGTATCTCCAGAGTTAAGATACCAAAACTAAAGGCGTCAGATTTTATGGAGAATTTACCGAGCATTGCATACTCTGGAGCCATATATCCCCTGAAAGATTGCAAATTCATTATCAAATGGAAGTTTTCTTATAAGGTAATTAACAGGTTTGTATGGATGTAGACTGACATGGTTTATGAATAGGTAGAATACTTACAAAGTTCCACAAATGCGTTTTGTACTGTCTTGATACTGATTCTCCTTGAAAATCCTGGCCATTCCAAAATCTGCAATTTTGGGGACCATATCTTCTCCTAATAATACGTTGCTGGCTTTGAGATCTCGATGAATAATGTTAAGTCGAGAGTCCTCGTGAAGATACAGAAGTCCTTTAGCAATACCTTCAATAATCGTGTGTCGCCTTCCCCAATCTAAATGTGTCCGCTTAATTGGATCTACATATTCATTTTTTTATATTTGTGGTTAGTAATACTGGAAGTCTTGCACTCGGGAAAAAATGCATTGTGAAAGTAGCAAAACAGAAGGGAAGAGGCCGAACCGAATAAGAATTGATCGAGGCTTCCATGCTTCATGAACTCGTAAACGAGCAACTTTTCATCTCCATCTAAACAAAAACCTAACAGCCTAACGAGGTTTTTGTGTTGTAGTTTGATCAATAACGCAACTTCATTCTTAAACTCCTCATCACCTTGACCTGAATATGCAGACAACCTCTTCACAGCTATTTCTTGTCCATCTGTAAGTGTACCCTGACAGAAATATGAAAATAATTTTACTCTAAAACCATCCTCCATAAAAATATTTTAGCTATTATTTACGAACAATGTTCAATACGTCAACCACTATTTGTTGTAACGATAAAGCATCTGCAAACTTACCTTATAAACTGACCCAAAACCTCCTTCTCCAAGCTTACTTTTTAAGCTGAAGTTGTTTGTAGCAAGGGCTAAACAATCAAGGTTGAACATTTGCAATTCCTCATGAGTTTCTCCTTTTTTTTTACCATCATCAAACATGTTTATGTGAGTGTTTTTGTAGGAAGCTTTTGATTTCAACAAATCAGCCAATACCCCTTGGAATTTTTTCCATATTCCTGCATATTCATCAACGAACGAAAGAGATGATACACAACGTAAAGAGATGACACATAACGTAGTTAGATGTTAGACAGGGTAATACATAAATAAAACTAGGCTGAATTTATTGAAAGAAAGGAAATGATATATCTACCTCTTATATTGGCTTTATTTCTCTTTACCAGATATATGTATACTGAGACGCCCATGACAGTTATCACCAGAATGAAAACAGGTACGACTATCTTCCAAGCTATCCCCTTTCTCTTTCTTCCTGAAAATCTTGAAGACGTTGTAAGCAAAAATTCGTTCTAATCAAAGACACAAATGGCTAAAACATCTTCGTATTTTAAGGAGCTAAGGCGGGATCAACTCAGATGCAGCTTTACGAATCAGCACTAAATGAAGATGATGTCAGTGGCATGTTATAGGCAGTTCTAGTTGGTTAAATTAGGTTGCCTTGGTTAAAAAAAAAAATGTTATGTGGCTAAAATGTTATCATCATTCTAAGTAGCTAAAATGTTATGTGGCTCCGTAAGTTTATAGGTCCGAGATGCAGAGAGACATCTATTTAGCGAGGAACTCCACCCGGAAGTGGAGACGGGTAAAATATTACTTACCAGCTGTAGAGACGGGTACGGGGATGCTAGGTTGATACCAAATCTTAATCCACTTTTGCTGTGTATCTGACCATGTAAATTGCTGGATCTGGCCAGTAAGATTTACAACAATTCTAGAAATAAGAGAAACATTGTAAACTGAATAAGTAAAATAACTCTCATTTACATTTGAAATGCAACTAAAATTGAAAAGTGAACTTAATCTCATCCCAGGAATTGAAGGAAAAGTTCTTAATTCTTCGTTCCATTCCCCCGTAGTCCAAATTTGGTCGGAGTAGTTCCGATATAAGAAATACTGATTTGTTCCATTTGATTCCGGTTCTAGGTTGTAAAATCCTGTCGCTGGATCTTCTGCACTTCTCCATGAAATAATTTTCTGACTTTGGTTAGTTTTTTTATTGAACCCAATTTTTCCACCAGGTAACAAAGTATCAGTTGGATGATCAAAACTCTGCCAGATGACAACTGATGGATTAAACCCATCTCTTAAGACCAGATTTCCGTCATCGCCAAGAACTACTTGATTTTTATTTAGAGCATTTGAAGATAAATTAGTGGACCAAATTGGTGTTTTATTTTCTTCAGAGAATAAAGCTAAGTTTCCATCTGAAAGTATGAACTTCGAAGAGTATGGATCAAGAATAGGTGCATCTCTGTTAGCAACCCAAACAACAGTTTCAACTGAGAATTTATACCAAATACCAATATAGTGATCCTGAGAGTGTGTACCTGGTTTGAAGAAACCTAGTTCAAAATTTTCACCTTTTGATGTAATAGTTTGATTTCCAGTTATTGAATCACCAGAAGAGATTGTATCCCCTGCAATGATATGATTGCACATGACAAATCTAAAAACCAGAACACAAAGAAAAAGCGATGGACTGTTTCTTATAGTATCCATTCTTTATACAAGCAAAAATGAGGCACACCAATTTGTTTTTCTTTCAAAGCAATAAATGACTAAATAGAATGAGCATTCTTTATTTATTTTCCATTTTTCGTAATGTGAAGTTGATCGATGTTCCCATCAAGAACCAATTTCTCGGTCATAGTCAAAATGAAAAAAAAAATGCCGCCTAATGGGACTGGACAAGGGATCAACGACTTATCATATTATTGAGTCATTGGAGAAACAAAATAACTGCTTGCACTTTGATTTTTCTGGATTTGCCTGCTACTGCTACAGACAGATATGTCACTAAGAAAGAAATCTTCAAGAGGAGTTTCACCAAACATGCATCCCCATGATTTGAGTCATTTGACATCCAACCAAACGTGTTATTTACGAAACAAAAGACCAATTCACAACCACAAAAGAAACTGATCAACGCCTTATCCTTTTACTGAGCCATTGGAAACAAAAATAATTGCTTGCACTTTGATTCTTCTAAATTTGCCTGGTACTGCTACAGACAAATATGTCAGTAAAAAAGAAAACCTCACTAGGAGTTTCATCCAACTTGCATCTCCATGATTCTAACATCCAACCAACTGTGTTATTTACGAAATAAAAGACCAATGCACAACCACGAAATAAACTGATTAACGACTTATCATTTTATGAGTCATTTGAAACAATTGTAATTTCTTGCACTTTGATTGTTCTGAATTTTCCTGCTACTGCGACAGACAAATATGTCACTAAGAAAAGAAAACCTCACTAGGAGTTTCATCCAACTTACATCCCCATGATTCTGGCATCCAACCAAACGTGTTATTTACGAAATAATAGACAAAAACACCACAAAATAAACTGATCAACGACTTCTCATTTTATTGAGTCAATGGAGAAACAAAAATGATTGCATGGACTTTGATTGTTCTGAATTTTCCTGCTACTGCTACTGACACATATGTCACCAAGAAAGAAAACCTCAAGTGGAGTTTCATCGAACATGCATCCCCATGATTCTGACATCAAACCAAATGTGTTATTTACGAAATAAAAGACCAATGCACAACCACAAAAGAAACTGATCAACAACTTATGTGGCGGACCGGAAAATTACTCCTGGAACGCCAGGGCGTGCTGGTACTTCCCCGATGCGCCATTATTATGCTGCTAACCGCGCCTTAGATCAAGGAAAATGCACATTCATATTCCCTTGCAAGCATGCTCGTAGAGCATGATGCGGGTAACTTAACTTCCACACCATTCTCACTGACCCTTGATCCGCAAAGGGTTTATTAAGAAAACAAAAACTTTCTTAAAACAGAAAAAAACGGCATGTTGAAGCCCTAAACAATGGAATTTTGCTAAAATACCAAGACCGTGATGCATAGATCAAGTCTTGAACATTGGTCTGTTTCCAATAAATTTGGACCCGTCTTGAGCTAAACTACGACAATCGGGTTTTTCGCCTCCAAATAGGCTGTAGCTTTCTCAATTGCATCAACTTGATAGTTTGTATAAGCATCCAGTGAATGGAATGCAACTCCCCTCATCAAGCTTGACCGAAATCATCTCTTGCATAGAGCTACCGAGCTTAGATGATATGAGTGTCCAACGTGCCGCAATCATCTCGCAATTAGATGATATTAGCAAAAAAGTGCTGGACCGGCAATGCTGCAACTCATTACGGCTGCCTACGTACCCTTATCTACTCTAAATGGATCAAACACACACCGTAGTTCATCCTCGAAGGGAAAGAAACCTAAGAAAACTCATTTGCAAGGATGGGCCTAGCAAAAATGATAATGACCTGGTCCGTATAGGTCGTTCCGTCAACATGCAAAATGATTATGCATTATCGGGTCCACGACATGGCATAGTGATGCTTAAGCATCAAATGCCCTCTTCGCAACGCAACTATATATGACGCTTATGCATCACTTATACTCTTTCGGCTAAGCTATGAGGCTTACTTAGCATATAGTATGCATATGCAGCTTCAACCGACTACCCTTCCCTATATATGTTAACTTGCAATTTCTACAACTTAGAATTAGGGAGCAAATTGATATGATTGCTTCACTATTAATGCACAATGATTGCGTGCAATTATTGTGCGGTACTCGTTCTGGCTGTTACATAATGATTGCGCAACACTCTCTAATCCAGCCCGCACTGGCATATTGCACAATGATTGTGCAATATCGGCTCTAAGCCAATCGTCCACATAATGCGCAATGATTGTGCTGCAACGCTCAAGACCACCTACCCAACTGGCCTACTGCATCATCATGATGCAACATTGGCTCTAAGACAATATTCTTCTTAACACGGCAGAAACTTGAGATGAAGCTTCATTTCATTACATGGCGCATCTTTCAGCATGCGTCATGCTAAAAACACGAGGTGTTATAACTTATCATTTTATTGAGTCAATTGAGAAATAATTGCTTGCACTTTGATTGTTTTGAATTAGCCTGCTACTACGACTGACACATATGTCATTAAAAAAAAAAACTCAAGAAGAGTTTAATCGAACATGCATCCCCATGATTCTGACATCCAACCAATCTTGTTATTTACGAAATAAAAGACCATTGCACAACTAGAAAAAATATGATCAATATTAATTTGCAAGTTTATTGAGTCAACGGAAAAACAAAATGCTCATTATAGTTGCTTCCATTTAATTTTTTATGATACTCAAGTGAAGGACTGAACTCCTTGTTATTTTTCTTGAAAATTATGGAATTAAGGACATCTCATTTTCGAACTTAATGCAACCTCTTGAATACTAATTTGAAGGTCACCCTCTCAAACTTAGAGTCTGTTTATCGCGCTTAAATTGGAGGTAGTTGGAGGGTGGGAAACAGTCAAAGGGAGTAGACAAGGACGACATTCGCATGTTGGGAGTTATGCACGCATCCAATTGCACGATATATCAACTACATGTAGTTCCTACTGTCTCCAAGGGCTATATTAGATGTGGCCCTCTCAAGGTGTGCATTGAATGTAGCATATACTGTGCCCTCCAACTATACCGTTGACCAATATTGACCGATTATATTATTGCATAATATATATTTTCATTTTGTTTTATTTTCTTATTTTTTCAAAAATATCGTGAAATAAATCGATAATAAACATATATGAATTTTCATTTTATTGTTCTCAAACATTATTTTTTAACTATTAAACATAAGTTATAATTTTTTTTTTTAATTTCTCGAAAGGCGAGGGTACCCAAATACACCACAATCTTTTATTTCAACCAAAAAGTCTGATACCAAGTGTGATCGTTTATGCACAATAGTCGAGACAATATGACAATTTGATATTGACTTGATCACAATAGTTACGGTACAAGACCGATTGACCATGTGATCAAGGTCAAGTGATTAGGATTAACGTAAAAGTCTAATTTACTTTAATAAAAAAAGAAAATTATAATGTGGAAGTAAAGTAAATGACACATCAAGATTTTGTTAACAAGGAAACCGCAAATATAGAAAACCCCCGGAACCTAGTCCAGTTTTGAATACTCTCAGAATTGAGTCGATATACAAAGAACAAATACCAACTTTGTATAGTTGAGACCAAATAAACTACCTATAGTTACTTTGTTCCTTCAGTATACCTTATGTTAGAGCATTGCTCGGTCGAACTCGCAAGTGTTTCTATCTCAAGCTTGTTTGACAATTTTAGTTTCCAAAGCTATAAATCTTGATTTCTAGTCTACTTATAGTTAGGTCTCGGATTATGGCAGAATCTGCAGTTGAGCTTTAGACTTCACAGTGTTCAGCGATTGAAGATGAAGAACTACTAAGGGGAGCTTGTGGAACTTCATCAACAAAAGGTATGTGGAGACTTGAACTCATCTATCAGTCAGAAAGTCTATTTCTACTTTATCTCCTTTATGAGACAAAAGTCGTATAACTATATAGATTTCAGTTTATACACTCTTGAGACGAGCTGAGTTTAACTCGCTCACATATTTGTCAAAATATATGTTGGTAAGATTTTTCTTTGACCAAGTTAATCTTATGTTCTCGACGAAAGTCAAAATATTATCATGTGAAAATAGCCTTGTAACATCTTACATGATTTGTGTGAGACAGTCATTTGATGTAGACTCGGAATATTTCGTATTGATCATTCGATCACTTGAAAATTGCTTTGAAGCTAATCTTTCTTTATAATAAGAGACCCCCAAAATGCCATATGGAATCACACAATCATTTTGATCCATGGTGAAGCCACATCATCACTATTTTCCATGTCATCATGTTTCTTCAATTCCGGTTAGATACATCTCTTCACATAGAACCTCCATAACTGTTATCGCAAAAGACACCGTACTACCCAAACGGCCAACGATTGCAAAATGCAAGTGCATCTTCAAGTATCTGTAGACAGACACTAAAAGACCTGAAGTAATAAGAATAGAAGTTACTTATTTTTTACTGATAAACAATAGTGGAGGGTAAATCATGGACGAGAACTTTTAACCTTACAGTTCAAGGATGACGACATACACCTACATACACTTCCTGTAATGTGATACCATTTATTCCCAAATTATCGTGGAAGTTCTTGCAGCATTTAAAAATTGAAGGCTCCATTACATCATGCATATACATGTACGATGGTAGTGTATACAAGTCGATAAGTATGATCATTAGTAGGATTGTGTTAAGAGTCTCTAGACAGAGTGATTACAAGGTTGGAGTGGTTTCAATTTATGTTTTGAGCATAAAGTTTTAAAGGCAGAGGTGGACATGGTTATTAACAACAAAGTTGGAGGTTGTGGTTATCATCGTCACTACCAGAAAGTAAAAAATCAGTAGAATTACAAGGAGAACACAAAAAAAATGCAGTTGTATGTCGTTATTGTCTATGTGGGATTAAGAATGCATTAGCATTTTCCGTATATAAACTTCCTACGTCCAGAAGGACTACGTAAAAAAGCATTGAAGAATAAATGGATAAAAAGATTACGAAATATGGTATCTTCGGCAACCACAAAAAAGAAGATGTTATTGTCGAAACTGAAATTCAAATTCATCTATCATAATGGTGATAATAATTATTTACGGGTAACGAGGAGAATCGATTAACGAATGATTTGATTAGTAATAAGTCAGTTTGGCACTGTTATCTTATGTGTTCGAATTCATATTTGTACAATCTTTGTGCTCTATGGAAACCATGTCATTGTATTTTTCCATGTCATCATTGCTAACTCATCCCAAAAGATACATCTTCATTCCAAACGTTACTCTTTCCCAGGGAAATCCTAACCGATAATAATTAGTTTTTTCCAAACATTCATTTCCCAAGGGAATCCTAACCGGTTAAGCATTTCAATTACAAGTTCTAAAAAGTCCAAATGACGCATCTCTCATATTGGTTGCTTTTCAGATGCTACAAATATAGGTTACAATGGATTTACCTTCATCTCCCTCCATAAAATATCTTTATGAAAATCTCTTTTCGAAAGATATTCTTCACCATCCATTGATATTAAAGATTTAAGTTCTTCACTGCAACCATTTTCTGCCCCTCGGATGAGGAGACAAATCTAGAAAAAGAACTTAATTTTTTCAAAGAAACGGATAATAATAGCCATTGTTAGGCATTTGGAAAGAGACAATTTCCGTTTCCATTATGTATCTAGAAGATTTTCAGTCTACAACCAAGTTATTATTGAGAATAGCCTGCTTGCAAAATTGTTTGATATGGCATGAGTTGACAGGTTTAGGGATTTCAGATTGGTTCAGCAAGTAAATAAGAGTTATTCCATACATATTTAACCAAATATGGGCGTCACTATACTTGAACAATGTTTTATGATTCAAGACAACCACAAGGGAAAGAAATATGGTGTCACAATATTGGTGGCTTGGAAGCAACGACCAATGGGGACGGAATAGAAGGAAAGAAAGAAAAGAGAAACTGTAAGGGGGGGTGTCCACACAAATAAGGTGGTTCTCTGTGAGTTGTAGTGCTCATGGGTGAACACTAATAATAATTGCAACATCATCGTTACAATACATGCTCAGCAGATAGAATTCACATCTACAGAACTTAAAAAGAACTTCAACCGGACATGGTTGTAGCGAGTTTCAATAACAAACTCCAAGGGTGGTATACTGGTAAGTTTCTTATATAAGTTTTATAAACTTTATTAATCAATGCTATATCAAATAATCAACTATTGATCCTATCTTTACATGTAATGGAAGTAAAAGTCTATAATTAGTGCAAATATTAGTGTCGGAGGAGTCATTTTATGAACACCATCATGCTCAAAAATAAATGCTAAATATTCTTTGATTTTAAGATAGAAGTACATTCTAAAACAAAAGTTAGTTGTTACTGTTGGTGTTCCGTGTTCAAAACAATATGCGTTGAAAAGGGACAAAATTTTCATCCCTCGGAAGTCAAAGGGACACATCATTGGTAGTTCCTTTTCAGCGAAGGTGTTTACCGATTGCAGAAGCTAATATTATTGGAGTTTTTAAAAGAATGTATCTTCTTTTCCTCAAATTTTAAGAAGAAAATGAATAAAATGAGCATCATGCTTCCTTCTCGGATACGAGTATTACTTAAGATTACACTTTAAAATTAAGATTTCAGAGATTGCAAATAAACTTCCATTGATATGCATCCGTTGCATATGCACCGGGTTAGAGGCTTGTAGTTTGTGTGAGACAACTATTATTGTCTTCCGAGAATGTTTCAACGATTAAAATGGGAGTTTAGAACGATTAACCATCAAAAATAAAAAACTAACATGGACAACTTAGCCGAGTGTTGATGGTGGTTTTTAGTTTAGGGGTAAATTCGTAAAACCCTAGTCAGACAGTGACGTCACAGAACTTGAGTAATAATCCAAACCTAGCACATTTATTGAACCCTTTAATTTGTCTGCGAGAAAATTACCAGGGTACCTTTTTTAATGCTAACTAGGGTTTCGACAGGACAAAACCCTAATTCTCACACCGCATGTGCCAATTGCAAACCATGTCATCCACACCTACCACGCCAAGGCATGCCAACCATGCTAGCCGTACCCCTGTGCCAATGGAAAACCATGCCAGCCACACCTATCGTGCCAAGGAATACCGACCATGATAGTCGCACCCCTGTGCCAATGGCAAACTGTGCCGGCCACACCTACCGCGCCAAGTCATGCCAACCATGCTAGCCGCACCCCTGTGCCAATGGAAAACCATGCCATCCACACCTAACGCGCCAAAGAATGCTAACCATGCTAGCCTCAACCCTGTGCCAATGGAAAACCATGCCAGCCACACCTACCATGCTATGCCAAACGCACTTCGCCATGGCCCCATGCTAACATAGCCGCTCCACCATGTTGGCCTTCCTTAGGTGGATACCAAAACAAAGGCGTGCGATAATCAACGGTCTCCCTTCAATCACAAGATAAAATCCTAGTCATCCAAGGTTACCAGAAGACACATGTAACCTTCAGCCCAAAAACCCTAGCTTGGTCACAATCCTAGCTTGGTCATGCCAAACCCTTGGCCCTACCATGCCAAACGAAACCGCACCTAGCCAAGCTAGTCGCGACATGCACCCACGGCATACCCTTGGCCCCATCATGCCAAGCCAAACCGCAACTAACCAAGCTAGCCGCACCACGCGTCCATCGCTAACCCTTGGGCCTAGTTGCGCCATGCCAAGCCAACCACACCTTGGCCCTAGCCATGCTAGTTGCGCCATGCTAAGCCAAACCGTCCATGCCAAACTCTTGTCCCCACCATGCCAAGCCAACCAAACCTTGGCCCTAGCCAAGCTAGCCGTACCATGTGCCCATGGCAAACCCCAGGACCTAGCCATGCTAGCCACACCATGCCAAGCCTAACGCACCCTGCCTTATCCCTAGCCATGCTAGCCACACCATGCCATGCCAACCTATCCGCGCCACCATGCTGGCCTTTCCTACACGGCTACCCAAGTGAAGGCGTGCAATAATCAACGGTTTCCCTTCAAACCCAGGAGCAAATCCTATCCATCCAAGGTTACCTGACAACACATGGTAACCTTTGGCCCGAAAATATAAGTTTGGACACGCCAAACCATGCCATGCCAATGGCATGCCAACCTAGTCGTGCCACCATGCTGGCCTTCCCTACGCGGATACCAAAAATTAAAGCGTACGACGATCAACGGCTACCTTTCCTCTCAAGATGCGAAATCCCGACCATCGAAGGTCACCAAGATATCAATTCTCCTAAATCTCGACTTGCCAGGCAACAACAACATGCTACATGTTTTCCATAAAAAACATTCGAGACATCAACACATATCACAAACTGGGGGAATCTCTTTGGGTATTGGTTTGGCGGTTTACAGCATGCGACGTACACTACGCCCGTCATAAAGAAGTGTCATAAGGGTGAGTCGGTTAGTAAATACAGGGAGTTAATGGTGAAACGCTCTGGGACATCAATTCCATGTGCTAACAATTTTATGGAACATCAATTCCATGCGTTAACGGTTCCATGGAACATCAATTCCATGCATATGGTTACTACCTCCTCTCATTTACTTACCCATTTTCCATTCCTTAATGAGACCAGGGCACGTTACACTTCGACTTGTATAAATAGGTCTTACCTATTTCCACAGAACAACAAGTTCATTCGGGAATATACAACACTCAAAAAATAATTGCTTGCTACCTTACCATTTGTTAGACTTCACACTTTTATGATACAAGTCGTAGTAACATAACTACTCTTCCAGAATCAACTATTCTGGTCTCATCACTCTCCTTGCTTCCCTCCCCAAAATCAACCCATTCTCCTTCACTTTGTGACCGAAGCAAGTCTGGAACGACCATTTCTTGGTTTAGGCCGGGCTTGTACAGATTGATCGCTCGAATCTAAAGTACTTTCTTGCAGTGCATTGTTTAGGGTTTAGACTCATTTCTCACCCGCACACCCGAAATTACCGAAATCAGTACAAACTTTTTTCACCCTCAAACAATTGGCGACCACGGTGGGAGATTGATCTTTCGGTTACAATGTCAATTTTTGACCATCATTTTCATGCTTATACCCAGATATCAAGACAGTAGAAGCATGCGATCCGATCAGGGATCGACGACTTAGTTACCACACAAATCGATTATCAGTCTTGACACGACAAGGGATGATTGGGGACTACATATAGTTTAAAAGAGAACTACCCAACCAGTCTTGATGCGACAATGGGCGACTGGGGACTTCCCAGAGGTTAAAAGTAAAATGATCCACTCAGGGATCGACGACTCGATCATCAAGTGACTCAGTGATGACTGGGGACTTTCCACAATCGCGGTGTTTCCCACGAAAGTCATACTTGCATCTGACTTGTTTTCGTTAGAAGATCCAAAAAACCGAGTAAGTCTGTCCTAGAAAAAAAATACATGGTTTACTATTTCCAGTTTTCACGGGAATGATAAAACCGATATCCAGGTTATACTTTATCCCATGTCATCTACCGACACCCAACGTTCATGTTTCCATATCTTCCCTGTGATGTTTGTGTTACTTACAATCATATCCAAAAACGGCATCATTCTAAAACAATTCATCCAGAATAATAATCCAAAACCCTCATAGGTAACACTTGTCTATCAACCCAAAAATCCAGAAAATTAAAACCATAAGCCAGGCGTTCCATTTGACTTTCGGAAAAAAAAAACAGAAGAATTTCAGAAGACAGAAGTGCATTCAAAGGAGGCCATTCAACGGTGTTTTGCTTTTCTCAAAGAAGGCGTCCTTCATCATTTGGAGGACCGCCTGTTTCATATCCAACTCTCTGGGCAGCCTTTCCACCTCTGCTTCTTGTTGTATGACCATGTCCGCGGAAGGACCTTTGGTCACGTCGGCCTGCAACTTTTGGATCTCAGAGAAACCATAACGCCCAGTTCTTCATGGAATCAGCCACCTACCCATACGTACCTACTTTACATAATAACGATTACCAGTCAATATTAATGAGGTAGATGACACTACTACGGGGATATTCGAAGAGAAGAACAAGTACTTATATAAGTTTATGAATGATATACCTATGGCTAGGGTATACACCAACACAAGAAAACAAATTGGAAGAGAAACAATGGAGTATGGACCTGGAATATGCTTGACCACTTTATTGCTATCGCACCACTCCTAGCCAACACTGTGCCAATCCAACAGTCCAAGCCATGCCAAGCCAACATCGTGCCAAGCCAGCGCCCATTCCAAGATGATCCAGTGCTAACATCTTGCATCTTCCAGTGCTAACAACTTGCATCTTCCCAGCGCCAGCAGCTAGCATCCTTCCAGCGCTAACATCTTGCACCCTTCCAACGCCATCTTCCCCGCTCCACAACCATCCAAAGCAGCGCCATCTTCACCCTTAGAAACAGCTCCATGGCTCCAACACTTCGTGATCAAAACGTGCCATCTCTGCACGATACACTTACGATTACCAGAACAGAGCCACTTCCACCACCCCAACGGTTCTTCAAGCATGACAGTTCCAACCGTCACCAGAGACGCTACTTAACCATCAGTGCAAGATAATGGAAGAGTCGGAAGAAGTTGACCTCCTTTTACCACTGCTACTTTGATGAAAAGACAAAAGACACTTCAGCTGGAAGTGCGTTTATAGATGAATAGGCTCGCGTTTCTCTTGAATGCCCAGTAGAAGGGGATAAGCAATCCAATTTCATCACACGTAAAAATCAGGAACGACTTCTCCAAAATAAAAAGAAAAGTAAATCAGCAACCCTCCTGAGTTCACAGTGACCCTCTTCCCGTCAAGACCAGCACGATAGGAACTTGGCCCACCAAGTTGTACAGTCTATGATGAAACAATTATGTGAGATTCTATATTTCTTCAAGGCATAGCGTCAAGATATATTTTCATCCCTCAACCCACTGCATCAGGCAAAGTGGGCGTTTCCATCCAGGGAAGTCATTCCCAAACCCCAACCTCTCATGGAAAGCACGATCGATAGATGAAACAGGGGACTCTTAACCTCTGTTCACTTGTGGGATGTCGAGTTTGACAGAACGTGACGCATCCTCCGACTTCAACATGGTAACCGTCAAAGATCTGAGAGTTGCAAGGCATCGTTTCAACGTTATCTCCAGAAGTGGCTCCGCTTCAATGTTCTCCAGCAGCGGCTCTGCTTCAACGTTTGCTTCAACACCACTCCTTCCTACAAAGGGTCATGCCACCATGTTCCCCATATTAAGGATCATGATCGCATCCAGCCAATCTTCGTAGTCATGACCGCGCTCTGATCCATCCCGCCAAAGCTCGTGATCATGGACATCTTGCTCGCTTACGCATCCAGCCAATTATTTTAATTTCATGAAAGCCCATACAATTCCAGACAACCTACTTTATTACCAAGACAATGTAGTCTCTCATGATTACATCTCCTACCAAGAACTGTTGTCTCTCATTCGTTGATACCATCCAGAGCTTCACCGTAATAGCAATTACTAAAAAGATAGAAACATGTAAACCATACTTGAGGACTGAAGATATACACGGGATCCCTTCACTATAAAAACTCAGAAGACACAATCAACCAAAAAGTCATACCCACAACAAGGTCATCCACTATTCAAGGGTGCGGCGCAAGAATATCATCACCTCTCTGTCTAGAAGAAACCTACAACACTTTACGATGCCGCGGAGGATCCCAAGCCTGTACTATCCAGAATATTTTATCATGTAATTTCTAAGCATCCCCGTGTCACATCCAGAAAACTATGATAGGCTTATATCAAATCCCGTGGACGGGGATTCAAGTCAATATATTGAAAGTAGGTTACGCATGGGGACTACCAGCATGAGACCCTTTCACTCCCCTCAACCAGGTTATTACATATTTCAACATCTTCACTGTCGAGGTTTTACGAGCCGCGGGAATTTCTCAACATGAAGCCGTACATGTGCACCGAAGACTCCAAAAGCATGCCAGAAGGTTACATTCTCATATTCATCCATGCTATCATACACTACACCAAATCCAGGATTTTGCAACATTTATTTTTTTGGATGTGCAACGGATATTAACGTTGTAGACCTTAATCCGTTGGTTATCGTCGTGTATACATTACACCAAATCCTGAATAGTGCAGAAAAAATAATAAAAAAGGACACGATTGACTTTATTAATATTGTCGAGGCCTTAAATGTATATTTCAACCTAACTATTATCCTTTTTCTTCTATTCTTTTTTTTTTTCTCGTAAAACATTATCTAAACATTAAAGCTACTTCTCTCACTAGTACAAAAATGGGCTTAGGTGATAGTTTTTTAACTGTCACCGAAATACTTATGTGACAGTTTTGAATTTTTTTTGGACTGTCACCAAAGCCTCTGTTACGAAAGGTATTTAAGAAACTATTACGGAATCACAACTATAAGATAACAGTTCTTCGTAAATCTGTCATTGTTAACTGCTTATGGTAACATTTTCTAAAAGAAACTGTTACTAGAAAGTCATTTTGTACACTAGGATAACTGTTTTTACACAAACCTGTCATAGTTGACAACTTACCGTAACATTTTCTGTGTAGAACTGTCATTGTAAGCCAGTTTTTTCCATAGCAAATTACTTATGGTCGCATTTTTTACTAAAGAACTGTCACAATAAACACGTTTTAGTATGAGTTTTACGAACAATCTGTCACATGAGCATAGCTAAGGTAGCAGTTTCTTCAAAAAACTGTCATCATGAAGCTTAATAAATGACAGTTCTACAATTGAGATATCTTATGTACGATTGTTTCTTTTCACATTAGGTAGATGGTACAAATTCATGAAAAAATTAATATATCAAGGAATATATATTTATTTATACAAAAATATTTCTACAGACTCACTTGTAAAATGACATAGTATATAATTAATTAGCATCACTTGTACAAATGGCATACGGTATATAAGTAAGTAGTATCTACTATCAAACATTTGTATCAAAAAAAGAAAAAAACAATATCAATCACGACTGTAAGCTCAAGAAAAGACCCTATAGGGTGAACAGATCCTTCATAAGTAGACACCCACACAGCAAAGTCGATCCCATAGCAATATTTCTTGGACAAGAAAGCAACCCGGAACTTGCAGACATGCAGGAGTAAGCTTGATCAGCACACAAGAAGAAGACTACACAACACACATGACAAATAAGGCAGAGGGTTGAGAATATTTGAAGTTTTGAACATATATTTCAATATATCACTTCTAAATATCCGTATTGACCTTATTTACTCGAACTATCTAACTACTTAATCTTTATACAAATATCCCAAGTTAACAACAGTTCGTACTGGCAAGAAATAAGACATCTTCATTTATTACATGATTAAAGCAGCGGCAATTACCACTTACAAAAGTTATCAATCCATGCAGATACTAAGATACACACACCTGAGCATAATAAGCTAGTTGTTCACATGCCCCCTTTCTCTTGATGCACAAATTAGATATTTATGCTTTCAACAACCAATCCAAGCTGAAATAAATTTGTGTACCATGGAATTAAAGGATAATAAATTCGGTAGCCTTTAAATGGAAAACTCAAGCTTCCAAATATCAACGGAATGTCTGCACCAGTAACTAAATAATGAAGTTTATGCCACATACACAAGACCAATGCAGGATAGCTTCACAAATAGAAACAGAAAAGTGCCTACCTGCATATCTCTCAGTAATCATGATGAAAAAAATATAGTTGTCATTTATTCAAAAATTACTTACAGTTGGTATATATGCATACATGACTATTTGCACAAGCCAAAGAAAACAGAAGTACAACACTTCAGACATTATATAAGACAGTGAGGACTACGACGACATATATATGTATTTGTTTATTAACTGCATTGTCTTATAGTATCAAAAAGGAACTAAGACTTTGCACAACATGCCGACTTTTCATGAGCAATACCATGCCTGTAGGGTAGAAAATTTGAACCTTGCCGACTTCCATTTTTTGAAAGACAGGAGCCGTAACTTGAAAATGCTTATGCCGGTATTTTCAAGTTTTCAGACCTTTCCGGCTCTTTCCATGTCGGCAATGTTTATATTCTCTAACATGCCGGCTGTTTTTAGCCGGCAGTGTTTTATATGTATACCCTGCCGACCATGATTATACAAATTCACTTGAAAATGCTCAACCCGGCATTTTCAAGTTTTCCAACATTCCCGGTTGTTGTCATGTCGGCAATGTTAATTCTTTTTACGTGCCGGCTATTTATAGCCGTCAGTGTTTTATATGTATACCTTGCGGACTATGGTAATACATATCAACTAAACTTTTGATGTTTTATAGATTATGTCATTGGTACCTATGGCGGATCATCCTAAAGCTCACAATGTTAGGGGTCCCGATACTTCCGCACATTATTCTAATGATTTGGAATGGTAGGACAAAAATGACGCGGTCAAGTGGGTTATTGAGAAAATAAAAGAGAAGATGTGCGTTCTAGTGAAAAACACCCAACAAAAATCTACGCGGTTTGAAATGGTATGCGAGTGTTATGGATCGCCGGACGAAAATCACAAGAGAAAGGGTTATGTGTATGATAAGAAGACGACTAGGGTGTACAAAAAGAAGTCAAAGAAGTGTCAATGCCCATTCAAGATTATTTTTGGGAGGAACCAAGAAATCGATAACATGTGGAGAATGACTAGAGTTGATGTTGGTTGGCATAACCATAAAGATCCGGAAACTCTTGTTGGGCATTGTCAAGTTGCTAAGTTGAAACCCCACGGGTTTGAACAAGTAAGAAGAAGTTGGGTAATTAAACCAAGCAAGCTCCTTTGTAAGTTCAAGAGGGACGACCCGCATAACCTCTTTTCATTGTCTACAATTTATGTGGCCAAGGCAGCCATTAAAAGAATTAAATGGGATGGAAGAAAGGTGATGGAAGAATCACAATGGTTAGTACACAAATACAACTACACGTTGAGACACCATGAGTCATCGTAGAGGAAGGTGGATCGTATTTTTCTTACGCATTCCGATATGATTCAATTGGCGCGTTGCTTTTACCAAGTTTTGTTCATGGATTGTACTTATAAGACGAATAGGTATAACATGCCTTCGTTGAACATTGTAGGACAAACCTCGGATAAGCAATCGTTCACGGTGGTATGGTGTTTTATGGATCGTGAGAAGGATGATACCTATATTTGGGCATTGGAAACTTTGAATCTTCTTTACCACGAAGACGAAACTCCGGGAGTTATAGTCACCGACAATGAGCAAGAAATAATGAACACCGTGAGGATATACAATGAAATCTTAGAAAAAATTGTAGAAGTCATATCCAAAAGCCAAAGGCAAATAAAGGTACTAAACGTGAAAAGGAGGAAGATGAACGTCTTAGTAAAATAACTAAAGAAGAGAGAGAGGAAGAGAAGACGAAAAATGGAAAGAAGGTGAGATCAAGTTTGGGTTATTCATGAAAGCGTGGGATAAGTTGTATTGGTCGATGAGTGTGGCAAGATATGAGATAAACTTGAAGGAGTTCGAGGATGATTGGGGCACTAATTACCCCAAAGTAGTGGAATATTGCAAGAGACAATGGTTGACGCCACACAAATAGAGGTTTGTTTATGCATTTACATACGACTATAAAAATTTCAAACTTGAGTCCACAAGTATGGTAGAGCAAGCTCATGGGAGACTAAATTTTTTACTTTTCATGAGTCAAAATGGGATTGTGATGGTGCAACATTTTATCCATGAGTAGACTAATAATGATATCGACAAGATAAAAAAACAATTCCAAGAAAGTAGCTTCCAGAAGTTGAAGGAGTTTAAGGAGGATGATTGGTTGCTTGTTTTTTCCATCAAGCCGGAAAGGTCCTGGTTTTTCCAGGTTGTCGGCTTTCAGTGCGCCACATTGTTCATGAGGAGAACGATGCCATCTAAGAACTCCCTCAAAAAAAATTCATGAATGTTATTTTCTATAAAGTCTGCAAGGTGTATTATAATATCCATGCCGACAAACCAACCGTCGGAAAGATTTTAATTTAGGATAATGCCGACTATGAAGCCTCTGGAAAACCTATAATTTAGTACAATGCCGACTATGCATCGGATATAAACCTTAATTAAAGCATACAAACGTTAAAAACTTAACCCTAACACATTTGGGACATAGATATTATCTTTTTCCGGTACACAAATTCTTAGGAGAGGTAATTAGCTTCATCTTACCGTGGCAACATGGATTTGTGCATGGTAGAAGGTTAATTTTAGCAACTTCATCTTGATACGGAGCTAGACGCTCATCTATCCAATAAAAAAACCCACAACAAGTGCATTTTGAAGCATACAGCTGATATACACCTCATATTGCAACTTTCATGAGAAATAAGAATCCCTTACAACCTTCAATAGTGCATTTGCTTCCTTCAAAGGGACAATCATTTGCAAAATGACCACTTAGTGTACAAAGACTACAAATATTTGGTGGTGAACCTACCATTCTTTATGCAAGGTTGAAGATGAAGTTGGGAATGCTTTTATCATAACAACATACCTAATATCTTGAGTTTGAAATTTCTAGCCGTTGAGCATTCAATGGGTTGTACTTTGAACCTAAAAGGTGCAACTAACATTTAGGTCGTAAAGTTAGAAACTTCATACCATGCCGGCCTCAAGTACGGTCAGCAAGGTAGATATTTCTTACAATGCCGGCCTCAAGTACGGTTGGTAAGGTAGATATTTCATACAATGTCGGCCTCAAGTACTTTGTCTAAAACTGCATAAACAAAATAATAACTTCTAAAGCAACTAAAACTGAAAATTAAAATAAGTTTAACAAGTCTAAAACCACAATCTAAGAGTTCAAAGCATAATGTAGTTTAAGAATCTAAGTTTCTAAAGCAAGTAAAACATAATAAAGTTTAAGAATTTCAAGGATCCTTCTCATTGTTGTTATCTTCCTCCCCATCACTAGCTTTTTCACCAACATCAGCTTTTGCTTTTCCCTTCCCCTTCACTGGACCTATGTAGTCACCATCCTCATTGTAATAGGGGTTCACTCCAGAAAAGTCACATGCCCTGAAAAAAGTTCTTGGATCAACCTCCTATTATTCCTCCTCCTCTGATGATATGTATTCAACATAGTTGAGGAAATTTCTAGGACTGTGCATAAACCTTAGGAAATCTTCAGGATCTTCCTTACCCATTATAAGTAACTTTATTACAGGGCAATTCTTTTCAGTTTCATCTTTAGGATCTACTACATTGGGATAAATTGCTTTCAATTCTAATAGCTCTTCTGGAGTAACCGAACAAGGTAGATCTTCTTTTTTTTCCTCCGGGAACCTAAACAATACACAACTAAGAGATATAAAAACAAACAACACTGTTGAACACAAATAAGAGATCAAAATTATTACACATTGAAATTTGGTTCTGGCCATCCACTAGGCGGCAAGGTATAAAATATATATACTGCCGACCAATAGTTGGCCGGCATGGTAATAAACATTCACCTAGCCGACCAAAACACCGTCGGCATGGTTGTATTAAATAATGATGCCGGCTATAACTTAAAAAATGTCAAGTTTCTGATGCCTACAGTCGGCAAGGTTCAAGTACAATAAAATGCGGGCTAAAAATTAGCCGACAGGGTTTTGTTGGTATGCCATGCCGGCCCTGGTTATTGTCTAACAATCACCATGGATGATATGAAACGTCTGCAGGTTATTCATCCTCGTACAACGCCGGCGCTTAACAAACAACCACCGCTGGCATGATGTTAAACTATCTTCCTTGCCGGCCAAAAACCCTAAAAATCTAAATTTTCAGTTTCTAACCTAATCTAACAATCAAAAAACACCAAACAATATTGGGTTGAGTTTAGAAATCAACTTATAGTCTTCTTTTCACTGGCGGAGGGTTGTTTTCAACATTCTCAGGGATTGAACTTTCGGGTTTACTAGTTCCATCTTTTCCCTTACCTTTTTTCTCTGATTTGGATCTTTTGATACTTCCTGTTGAATCTATGTTATCTCTTGATCTTTTGGAATCAACCATTTTTCAGGATAATCAAATTTTTCAAGTTTTAGATGAGATAAAGAAGAAGAAGAGAAGATTAACGGTTTGCTTAAGTTTTTAATTTTAAGATTATTAGATTAAGTAATAGGGTTATTAGGTTAAGTAATAGGGATAATTAGTGAAAGGGTAAAAAGATGAACTCACCACATTTTGGTCTCCCCTTAGTAAGTGCAAATGTCCATTTAAATTTGGGTATACCCCAATTAATCTGGGTATACCCCAATCAAGCCAGGTATATAAACCTACTCGAGGTCTCATACTCCTCAAATAATAACCTAGACGTATTCTCCAACTCCTTTTCTCTTTCCAATATGATGATAATGGAGATGAATAAGATATTGATTTTATATGGGAATCCATTCTCACATAAAACTCACAATTACTTCATTTCTGTCATAATGATTTCTTCTCTCAAAACCATTTCATATTTCTATATACAAAACCTAAGATTTAAGTGGTCTTCATCTTTAACCTTATTCATCGATCGGGTTTTCTATCTGTTGCTTCAAGCTGAAGATATGGGTTGTATCAGGACAATCTCCCCGACTACATCAGGAGATACCGAATCAGATGATCAAAAATAGTCCTCTCGCCTTTCGTATTTGATAGAAGAAGGTGGTTTGACTGCTTGACTCTTGAATGATTAAGAATTTCAAGAGAAATTTAGGATCGGTGGTTAAATAGGAATCATTTTATGTAATTCAACGAATAAGGTGAACGGGTTAGCATCTGTCTCAACTTCTCACTCTCTACGTAATTTAATTTCCATATAAATTGATGATCAGAGTTAAGAAAGGAATGGAGCAATGGGAGGAATCAGTTTATGTAATATAAGAATCAATAAATAAAATTGAAGGCTCAATATTTCATCGGAGTCTAATTAGTTCTACTGGTTTATTTTTATCTATCTCAATTATATATCTCTCTATAACAAAGTACTGTCATCTTATTCAAATGAATGATCTAATCTAATGCTGAGATGACTGGAAGATTTAGAATCTGGTCCTGATTTTGATAATATGCTGAGATGACTGGATATCTGATTCTCTAAGGCAGTAAGACACCGGATCAATTCAGATATCTTGAATGTTTTGAACAAGGCGAAAAGCATAAGGTCTCGCATGAGGATTTGGACAGGGCGACTGTGGCCAATCGATGGTTGTCTGTCGGGTTATGCAGATGGAACATATCTTGACAGAGCAAGAACTTCAGTTACAAATGGTCTTAGACATAAGTTGAAAGCACAAATAATGGATTTCGAGGATTTGAGACACTAAATAATGGCTGAGCAAAAAGATACAGTTGGGAGACGTATTTTACTCTCACGGGGGAGTACCTCGAAGTGATTGAGAAGATCATATATCTAATAACAGTTGAAAGGATTTTTTGCAGAAAGCAGTTCAAGAGAATGGAAAAGGGAAAGTCCTTAAACTGTTGTGGAGATTAAAGATAGGCATGAAGCTGCAAAAGATATAGAAAAAAAATCTATTGGAGTTCACCAAGTGTGCTTGGATATATATGGCAACATATGGATATGTGTGGAAAGCTCAACGTGACTGACCAGATTGACAACATTGAGCATAATGTAACTAATGCTGCAGATTAAGTGAAGGACGGCATTAAGGAGCTTCACGAAGCCAAGGGATACCAGAGAAGTAACGGAAAGCGTATGTGAAGAAGATTTGTGGTGTTTTATGTATTCTTTCCAGTAATTCAGTTTTTTTTTTCCTAATTAGTTTGGAGTTGCGCTGAAAAACTAGACTAGAAACCCATGAATGGTACAGAAACAATAATTAGGCAAACCTAGAATTATTTTGTGGCAGTGCATGATTAGACTTATGAGTTATGATCCAAGAAAGAGTAATCAAAATGAAAAAAATACATGTCTTTCATGGGACAATGAAATAGACATACTGTATACTGATATACCGCCTAGTGCAGTTGTCTTCTTTTACCATTCCTCCATTTTGTGGATGGGACATTGAATCGTCATTCTTTGACAAGTAATATATACAATTTCGTGCTCAGATCATCGATCTGGGCATTTGAATGAATCTCGCGTAAACTAATGTTTCTCCAATGTAACAAGTTAAAAGACCTCAGTTTGTTCTCATGCCAAGACGACCCCTTACTTAAATCCGTTCGCTTTGGGGCATATTGTGAGAGCCTTAAGTAGATGAGGTGGGTGAAACAAATTTTGAGTAACGCAAGATCTCTGCAACCGGTGACAATATCTCGTATTATTTCCAGCTACCTAAAGGTGAAATATGAACGTTTGGTGGGGATACCAATCTCTTACACTCGGTCACTTTGTCCCGGATCAGTCTAGGAGGAGGCAACTATTGCTAAATGAGACTTTTGACGACTCCAATCCAGTGATAATAAAAACCTAAAAAATTGAAATATACATGCACCAATTCCACTAAAACAAAAAACACAAAGAATAACTACCACCACTAATCCAGGACATATAGTGCCAGTTTTTCCTAGAATGATTAATATCAGTACAAACAATAAAAGCACAGATGCATCAATGGTCTTCCTTGTATACGCAAAATGCATGTTTGGTCCCACACGGAATTTCACAGTAGGATCTTGACCCACTGCCACAGACTTCAAAATCTGTTGGATGGATATCAACACCGTGATTTATATGAAAACTATCAAACACCAGAATCCTACCATATGGTAAGAGTTGAGTTCTTCTTTTTCTATTGGATGGAAGCTAGCAAATGAAAGTAATTCTGTCATGCCCATTCACGAAATATATCCCCACTATTCCAAGTTTTTAGCTAACTTTCTCAATCCTGCAATTTTATCCCAGAAACCAAGGGTCCTGGTTATCCATATGAACTCTTATTTTCTAAAAATGTTTTTAGAAACTTGCTTATTCCAGATTCTAAAGTCGAAAGAAAGATTTCTAATGTTTCAATAGACACCCTAATCAGGATTCATATGGTTCACATGCCAAGCATTTTCAAAAAAACTCCTATATTTTATATGTTCTATCCAACCCCCAAAGAATTATGAGGCCTTTCTACTCCCACCTTGATAGGGTCAGAATCAACAATGATAGAAATATGATCTGAAGCCACCGTAGTTAAGTAGTAGCAAGGCCATGGGTATAAAAAAACATACTACAAGTAAGCACAAGATGTGGACAAGTATGACAGGGCTGCAAGTGTCGCATAATGATTACGCATCACTGAGTTGCAGGCCAAGTCAGAATGCAGCGATAGCGTTCAATTGCAAAGCCATAATAGCGGTATACAGTTGTTTATAGGTGAAAATAGCTTCTGCCGATTTTGGTAATTGCAGGTGTGAAGGTGAGAATTTAAACCCTAAACAATGTACTGCAACCTTTTAGGTTCGAGAGACCAATCTGTACAAGTCCGGCCTAAACCAAGAAATGGTCGTTCCAGACTTGCTTCGGTCACAATGAGGAGGAGAATGGGTTAGTTTTGGGGAGGGAAGCAAGGAGAGTGTGAGACCAGAATAGTTTATTCTGGAAGAGCAATTGGGTTTCTACAACTTGTTTTCAGAAAAGTAGCGGAGCTCACGAGGGGAGCTAGCAGGTGTTGATGGTGGATTTTAGACAAGGGGTAAAATCGTAAAACCCCATGACCTAATGTTACCCGCAACACGTTAACTGAGAGCATTTAATTCAGGTGTAAATAATTAATAGGGGTATTTTTTCAAAATACCGGATTAGGGTTTTCAACACAGAACCCTAATTCCAAACCAAGCCGAATATTGCGCACCATGGCAACTGCGCCAAACCAAAGCTGCATATTGCGCACCATGGCAACGATGCCAAAACCAAGCCGCATACTGCGCACCATGGCAACGATGCCAAAACCAAGCCGCATACTGCGCACCATGGCAACGATGCCAAAACCAAGCCTCATACTGCGCACCATGGCAACGACGCCAAAACCAAGCTGCATACTGCGCACCATGGAAACGACGCCAAAACCAAGCCGCATTACTGCACACTATGGCAACGACGCCAAAACCAAGCCGCATTACTGCGCACCATGGCAAAGACACCAAAACCAAGCCGCATACTACGCACCATGGCAACGACGCCAAAACCAAACCACATACTGCACCCACATGCAACCATGCCAAACTAAGCCGCTATGCCATTTGGCACATGCCAAAAATAGCGCCATAGGCTTGCAAACCGTGCAACTAGGTCAACTTCGCCGTGCGTACCATTGGCACATGCCAACACGCACCTCTAGCCAATTTCCAAGTCGCTATGCCGTTTGTCACATGCCAAAAATAGCGCCCTAATCTTGCACACCGTGTAACTAGGTCAACTTTCCCGTGCGTGCCATTGTCACATGCCAACACACACCACTAGCCAATTTCCAAGTTTCTATGCCATTGGCACATGCCAACACGCACCACTAGCCAATTTCCAAGTCGATATACCGTTTGGCACATGCGAAAACTAGCGCCCAAGACTTGCAAACCGTGCAACTAGGTCAAATTGGCCGTGCGTTCCATTGGCACATGCCAACACGCACCACTAGCCAATTTCCAAGTCGCTATTCCGTTTGGCACATGCCAAAAATAGCGCCCTAAGCTTGCAAACCGTGCAACTAGGTCAACTTGGCCGTGCGTGCCATTGGCACATGCCAACACGCACCACTAGCCAATTTCCAAGTCGTTATACCGTTTGGCACATGCCAAAAATAGCACCCTAGGCTTGCAAACCGTGAAACTAGGTCAACTTGGCCGTGTGTGCCATTGGCTCATGCCAACATGCACCACTAGCCAATTTCTAAGCCGCTATGCCGTTTGGCACATGCCAAAAATAGCGCCCTAGGCTTGCAAACCGTGCAACTAGGTCAACTTGGACGTGCATGCCATTGGCACATGCTAAACACGCACCACTAGCCATTTTCCAAACTGCTACCAAGCCCAAAACTCAAGGCCCAAGTGGCCGTGTGCGCCATTGGCACATGCCAACACACAAACCACTAGCCACTTTCTATTCCAAGACGCTATGCCATTGGTACATGCCAAAGTAGAGCCCGTAACTTGGCGAAAGTGGTTGTACGTGCCAGTGGCACATGCCAAACACGTTACCACTAGCCACTTTCTATTCCAAGGCATTACGCGCATGCCATTGGCACATGCCACATGCTCCACTAAGCGACTTTGGCATTTCCATCCGTAGTCAAATTGCAATTTGCGGCTAAGGCATTCCCCACATTCCATTGGCACATGCCAAATGCTCCACTAAGAAACTTTGGCATTGCCATCCGCACTCAAAGTAAAAATCGCGGCCAAGGCGTTCCGCACATTCCATTTTCACTCAAATTCTTCCGTGGCAGGGCCTCCCGTTGCGCCGGTGCTTCACGTTTTGGCTGGCGACCTGTGGATGGGGCATTTCTTTTTCCCATTTCGTTCACTATGTTCACGGAGGGCGAGCCAATGTTAAATTGCTTGCTGGTAAGGCATCTATTTCCATGAGTCTCACGGGCGTCTTTAACTCGGTTTGACCTAGTTCTTTCCAGTAATGATAGTATTGTCGTTGCGAATCGTCTGGCGACTTCATGGAGTTCGGAGAATGTTTGAAAGCGCAAGTTTTATAGCAAGGCACGGTAAATATGAACCATACCATTGATGCAAGCGTTCACCAGCTATTGTTCAGTCACGTTTGGGTCATGGAAGTCAAGTGCTTGAACCCTGAACCTTTTGACAAAGTCGTTCGGATGTTCGTTATCCCATTGGTAAATTCTCCCAAGGTCTGAGAAAATGACTTATTCATACACGAAGAAGTACTTCCTATAAAACGATGTGACCATTCTGCTCCAGTTGGGAATACTGTTTGGCGGGATACTGTTGTACCATGTATACGCCCTCCCGGTAAGTGATTTTGAGAACTCCCATAGGCGAAGAACGTGATTATACTCATGTTTACCTAGGGATTCCAATAAACGGGAAACATGCTCATGTGCATTCCCGGTACCATCGTACATGGTGAATTGAGGAGAGGAGTACCCCCTTGGAAGAGGAATTCTTTTCATTTAGGATGGGTAAGGGGGTTAGTGCTGATGCATGTCTAGTTCATCATTTTTGATTCGGTTACGGAGAAGTTGCTCAAAGTATTCCCGCGTGACGAAGTTGGACGACTGATTTCTTTCCACTGGGATTCTAGCGCGAATTTCCTCGTCCGTGGAGGCGTGTTCTGCTGAGGTGCTAGCGTAGGGGTATTTGGATATGTTCCTAAACGTCTCTGGAGGACACAACTCACATGGTAGCCGCTCTGTCAGGGTCTTCAGAAAGGCGAGTAATTCTTTCTGTGTTGAAACCATATCCGTCTGAGCTCTAGCAAGCATCTCCTGTAGTCCCATCAAATCAGCGATGGTGACATAAGGACGGCTTCCCCTGGTCCCTCCGGTATCTCGTCCCGTAAGTGGGGTAGCTGGAACCTTGGTTCCGGTTGGAGGTGCCATGCTAGATGTGGCGCTAGGAATCACAGTGGCGGCTCTGGCCCTAGTGACTGGTTGCATAACGCCCGAAGAGGTGTTTTCGTTACCGTGATTAGAGGGTAGTGCAGAGACACTAGAGGTGGTGGGGGCTCTGGCCCTTGTGATTGGCGGTGTTACGCTTGAGGGGGTGTGTTCGGAGTTGCCATAGTCAGTAGGTGATGTAATGACGTTATTGGGGGAGACATTAACATTAGGAACGTGCTTTGTGCTGGTGTTCTTGGCAGCCGCTCCGGACCTGAGTTCCACCATATTGGGGTTGATGTTCGGGGAAAGAAATCAGGAGTTTAGAGTTGATATTGTAACCGATAGATCAATCCTCCCGCTGTGGTCGCCAATTGTTTATAGGTAAAAATAGCTTCTGCCAAATTTGGTAATTGCAGGTGTGAAGGTGAGAAACTATTTAAACCCAAAAAAATATACTGCAAGGGAGTACTTTTAGGTTCGAGAGATCAATCTGTACAAGTATGACCTAAACCAAGAAATGGCCGTTCCAGACTTTCTTCGGTCACAAACAAGATGAGAATGGGTTGGTTTTGGGGAGGGAAGTGATAAGTGCATATTGCACATATATTTTGTGTTAATTCCATGCTAGTATTTGTTGGTTTTCTTGCAGATTATTGTGTGTTACGTTTGTTTTCTCTTATTTGTGTGTTATTAGGTGAATAATCCAAAAAGAAGTGAATTTGAGCTTAGTTGTGCAATAAAAGAAGCTAGGTAAAAGTGAAGAAGGGCCAAAGACCAAACGTAACTCGTTCAAATACAATATTTCTACTTTTCATTGGGTAGAGGAAAAGTTATGGGCAAAACATTGGAGAAGTTAAAACTTGAAGTTAATTCTCCATAATCGACGGTAAAAAATATTGCTAAAGGCACCCCATCTCCTGTTAAGGGCCAGACACAATTCAAAGGAACTGCTAAAGGAAGTCAGTCTCTTTGCTAAGGGGATGCCAAGATTCAAATATTGTTAAGGCACCCAGCCTTTTTGTTAAGGGCTGCCAGAATTCAAATAACAAAGAGATGCTCGAGAACGGAGACGCTGAATGCATGGCCGGAGAGTTGGCAGTGACGAAGGAGCTCGGGTTGCTGTTGCTGCTCGGTTTTACTTTTGGTCGAGAAGCTGACGTAGTTGGGCTCTTCTTGTGGTGAACTCGAGCTTGGTAGTGGCATGAAGATGGTGCTGTTCGGGTTTGGCATTTGTTAAGCTGTGATGGGAGTGATGTTGTGATGATCAGCGATGATGGAGAAGAGTTTCAGCGATGATGGAGAAGAGTTTATCAGCTGATGATGGAGAAATATTTGCTGAAGAAAAAAAGCAAGCCAATGGCATAGGAGATGGTCTGGACTGTGAACTTAATGATATTCTTGGCATGGAATGCATGGAAATGAGTTTGTGTGTTGCTTCCATTAATGGTAGCAACGTTACTGTTGGATTAATGAGATAGCACGGGCTGTTGGGAGAGTTTGAGCTCGAGTTTGGAGGTCCTAGATGTGCTGTTGATGGTCAGTAATGGCCGTAAGCCAGTTGAGAAGAGAAAATAACTTAGAAGAAATGTTGGACATGCTACTTGAGTTCACAAGACAAGGCATGGAGGTGATAACTTCTTCACGTGCAAAAGCAAAAGAAGAGAAACTAAACAAAGAAATTAAAAGAAAAGGTTCGGAAGCACATGCGTATGGGAGAAGGCGTGAATGCATGGGCTGTTAGCACATGCACAAAGAACAAGAAAGATAGTTGCAGTCAAGAGCACATGGGCGGTTGAAAGAAAGAAATCTAGGAAAGAAAGCAGTTTCCACCTAGCATGCGCATGAGAAACGTGACGAAGAAAAACATAGAAAAGAAGACGGCTGTTGGAACTCGCGTGGGATGAAATCAACGTCCACCAGATGCACGTGGGGCAGAATTCTCCCCTATAAATATAGCTCCAAAACACCATATCCCACATCTCATCACACACATCTCCTCTACGCCTTCTCTTCTTTCATTTCTCTCCTTTCACTCCTTCTTTCATTTTAATTCTTCTTTTCTTTTGTTGTCAGATAAAATAGTAGGCTTTTAATTCTACTTCTTTATTGTATTTTAAATTATGAGTAACTAAAACTCTCTTTGATTAAGGGCGATTTTGAAGCCCGAAATATGAATCTATATTTGATATGAAATAACTTATTCTATTGCATTTATTTATGTTATTGATTGATTTTCTACTATTCTAATATTGTCTATGGATTATTTGTTAAGGGTTTAAGTTCGAAATTGAATCATTAATTATTAATCAATTTGCTAGTTTAGATTTTCTTCGACCCGTAATTGTCTAGAGAAGATACACACAAGTAGCAATATGTGGGTACTGATGATGGGACTTTGTTAAGTGTCCATATGTAGAAATCAACACTAGTGGGTGATTCATGCTTTTGAGTTCATCACTAGGAGCAACCTTATCTCACAGAACTTAGAGCATTTGTTTAAGTCAAACCTAGTAAGCGTACCTCTAGGAAACTTGGCAAGTAGGAACCTGTAGTCGAGCGCTTCCGTATCTGGTGAGCTAGGAGATAATAACGGAATAGTTGAGCGTATTAATTATTCTAGAGTTGTTAGTAACATGATAATGCAACGAACTTGGCTATATATCAATTTGGTTTGTATTCCGTGGTCTAGAATGAACCTTTAATCAATTTCATCTCATTTTTGAATACAATTTATAATTTTCCGATTTTCTACAACACATCTTTGCTAAGAGTATTTTCTTAACAACTAGAAACTTCCTACCTCCATTGGGACGATCCTGCTTACATTATACTACTTGCTAGTGTAAAAAGTATAGAAATATTATTTTTGCGAGTTCGACGCCTCGTCAGGAAGCAAGGAGTGTGTGAGACCAGAATAGTTTATTCTGGAAGATCAATTGGGTTTCTATAACTTGTTTACATAAAAGTAGGGGATCTAGCAAGTAAGTATTTTGAGTGTTTTCTTGTCCGAATGAACTTGTTGTTCAAATGGAAATAGGTAAGACCTATTTATAAAAGTCGAGGTAGAAACGTACCCTGGTCTTATTAAGGAGTGGGGAAGTAAATGTGAGGAGGTGGTAACCGTATGCATGGACTTGATGTCCCATAAAGTGGTTAACGCATAAAATTGGTTTTCATGAAACTCTTTACGTTATGGAATTGATGTTCCATAAAGTTTGTTAACTCACGGCTATATGTCCCATGAACGTTTCCCACATAACTCCTATATTTACTAGGCTCCTCACCCTTATGACACTTACTTATGAGGGGCATTGTGTACGCCGCACGTTGTATACCACCAAACCAATACTCAAAGAGAATCCCCCTATTTGTGTTTATGTCTTGAATGTTTTGGAAAACATGTAAAACGTTGTTGTGGCTTGGCAAGTCGAGCTTGGGGAAATTTCTATCCAGGTGACCTTCGACGGTCGAGATGTTGCATCTTGAGAGGAGGGGAAACCGTTGATCGTTGCACTCCTTCGTATTGGTAGCCACATAGTGAGGTCCAACAGGTTGGAACAGCGAGGGTGTGTTTATACTTGGCATGAGGAGCCAAGGGTTTTCCATGGGCGTATGGCATAGCTAGGGCCAAGGCGAGGGTGCTTGGATTGGCATGTCGTGACTAGCATGGCGAGGGCCAAGGAAAAGTGCATTTGGCATGGCGCGGCTATCTTGGCTAGGTTAGGTTTTGCTTGGCATGTGGGGCTAAGGGGTAGCCATGGGAGCATGGCGTGATTAGGGCCTAAGGCAAGGGCGCTTGGATAGTCGTGGCATGACTAGCATGGCTAGGGCCAAGGCATGGTGTGGCTATCTTGGCAAGGTTTGGTTTGGATTGGCATGTGGGGCCAAGGGGTAGCCACGGGCGCATGGCGTGACTAGCCTAGACTAGGCGCGCGACCAAGCTAGAGTTTCGGGTCTAAGGTCGTAAGGGGACCTTAGACGGCCAGGATTTGCTCCTGGGATTGAAGGGAAACCGTTAATTATTGCCTGCCTTCACTTTGGTAGTCGCATGAGGTAGGCCAGCAGGGTGGCACGACATGACGGTCCATGGAGAGACGTGTTTGGCATGGCGCGTCTAGCTTGGCTAGGTACGTGACCAAGCTAAGGTTTTGGGCCTAAACTCGTGAGGGGACTTTAGACGGCCAGGATTTTCTCCTGGGATTGAAGGGAAACCGTTGATGGTCGTCTGGCTTCAATTTGGTAGTCGTGAGGAGAAGGCCAGCAGTGTGGCGCGGCTAGCATAGCTAGGGCCATGGCATGGTATGATTGGCATGGCGCGGATAGCTTGGGCTAGGTGTGTCTGGAATGATTTTCCATAGGCGCAAGCGGTTAGAATAGTTGGAAAGCTTTGGTGAGGTTGGGTGTGGCTAGCATGATGTGCTATTGGCACATGAGATGTGACTAGCATAGCTAGGGCCATGGCATGGTGCGATTGGCATGGCGTGGTTAGGTTGAGCTAGGTGTGGCTGGCATGATTTTCCATTGGCACAAGGGTGCGGCTAGCATGGTTGGCATGCTTTGGCGCGGTTGGGTGTGGATGGCATGATTTTCCATTGGCACACGAGATGTGGCTAGAATATCTAGGGCCATGGCATGGTGCGATTGGCATGTGGCATGATTTTCCATTGGCACAAGGGTGCGGCTAGCATGCTTTGGCATGGTTGGTTTTGGCTGGCATGATTTTCCAATGGCACACGAGATGTGGCTAGCATAGCTAGGGCCATGGAATGGTGCGATTGGCATGGCGCGGCTAGCTTGGGCTAGGTGTGGCTGGCATGATTTGCCATTGGCACATGGGGGAATTAATGTTTGATTTGTCGTAATCCTAATTTGAAAAAATATACCCCAGTAATTATTAGAGACATATTAAAAGCTTTTTATTAAATGCGCCTAGTAAATGCCTGTTTTAAATGTCTGCTAGGGTTTAGCGTTTTACGATTTTAAACCTAAACTAAAGACCACTATCAACAACTTTATAGGACCGTTAAGCACTAAGATAGTGGCACCCTACTAGGCCAATGAAGTGCAAGAGTAGCGCTACATTTTAAAGATATATGGATAAGGAATGAAGCTAATGGTCGACACAATAAGGCTTCATTGAGGAGAAGGACAGACGAGGCCAAAGTAACAGATGCAACATGCGATGTTGGCATCAAAGAATGTCCATGGAATTGAGTTAGCCTAAACTCAAGGATGATGCAAGAAGAGTGAAGTTGACTAAGAGTTAGTCTATGCATTAGTTCAAGGCAGGGCCAAAGACTGAGCAGTACAAACAAGTTGGTAATGCAAGAGTTGCTAGAGTGAGCTTAAGGAGTCGGCCTATACAATTAAAGCATAAAGAGTGTCCGTGCATAAGTTTAGAATGATAAACACGCAGGGCCAAGAGGGCTGAATGTTGGAGCGTGGCATAATTCAGTATAGCGCAACAAGTATTGCAATATGGCTCAAGTGACGGTTACAAGTTGGTTATGAGTTTCACAAGCATGCCAGTGACGCGTGATGAAGTAGAACAGTTATAAAGGAGTTTATAAACGTGGGAGCAAGAGTTCTAACTGCTAGAGAACAGGTGTTGGATGATTGGATGAAGTAGAATGGTTATAAAGTTGTTGTATAAATAGTCCTAAGGCATAGAAAATTCAGTAGCTAGCATATGCAAGAGAATCCTAGCCTATGTGAGAGTGAAGCTTGCATAGAGAGTGAATAGGGGAGTTTTTATAAGACTAAGACTTGGTTCAAGGGTGAAAAAATCTGTGTAAGTCCCCAAGTGGGAAAGTTTTGTATTTCTTCCCTTTGATGCAATAAAAAGAGTTGATTGTGTCATATTCTAAGTGTTCTTGGTTGGCTGATTGTTGTTATCAAAGTATGGTAAAGATTGAATGCATTATGGGGTGCATTTGATGAGTTTAAGTTGAAGAGAAAGAAGGTTAAAGACTTCCGATGTAGAATTGTTGAGTTGGCTATTTGCATTGGTGCAAAATTATAAGGCTGAAGTGCAAGTGGGTGAAGCTTTATTCACAGAACCATTGTGTTGCCGGGTTACATTTTCGCAGAAAATATCTGGGTTGTTTGAAGATGTGACAATTCGGGTATCAGAGATGTGTTTGGTGAAAAGATCGAGTGTATTTGTTGAATAATACACTAGGACTTCTTTCTCTCTTAAGCTAATTTCCTGTGAGCAAGTAAGTGGCGCATTACTTTCAGAATATTGCATTATAAATGATTTCTAATGGAATGATGATCGACGAAGAAACTGGATCGAGCATGATTCAATTTGAATCAATTTCCTTTTTTATATAAATATTATTAGTATAACATTGCGTTTGATCACACTAGGACTTCTTTCTCTTAAGCTAATTTACGTTTGATGAGGAGTATAGTAGTAATCTTGATGATTTTACCATAGACATGGGATGTGATGGCCTTTAAAGTCCTCTTCTTTCTGAAGATAAGGGCAGGATAGACCCAGTTGAAGGAAGAACATCAGACTAGTTCAAAGAATTTTACGAAATAGTAGGGGCAGTCGAGGAAAAGGTATCTGATGCAACCTTGTTGAATTGTGAAACCAATGCTGAAGTGACTGAATTAAAGGTGCAATTCAGTGACATAAAGACCATACTAACAAGCTACATGAAGCAGATGTTTGAGGAAGTGCCAAGCATTCGTGGGTTAATCAGTAACGACATGTTTGTAGGAGGAAACGTGCATGGAGAAAGCTCAAATCGAGTCTCCGAGCCAAGAATTTACGTTGGTTCCAGAAATGCTAAAGAAATTGAGAATTTCTTGTATGACGTTGAGGCATACTTTGAAGCGAATGGAATTGGGGAAGGACAAAAAGTAACTCTCGCAGGAAATTACCTTGGTGGTGATGCAAATCTTTGGTGGAGAACTATGCTGCAAGAAGTTGAAGATGTTGTTTATGCCAATCCTATGTCATGTAATGACATGAAAGATGGACTGAGATGTCAGTTCTGTCCAACCAATGGTGCTTGGTATGCAAGAGAAAGTTTACGTAGGCTAAAAATAATGGGTACACCACAGTCCTATGATGAAAACTTCATTGCATTGGTGCAAGAAGTACGTGGCATGAGTGAAGAAGATCAGATGTTCCAATTTCTGGATGGCGCAAGTTCGAGTGTGAGTGCTGAACTTAAGAAGCGAAAAATCCAGAGTATCCATATGGCTATTCAAGCGGTAAGAGAGATTACTAGTTTCACAACAACTGAAGATGTGCAGAGCTGTGAAGGTAAGGCCAAAGAAAAGGAAAAATCTGTAGGCATTATGCGTAACCATGAGCCAAAGGAAGATGAATTATTCTCTTCAGCCCGGAAGTATAGGGATGTTTCATTTTCAAAGGTTTACATTTCGCTAGAAGATGTCCACTCAAAGCACAACTTAATGCATCGGTTGGGAATGACTATGGGGGTCATTCTAGCAAGACTCGTGAAGGCCGAAGTGAGGGCTCAAGGAAGAGACCACGCAGCGAAATCTTTTCTCACTTCGACAAGAGTAGAAACTAAGATATAAATAAGAAGGTGTGTTGCTGTCTCCTTCGGCGACACCTAGTGCAGAAAATGTGGTATTTTCTGATCTTGTTTGGCATATCTTAGTTTGATAGTTGTTGCAAACTCTTTGTGTAAAGTTTGGTTGTACAGACTTTTATTGAGTATTCAAGTTTGTATATACTTTGCTTTGGTGTAAGCAAGTTGCTTTGTTAATGAAGTTTTAGCTTTCCAAAAGTGATCAAGAGGATCATTCATGTAATGGAACATGGTCTTGTTATGTAAGAGTAGTAATGAATGAGGGTGTTTTCGTTTATAAAGTCTTGCCTCTTTATTTACGATATAAAGCTAGTTCATGGGGAGATGCTGCAAGTAGCATACTTAGCATAACATATGCAGTAGCAAGACAAGTTAAAAGCTAATAAGAAAAGCATAGGACAAGGGTCCTAGTTGATATAGAAATGATGTTGGTGTTTGGGGATTGCAAAATGGCACGACAGTAGATGGGCGGTGATAGTGTAAGCAATGCAACAAGTTAGAGATCATTTTATCAACAAGCATTAGTTGGGTAGAACTCATGGCCTTAGAGAAATACACACACACTTTCAGGCAATTATCAATGCAGTTCAAAGAAGTATTTGAAGACATATTGGCTTTGAAGGCATAACATATGGACGACTAAAGGGTTAGCTAATGATATGTCCAAGAGATAGTTAGTCACAGTTTTAAATGGGTTGTGCAACTCAATAGTTTTGTTGCATAGAAGTTAAGCAAAGAAAACTCACCATTTTAGTACGAGTATGCAAGATGGCATAAGTATAGAGTTTATACTTGGTGGCCGCATTCAGAGAAATGAGTTCTTCAATGATGCTTGCATAATATGTGTTTGGCGAGGCATGAAGTGTTAAATTCTGGTGTCTAATACAAAGAGAACCCCGATTACTTTGTGACGTGCTTAATGAGGATCACGGAGAACAACAGTTCAACAGAAAGTACTTAACAAAACTGATTGAAAATGATGCCAAGTCATTTATAAGTCCTTGTCAAGTTGTGTGTGATGCAAGAGGCAAAGTCGGGAAGCAATGGCAATGATCATGGTGATCAGATTAATAAGAAATGAGAAGGTGTGTACACTTAGGCACAAATGATTCATGTGAAGTTCAAGCAAAATTCACGGAATTGGCTAAATAAGAATTTCATAGTTGCATTTGGGTATTGATGCATGATTTGAGTAGCAGCGAAAGCATAGTGCACGGCGCCTAGAAGTGGCTCAAGTATATGAAATCAATGGAAAAGTAGTAAAGCTAAGTGATGGAATAAAGTACTAGGAAGATAAGAGTTGGCACAATTAAAGGCTAAACAAAGTTTGCTGATTTCTAAGAAATGCTCAGAAGCGTACAAGGCCAGAGAACAAGTATAACAAGTATACTTGGTTGCGTTCAACGAGGGCGTTAAACGGATTAGGTGGGGGAGGTCATGACATGGATGCAAGTGTCGCATAATGATTACCCATCACAGAGTTGCAGGCCAAGTCAGTATGCAGCCACTCCGTTTCAGGAAAAGTGATACTTTCGCTCCATTTCAGAAAAAGTGATACTTTCTCTCCGTTTTTGAAATGGAGCGAAAGTATCACTTTTTCTGTAACGGGACGAAAGTATCACTTTCCCAAAACGGAGCAAAAATATCACTTTTGATTGGGTAGAGGACGACAAGGCGAAGCCAGCGGCGAAAGAACGGAGTCATTCGGAGTTCGTATGAAGAAGTTATGGGCAAAACGAGAAGTTAAGCTTGTCAGTTATCCAGAACTGACAGTTAAACAATATTGCTAAAGGCACCCCATCTCCTGTTAAGGGCCAGACACAATTCAAAGGAACTGCTAAAGGAAGTCAGTCTCTTTGCTAAGGGGCTGCCAAGATTCAAATATTGTTAAGGCACCCAGCCTTTTTGTTAAGGGCTGCCAGAATTCAAATAACAGAGAGATGCTCGAGAACGGAGACGCTGAATGCATGGTCGGAGAGTTGGCAGTGACGAAGGAGCTCGGGTTGATGTTGCTGCTCGGTTTTACTTTTGGTCGAGAATCTGACGGAGTTGGGTTGTTGCTGTGGTGAACTCGAGCTTGGCAGTGGCATGAAGATGGTGCTGTTCGGGTTTGGCGTTTTGTTGTGATGGAGTGATGCTGTGATGATCAGCGATGATGGAGAAGAGTTTACAGTGAAGAAAAGAAGCAAGCCAATGGCATAGGAGATGGTCTGGACTGTGAACTTAATGATATTCTTGGCATGGAATGCATGGAAATGAGTTTGTGTGTTGCTTCCATTAATGGTAGCAACGTTACTGTTGGATTAATGAGATAGCACGGGCTGTTGGGAGAGTTTGAGCTCGAGTTTGGAGGTCCTAGATGTGATGTTGATGGTCAGTAATGGCCGTAAGCGGGTTGATAAGAGAAAATAACTGAGAAGAAATGTTGGACGTGCTACTTGAGTTCACAAGACAAGGCATGGAGGTGATAACTTCTTCACGTGCAAAAGCAAAAGAAGAGAAACTAAACAAAGAAATTAAAAGAAAAGGTTCGGAAGCACATGCGTATGGGAGAAGGCGTGAATGCATGGGCTGTTAGCACATGCAAAAAGAACAAGAAAGATAGTTGCAGTCAAGAGCACATGGGCGGTTGAAAGAAAGAAATCTAGGAAAGAAAGCAGTTTCCACCCAGCATGCGCATGAGAAATGTGACGAAGAAAAACATAGAAAAGAAGACGGCTGTTGGAACTCGCGTGGGATGAAATCAGCGTCCACCAGATGCACGTGGGGCAGAATTCTCCCCTATAAATATAGCTCCAAAACACCATATCCCACATCTTATCACACACATCTCCTCTACGCCTTCTCTTCTTTCATTTCTCCCCTTTCACTCCTTCTTTCATTTTAATTCTTCTTTTCTTTTGTTGTCAGATAAAATAGTAGGCTTTTAATTCTACTTCTTTATTTACTTATTTGTTAGTATTTTAAATTATGAGTAACTAAAACTCTCTTTGATTAAGTGCGATTTTGAAGCCCGAAATATGAATCTATATTTGATATGAAATAACTTATTCTATTGCATTTATTTATGTTATTGATTGATTTTCTACTATTCTAATATTGTCTATGGATTATTTGTTAAGGGTTTAAGTTCGAAATTGAATCATTAATTCTTAATCAATTTGCTAGTTTATATTTTCTTCGACCCGTAATTGTCTAGAGAAGATACACACAAGTAGCAATATGTGGGTACTGATGATGGGACTTTGTTAAGTGTCCATATGTAGAAATCAACACTAGTAGGTGATTCATTCTTTTGAGTTCATCACTAGGAGCAACCTTATCTCACATAACTTAGAGCATTTGTTTAAGTCAAACCTAGTAAGTGTACCTCTAGGAAACTTGGCAAGTAGGAACCTGTAGTCAAGCGCTTCCGTATCTGGTGAGCTAGGAGATAATAACGGAATAGTTGAGCGTACTAATTATTCTAGAGTTGTTAGTAACATGATAATGCAACGAACTTGGCTATATATCAATTTGGTTTGTATTCCGTGGTCTAGAATGAACCTTTAATCAATTCCATCTCATTTTTGAATACAATTTATAATTTTCCGATTTTCTACAAAACATCTTTGCTAAGAGTATTTTCTTAACAACTAGAAACTTCCTAGCTCCATTGGGACGATCCTGCATACATTATACTACTTGCTAGTGTAAAAAGTAGAGAAATATTATTTGTGCGAGTTCGACGCCTCGTCAGGAAGCAAGGAGTGTGTGAGACCAGAATAGTTTATTCTGGAAGAGCAATTGGGTTTCTATAACTTGTTTACATAAAAGTAGGGGAGCTAGCAAGTAAGTATTTTGAGTGTTTTCTTGTCCGAATGAACTTGTTGTTCAAATGGAAATAGGTAAGACCTATTTATAAAAGTCGAGGTAGAAACATACCCTGGTCTTATTAAGGAGTGGGGAAGTAAATGTGAGGTGGTGGTAACCGTATGCATGGACTTGATGTCCCATAAAGTGGTTAACGCATAAAATTGGTTTTCATGAAACTCTTAACGTTATGGAATTGATGTTCCATAAAGTTTGTTAACTCACGGCTATATGTCCCATGAACGTTTCCCACATAACTCCCGTATTTACTAGGATCCTCACCCTTATGACACTTACTTATGAGGGGCGTTGTGTACGCCGCACGTTGTATACCACCAAACCAATACTCAAAGAGAATCCCCCTATTTGTGTTTATGTCTCGAATGTTTTGGAAAACATGTAAAACGTTGTTGTGGCTTGGAAAGTCGAGCTTGGGGAACTTTCTATCCAGGTGACCTTCGACGGTCGAGATGTTGCATCTTGAGAGGAGGGTAAACCTTTGATCGTTGCACTCCTTCGTATTGGTAGCCACATAGTGAGGTCCAACAGGTTGGAACAGCGAGGGTGTGTTTATACTTGGCATGAGGAGCCAAGGGTTTTCCATGGGCTAATGGCATATCTAGGGCCAAGGAGAGGGTGCTTGGATTGGCATGTCGTGACTAGCAAGGCGAGGGCCAAGGAAAAGTGCGTTTGGCATGGCGCGGCTAGCTTGGCTAGGTTAGGTTTTGCTTGGCATGTGGGGCCAAGGGGTAGCAATGGGCGCATGGCGTGATTAGGGCCTAAGTCAAGGGCGCTTGGATAGTCGTGGCATGACTAGCATGGCTAGGGCCAAGGCATGGTGTGGCTAGCTTGGCAAGGTTTGGTTTGGATTGGCATGTGGGGCCAAGGGGTAGCCACGGGCGCATGGCGTGACTAGCCTGGACTAGGCGCGCGACCAAGCTAGAGTTTCGGGTCTAAGGTCGTAAGGGGACCTTAGACGGCCAGGATTTGCTCCTGGGATTGAAGGGAAACCGTTAATTATTGCCTGCCTTCACTTTGGTAGTCGCATGAGGTAGGCCAGCATGGTGGCACGGCATGACGGTCCATGGCGAGACGTGTTTGGCATGGCGCGTCTAGCTTGGCTAGGTACGTGACCAAGCTAAGGTTTTGGGCCTAAACTCGTGAGGGGACTTTATACGGCCAGGATTTTCTCCTGGGATTGAAGGGAAACCGTTGATGGTCGTTTGGCTTCAATTTGGTAGTCGTGAGGAGAAGGCCAGCAGTGTGGCGCGGCTAGCATAGCTAGGGCCATGGCATGGTGTGATTGGCATGGCGCGGATAGCTTGGGCTAGGTGTGTCTGGCATGATTTTCCATAGGCGCAAGCAGTTAGCATGGTTGGCAAGCTTTGGTGCGGTTGGGTGTGGCTAGCATGATGTGCCATTGGCACACGAGATGTGACTAGCATAGCTAGGGCCATGGCATGGTGTGATTGGCATGGGGTGGTTAGCTTGAGCTAGGTGTGGCTGGCATGATTTGCCATTGGCACAAGGGTGCGGCTAGCATGGTTGGCATGCTTTGGCGCGGTTGGGTGTGGATGGCATGATTTTCCATTGGCACACGAGATGTGGCTAGCATAGCTAGGGCCATGGAATGGTGCGATTGGAATGTGGCATGATTTTCCATTGGCACAAGGGTGCGGCTAGCATGGTTGGCATGCTTTGGCATGGTTGGTTGTGGCTGGCATGATTTTCCATTGCCACACGAGATGTGGCTAGCATAGCTAGGGCAATGGCATGGTGCGATTGGCATGGCGCGGCTAGCTTGGGCTAGGTGTGGCTGACATGATTTTCCATTGGCACATGGGGGAATTAATGTTTGGTTTGTAGTAATCCTAATTTGAAAAAATATACCCGGTAATTATTAGAGACATATTAAAAGCTTTTTATTAAATGCGCCTAGTAAATGCCTATTTTAAATGTCTGCTAGGGTTTAGCGTTTTACGATTTTAACCCTAAACTAAAAACCACTATCAACAACTGTATAGGACCGTTAAGCACTAAGATAGTGGCACCCTACTAGGCTAATGAAGTGCAAGAGTAGCGCTACATTTTAAAGATATATGGCTAAGGAATGAAGCTAATGGTCGACACAATAAGGCTTCATTGAGGAGAAGGCCAGACGAGGCCAGAGTAACAGATGCAACATGCGATGTTGGAATCAAAGCATGTCCATGGAATTGAGTTAGCCTAAACTCAAGGATGATGCAAGAAGAGTGAAGTTGACTAAGAGTTAGTCTATGCATTAGTTCAAGGCATGGCCGAAGACTGAGCAGTGCAAACAAGTTGGTAATGCAAGAGTTTCTAGAGTGAGCTTAAGGAGTCGGCCTATACAATTAAAGCATAAAGAGTGTCCGTGCATAAGTTTAGAATGATAAGCACGCAGGGCCAAGAGGGATGAATGTTGGAGCGTGGCAGAATTCAGTATGGCGCAACAAGTAGTGCAATATGGCTCAAGTGACGGTTACAAGTTGGTTATGAGTTTCACAATCATGCCAGTGACGCGTGATGAAGTAGAACAATTATAAAGGAGTTTATAAACGTGGGAGCAAGAGTTCTAACTGCTAGAGAACAGGTGTTGGATGATTGGATGAAGTAGAATGGTTATAAAGTTGTTGTATAAATAGTCCTAAGGCATAGAAAATTCAGTAGCTAGCATATGCAAGAGAATCCTAGCCTATGTGAGAGTGAAGCTTGCATAGAGAGTGAATAGGGGAGTTTTTATAAGACTAAGACTTGGTTCAAGGGTGAAAAAATCTGTATAAGTCCCCAAGTGGGCAAGTTTTGTATTTCTTCCCTTTGATGAAATAAAAAGAGTTGATTGTGTCATATTCTAAGTGTTCTTGGTTGGATGATTGTTGTTAGAAAAGTATGGCAAAGATTGAATGCATTATGGGGTGCATTTGATGAGTTTAAGTTGAAGATAAAGAAGGTTAAAGACTTCCGATGTAGAATTGTTGAGTTGGCTATTTACATTGGTGCAAAATTATAAGGCTGAAGTGCAAGTGGGTGAAGCTTTATTCACAGAACCATTGTGTTGCCGGGTTACATTTTCGCAGAAAATATCTGGGGTGTTTGAAGATGTGACAATTCGGGTATAAGAGATGTGTTTGGTGAACAGTTCGAGTGTATTTGTTGAATAATACACTAGGACTTCTTTCTCTCTTAAGCTAATTTCCTGTGAGCAAGTAAGTGGCGCATTACTTTCAGAATATTGCATTATAAATGAGTTCTAATGGAATGATGATCGACGAAGAACTACCTGGTATGTTTGATCAGCTTGAGGAGTATAGTAGTAATCTTGATGATTTTACCATAGACATGGGATGTGATGGCCTTTAAAGTCCTCTTCTTTCTGAAGATAAGGGCAGGCTAGACCCAGTTGAAGGAAGAACATCAGACTAGTTCAAAGAATTTTACGAAAGAGTAGGGGCAGTCGAGGAAAAGGTATCTGATGCAACCTTGTTGAATTGTGAAACCAATGCTGAAGTGACTGAATTAAAGGTGCAATTCAGTGACATAAATACCATACTAACAAGCTACACGAAGAAGATGTTTGAGGAAGTGCCAAGCATTCGTGGGTTAATCAGTAACGACATGTTTGTAGGAGGAAACGTGCATGGAGAAAGCTCAAATCGAGTCTCCGAGCCAAGAATTTACGTTGGTTCCAGAAATGCTAAAGAAATTGAGAATTTCTTGTATGACGTTGAGGCACACTTTGAAGCGAATGGAACTGGGGAAGGACAAAAAGTAACTCTCGCAGGAAATTACCTTGGTGGTGATGCAAATCTTTGGTGGAGAACTATGCTGCAAGAAGTTGAAGCTGTTGTTTATGCCAATCCTATGTCATGGAATGACATGAAAGATGGACTGAGATGTCAGTTCTGTCCAACCAATAGTGCTTGGTATGCAAGAGAAAGTTTACGTAGGCTAAAAATAATGGGTACACCACAGGCCTATGATGAAAACTTCCTTGCATTGGTGCAAGAAGTACGTGGCATGAGTGAAGAAGATCAGATGTTCCAATTTATGGATGGCGCAAGTTCGAGTGTGATTTCTGAACTTAAGAAGCGAAAAATCCAGAGTATCCAGATGGATATTCAAGCGGTAAGAGAGCTTACTAGTTTCACAACAACTGAAGATGTGCAGAGCTGTGAAGGTAAGGCCAAAGAAAAGGAAAAATCTATAGGCAGTAAGCGTAACCATGAGACAAAGGAAGATGAATTATTCTCTTCATCCCGGAAGTATAGGGGATGTTTCATTTTCAAAGGTTTACATTTCGCTAGAAGCTGTCCACTCAAAGCACAACTTAATGAATCGGTTGGGAATGACTATGGGGGTCATTCTAGCAAGACTCGTGAAGGCCGAAGTGAGGGCTCAAGGAAGAGACCACGCAGCGAAATCGTTGCTCACTTCGACAATAGTAGAAACTAAGATATAAATAAGAAGGTGTGTTGATGTCTCCTTCGGCGACACCTAGTGCAGAAAATGTGGTATTTTCTGATCTTGTTTGGCATAGCTTAGTTTGATAGTTGTTGCAAACTCTGTGTGTAAAGTTTTGTTGTACATACTTTTATTTGAGTATTCAAGTTTGTATATACTTTGCTTTGGTGTAAGCAAGTTGCTTTGTTAATGAAGTTTTAGCTTTCCAAAAGTGATCAAGAGGATCATCCATGTAATGGAACATGGTATTGTTATGTAAGAGCAGTAATGAATGAGGGTGTTTTCGTTTATAAAGTCTTGCCTCTTTATTTACGATATAAAGCTAGTTCATGGGGAGATGCTGCAAGTAGCATACTTAGCATAACATATGCATTAGCAAGACAAGTTAAAAGCTAATAAGCAAAGCATAGGACAAGGGTCCTAGTTGATATAGAAATGATGTTGGTGTTTGGGGATTTCAAAATGGCACGACAGTAGATGGGCGGTGATAGTGTAAGCAATGCAGCAAGTTAGAGATCATTTTATCAACAAGCATTAGTTGGGTAGAACTCATGGCCTTAGAGAAAGACACACACACTTTCAGGCAATTATCAATGCAGTTCAAAGAAGTATTTGAAGACATATTGGCTTTGAAGGCATAACATATGGACGACTAAAGGGTTAGCTAATGATATGTCCAAGAGATAGTTAGTCACAGTTTTAAATGGGTTGTGCAACTCAATAGTTTTGTTGCATAGAAGTTAAGCAAAGAAAACTCACCATTTTAGTACGAGTATGCAAGATGGCATAAGTATAGAGTTTATACTTGGTGGCCGCATTCAGAGAAATGAGTTCTTAAATGATGCTTGCATAATATGTGTTTGGCGAGGCATGAAGTGTTAAATTCTGGTGTCTAATACAAAGAGAACCCCGATTACTTTGTGACGTGCTTAATGAGGATCACGGAGAACAATAGTTCAACAGAAAGTACTTAACAAAACTGATTGAAAATGATGCCAAGTCATTTATAAGTCCTTGTCAAGTTGTGTGTGATGCAAGAGGCAAAGTCGGGAAGCAATGGAAATGATCATGGTGATAAGATTAATAAGAATCATTACGTGTGTACACTTAGGCACAAATGATTCATGTGAAGTTCAAGCACAATTCACGGAATTGGCTAAATAAGAATTTCATAGTTGCATTTGGGTATTGATGCATGATTTGAGTAGCAGCGAAAGCGTAGTGCACGGCGCCTAGAAGTGGCTCAAGTATATGAGATCAATGGAAAAGTAGTAAAGCTAAGTGATGGAATAAAGTACTAGGCAGATAAGAGTTGGCACAATTAAAGGATAAACAAAGTTTGCTGATTTCTAAGAAATGCTCAGAAGCGTACAAGGCCAGAGAACAAGTATAACAAGTATACTTGGTTGCGTTCAACGAGGGCGTTAAACGGATTAGGTGGGCGAGGTCATGACATGGATGCAAGTGTCGCATAATGATTACCCATCACAGAGTTGCAGGCCAAGTCAGTATGCAGCCACTCCGTTTCAGGAAAAGTGATACTTTCGCTCCATTTCAAAAAAAGTGATACTTTTTTAGTTAATTTTTTTAAAATATTAAATTTACTAATTATTACTATTGTTATCATTGTTAAAAAAAATTATGTTTACTTAACCACTTTTTAATATATACATAATATTCAAACAAAAAAATAAATTAAAATTAAGTAATTATTTAAATTTTTTATTTTTGACAAATTAAATGAAATGGTATCATATAATAGTTTGAAATAAAATATAATAATAAAATATAAGAAATAAAAATTGATTGTATATATATTTAAGGGTAATTTTTGTCATTTACAATATAAAATAGGGACAAAAAAGGTAAATCAAGCATTAAATTTTGATGGGACTAAAGCTTATGCTTTTGTTGCTTTTAAAAGATCCTCATCCCCAGCTTTTAAAAATTGAGGAATCTGGGAATTGCTTTGGGTAAAAAGCACTTTGATTTTTTTACCAAACACCAATTTCAAAAATTATTGACATATATAGCATTACCAAACCTAGCCTTAGATTACACTAGCATTCTATACTTTTCTTGTCCGAATAATCTAACCGACTGTCCATACAACTCTAGAGACTTCATATAACTATGACTACTAGTTTTTACATTTTTGGTAAACAATAAACTCTTGAAAATGCATTAGGTCCAACAGTTATCAATCCGGTGCGTATGCACCGCGTTAGGGGATTGTTTGAATAATAATGGAAACCTAATTTTCCTGTTTTTAGTCGGAAGAATGCCATCCCTTATACATCTTCATACCGGGATTAGAATTCCATACCTCAGAGAATCAGAGACAACTAGGTTTAATATTCATCCATAAATCAAAGAATCAGAGACAACTAGATAAAAAAAATGCATAGATGGTCAAAAACCAAGTTGTTTGTTTACAAAAGAAATCCACTCATTCTCAAAAATAAGTTTTTCTAAAAATTTAGATGTTCATATCCTGCGACAAACAGATGTTGTAAAATGACATCATCAATGTACTCAAGATATCATCAAACAGATACATTCTTCTCAGTCAGGAAAAACGAGACAAAGTTCAACACACATGGAAACGTTTAGTTTCGCAAAGAATGTTGCAGTAATGAATCCCAACTCATTCCCTTAGTTAGAAAACGAGTTTTGGTGAATACTTCCTATTCATTCCTCGCAGCAGAATGATCCCCGTGTGCTTGTCCACAAGAAAATGAGATTTATGAAACTCAAAATACACATTATTATCACTACAAAATTGACTGGCTGATAACAGATTTGTTTTGATCTGTGGTACATGGTATATGTTGTTTAAGTGAAAAGATCTTGAGTTGTATGTAAAAGAAGCGTTACCAACATTGGCAATATTAAGAGAATTACCATTACCAACATGAACCATCTTTGTTCCTTGGTACTCATGGGGAATAGTTAGGTTTCTCATATCCGCTGTTAGATGGTGAGTAGCACCAGTGTCGGTTACCCACTGATTTCCAGGTGCACTATTTGGTAATGCAATGTAGGCAGCTGGTTGACGTTGTTGATTATAGCTGGGTTTATAACGAAACCAACAGCGATCCGCCTGGTGATTGTCCTTCTTGCATATTTGACATGGATGTTCAAACTTTGATGCCTTCTTTTGATGTGGATGAGAACGACGATTGGCCTGGTTGTTGTTGCTATAAGACGGTCCACGATTTTGTTGATTGTAATATCGCGGTGATGATTTGCTGGAAGATCCATGGTTTCAAAATCTACGTTTGCAATGGGTTGTTGGATAGCAGATAGGTGTTGTTCTAGCCTCATGTCAAATGTCAGAAGATGTGCATAAAAGGTTTGCATATCTAGATTTTTAACAGTACTCAGTGCAGTGACGATAGGGTCATACGATTGATTTAATCCATTGCTAATGGATTGTTTCATTTCATCAGCACTAACAACATACCCGGTAGCTACAAGTTGATCAAATAATGCTTTTGCATCACTAAAATAGGCTTTGAGAGATTTGTTACCTTTGGTCAGGGAGTGCAATTGCTTTTTCAAGTGCATCTGATGAAATTTTGTTTTACGAGCAAACTCTGCTTCTACCGTATCCCATACTTCCTTTGCCGTATCTAAACCTCTGACAACTCCTAAAACTTCAGGAGTGAGGGTTGAGTTCAACCAACCAACGAGCAAGGAGTCATGTTCTTCAAACGTTGTAAACTCAGGGTCACAGCTTCAGAATTTGGTAGGGTTCTGTTTGGTTTTGTTTTTGTACCATCAATGAAACTAGTTAATCCATGGCCTTTCAGAATGGGTTTAAACTGGGTTTTCCATAATGGGTAGTTTGAATCTGTTAACTTAAGAGTTACCAGATGATGGATCGGTATGTTTTGAAGTTGATTTGTTGTTGTCATGGTATTTGGTGTTTCTAGTTTTTTTTTTTTTTTGATTGTTTTGGAAGCGTAGCTTGGATCAAGGATGATACCAACTTAGAAAATGAGTTTTGGTGAATACTTCCACCGTTTTCACTGATGGAACAATCTCATATTTATTTGAACGAGATTACAAGAAGTTGTTACACTTTTCTAATCAATAGCTAACAGTTTTGCTATTCAAGAGGTAACAGAAGAAACATAAAAATAGCCTAAGGACTATTGCAGAATACTAGGTATTGTGACTTTATTCAATGCCAGGTTGCTATTGTTGTTGAGAGTCTTCAGCTGCTGAGCTGTGATCTTTAACACCCTCAAACCCTATCTATTTGTTCTTCATCATGATCAGTTTTGAAAGACAAGACATCGGATCGATAGAGACGGTTTTAAGATATATTCTGCCCAAACAGAGTATGTACATTGTATACTACTGAAATATTTCAAGTTGTATACTGCCAAAATATTCCAAGTTATGCCAATTCGAATTACAACAGCAAAAAACAGATATGACTCAAAAGAAAACAAAGGAACAATTGATTAATCATAAAAAATACGTATTGTTCACCAGCCATCGGATCCATCACTAAAAATATCTCTAAAAACAATATTTGTCAAACTAAAAACTGACATTGGAGGAATAAAAAAGGAGTCGTCCTGGAGGAATAAATAAGGAGTCGTATTGGTTTAAGAATAAATTGAGTTCCTTTTGACTTGATCCACAATAATCACACGACATTTCATTCGAATGCTCAGATATCTGACACAGAAGTGGTGTATATTAATTGAAAAAGAATGACGATGAAATGTCCCATCCACAAATGAATTATTTGATAGAATGACTATGCGATGTCCCATCCACAAGTGAATTATTTGATAGAATGAGGATGCGATGTCCCATCCACATATTGTACACAAAGTGGAGGAGTTGGTATAAGAAGGCAACTGCACTAGGCAGGATCACCTTATGTGTCTTTGTCCCATCAAAGATTTGTTTTTCTTCATCAACTTTAGTCATCCATTTTTTTCTTCTTTGAAGCAACTTTTGACATCCATGCACTTAGATAAGCATTTTTTCTTTCTTTTTTTTTTCTTGCTTAGTCATTGACTCAATTTAATGTTAGTCATCGATAAAAAAAAAATTGTGGACAAGCGGTGATAATTTTGAACCGGAGATCAAACTGTTATTTATCGATGACTAACATTAAACTGTTATATCAAGGGGTCATCAAACATGATATGAATGAGATATATTGGTCTTCGGTTACACTAGATTCCCTACCAAAACACTAAAAAAGATAAACTAGATTCGAGGATACGATAAACTTTGTTTTATTTTCCTGAAGGATAGGTTTCTAAAAACCCATAATTTATTTAATGATGTGGAAACTTTTTCAAAATCTTGCAATCAATAGATGATCAAAGAGATAAATGATGTAACGTCAAATAAAGTTATATAATACGACAATTAGCTACACTATTCTGGTGAGGACTTTCGTATGTGTCTTCTTTTTCTTCGAGCCACCAAGGACTTTAGTATACGTGTCTTCTTTTTCTTCAGGACACCAACCACAAAGAAAACCTTATTAATATGGGAAAGATAAACCTTATTGCTTTATTTCATTTCAATTATTCTGGATTTTCCTGATTTTTCCTGATTAATAAAACGATGGATGCAATGAGAAATAGTTCATGGGTTTTTCTGTGTGTTGTACTTTTTAATTTTTGCATGTGCAGTAAACCCCATCATATAATTGCCGCGGATACAATTTCTTCTGGTGATTCTCTGAACGGAAATCAAACTATAATATCAAAGGGTGATAGATTTGTATTGGGTTTCTTCAGATCAGGTACGTCTCAGAATTACTATATAGGTATTTGGTATTCTTACAATAGAGTCTCAGTTCAAACTGTTGTCTGGGTTGCTAACAGAGATGCACCTATTCTTGATCCACCTTCTTCAAAGTTAACAATTTTAGATGGAAACTTAGTTTTACTTGGTGGTTTTAGTAATACTCCAATTTGGTCTACTAATTTAACTTCAAGGACTCTGAATACAACTCAAGTAGTTCTTGGCGATGACGGAAATCTTGTTCTTAGAGATGAGTCGAATCCTTCAGTTGTACTTTGGCAGAGTTTTGACTATCCAGCATATACTTGGTTACCTGGTGCAAAAATTGGGTTTAATAAAAAAACTAACCAAAGCCAAACGCTTACTTCATGGAGAAGTCGAGAAAATCCAGCCATGGGACTTTACAGCTTTGAATCAGGGCCAAGTGGAACAAGTCAGTATGCTTTATACTGGAACAACTCCATAATATACTGGAACAGTGGGGAGTGGCATGAAAAATCAAAATTCTTTGTTTCGGCTCCTGAGATGAGATTAAATTACATTTTTAATTATAGTTGCGTTTCAAATGTAAATGAGAGTTATTTTACTTATTCACTGTACAACAATTCTATCATTTCTAGATTTGTGATGGATTTTACTGGACGAATCCAGCAACTTACATGGTCACAAACAACGCAAAGGTGGGATTTGTTTTGGTCTGTACCCAAACGACCATGTGAGGCTTTTGGTAATTGTGGACCTTTTGGCTACTGCAACCAGGATACTTGGAGTTGTGAGTGTTTGCCGGGTTTCGTCCCACGATCTCCTCCGGATTGGAGTCTCCAGGATTCAACTAGCGGGTGTGTTAGTAGTATGCCATTGCAATGTGGGAGTAAAGATAGTTTCTCACCAGTCCCAGTATCAAATTTGCCTATCCCCCGGTTTGATCAAGGCATGCCTACCGCTGAAATATGCAAGTCAGCTTGCGAGGATACATGTTCTTGTTATGCTTACGCTTTTGACCATGGGTGTCAATTGTGGGTGGACGGAGATATATTAAATTTCAATAATATTACATCATCTCGCACTCCACAACTTTTCTATCTCAGACATGCAGCTACCAAAATCAACAGTCTCTCACCTGTGTCTAGCAGTCTCCAACCCATTTCTACTTTGGAAGGTAAGTAATATGCCATGAGAAGAAAATATATACAAACAGTATAGTCAACTGTCCCACTTTCGGTGGGGTTCCCTCACTAAATAGTTTGATTATAATCTCCCTGGGCATCTAGACTTAAAAACTTATATAACCAAGTGCAGAACCACATAACATTTTAGCTACTAATTTAACCAACTAGAACTGACTAAAAAAACTGACATCATCTTCATCTGTGATGGCACTTAAATTACCATTGAAGGAGATCTCACCTGACCTCCTCAAAATATTATGATGTCTTACCCTGTATGCTTATGATGAATTTGTGCTTACTACGTCATCAAAATTTTCAGTCAGAAAGTCAATAGTTTGGAAGATCGTCGTACCTGTTTTTCTTTTGGTGGGAGTCTCAGTATACATTTATCTGTTCAAGAGAAATAAGGCTAATAAAAGAGGTGAACATACCTTTTCTCTTCTTTTCTGTTGGCAGAGGCTACTGCATCGTATTAAGACGACACTGTTAATGTTGTATTCACGACTGACACCAAGGCTAGTTGTATTTATGGATTAGGTCCTCTAATTAACTCTTCACTTTTTTCTGTTGTGCAGGAAGGTTGAAAGGACTCCAGGGCGTGCTGACTGATTTGTTGAAATTCAATGCTACATACATCGGAATTCCAAGTACAAACATGTTTGATGATGGTAAAACAAAAGGAGAAACACAAGACTTGCAAATATTTAACCATGCTTGTTTAGCCAATGCTACAAACAATTTCTGCGTCAAAAATATGTTAGGAGAAGGTGGTTTTGGCCCAGTTTACAAGGTGAGTTTACATATGCCTGATTTCTAGAAGAAAAGCGATCAACTTATTGTACATTCTTAAATACTAAATCCGCATTGGAGCATGGTTTGCAGGGTAAACTACGGAATGAGCAGGAGATAGCAGTGAAAAGATTGTCTAAAAGCTCTGGACAGGGGATTCAAGAGTTCAAGAATGAAGTTCTATTGATCTCCAAACTTCAACACCGTAACCTTGTAAAATTGTTGGGTTGTTGCGTTGAAGGAGAAGAATACATGTTAATTTATGAGTACATGCCCAAGGGAAGCCTGGATGCGTTTCTATTTGGTTCGTTTCTATTTTACTTTTCTATCAAATCTTTATGGCTGCAAGTCCTGGCCTTGTATGTGAAATATGCTGAAAATTCCTTTTAATTTGGCTATATCCTTCATATATCTTTACATTCACCACGAATCAGCTTTGCTGCCAATATAAGGATGTTTGTGTTGATGGTAGATCCAAGGAAGAAAGCACAGCTAGATTGGGATAAACGCTTCAATATTATTGGAGGGATTGCTCGTGGACTTCTCTATCTTCACCGTGATTCTCGTTTAAGAGTAATTCATAGAGATCTTAAAGTCAGTAACATTCTATTAGATGAAAACATGAACCCAAAAATATCAGACTTTGGAATGGCACGGATATTTGGTGGTGACCAAGCTATAGCTAATACTAACAGGGTCGTTGGTACATTGTGAGTTTCATGTTTTCTTAATCGTGTTCTTAAATTTGAACAACTCGCTTTATTTTCTTTATATTGTCTAATGTGTCTTCACAATCAAATACAGTGGTTACATGTCTCCGGAGTATATAACGAAAGGCACATTTTCAGAGAAGTCAGATGTCTTCAGTTTCGGAGTGTTGATACTAGAAATTGTTAGCAGTAAGAGTAATAACAGCTTTGACAACCCTGAACAACCCTTAGACAACCTTCTGCTTCACGTAAGTATTACTCATTAGTATATCAATGCGACATGGGTTATTAGTTTGTATAATTTGAAATTTGTGTTGCAGATTTGGAGGCTTTGGAATGAAGGCAAATGGTCAGAGGTTGTAGATGAGGGTTTGGGTGATTTGTATTGTCCATTAGAAGTGAAGAAATGTGTACATATTGGTCTGTTATGTGTTCAGAATGGAGCAATTGATAGGCCAACCATGGCTGAAGTGGATTTCATGCTCACCGGTGAAACTGATCGTCCAGCTCCGAAAGAAGCTCCATATACTTTCACAACATCAGCAGATAAGCCAGGATCCTCAAATAACAATGTCACCTTAAGTGCGGTTGAAGGTCGATAGAACGACAGATTTGTCGTTCAAACATTGGAATGTACTAGGTAACAATGGCAAAATTGATAATTTGGAATTGCGCACCATATTTTGACATCCAACCAGACTAGTAATTGACAAAATAATGAAACAAAGGTAGTCTGTGAAATAATTGATGTATTCAACATATGTACCTCTCTATTAATGAATGAGGTGTTTTATTATTGGATTATTTAGAAAATAGTGTATATTCTTAAACTCCTTTTCACCTTGACCTGAATTCTCAGAAAACTTTTCACATTTATTTCCTGTCCAGATATAAGTTTACCCTGAGCGGCAACCACGAGATCAAAACAAATGAATTGTTGAGCCATTACAAAATGTGTTTCCAGTTTATCTGATTTTCACTTATATCTTCTCTCTTTCATAGATCGGGGCAAACCTGTTGTTAAAAATCTACTTCGTAGAACAAAGTCGAAAGATCTCATCTCAGTTGGTCTCATGTTCCATCGAATTTCATTCTGTTTGCTGGTACTTCTGCAAGAAAAAAATTCAAATTTAATTTAACGTAGAAAAATCCCAATGTGGAAGTGAACCTTCTACTGAAGAAATTGGACTGTTTTTTTATATATGTTCTTCATGAGTTCAATATCTTTTGATTAGTATCAGAGATGGTGCTTGCTTCATTTCCGTGTGGTTTGGAAAGGGGCAATCTGATGGTTCATGTAATTTGGCATTGTCTAAAAGGTGGTCTTCAAGGAAACCTTTCATAACTCATCATGAGTCATCATGAACACCAACACCAAGAGTTCACTCTCGGTATGATTATCTTTATGAAATAAGATGTAATGATAATAATCAGTGAAGTTAAATGAATGGGTTGCTAGCATCTGGAATTCTTATATGTGTAAAACTAACAATTTTTCATTTAATCTTTTATTCATCTTTCTGTCTGAATTTGCAATTACTCTAGGATAATCCAAATAACTAACCATTTATCTTTAGACTTTCCCAAACGTAGCTAATAATTCTAGATGTGGAAATCTAAGATTTCAAGATGAGTTTGGAACTTCTGAAGATAAATTGTATTTCAGCTAAATTTTTATTAAATAAATACTAAGTTTCCATCTGAACAAAAGGCTTATCCAAGTTGTGGAATAAACATTGGAATCAATTTATATTATATTAATCTGCAAAGTTGAATAACTTGAATTATTTATGTTCAACAATTTTTCATTTAGGTTATGATGCTTTTCTATATGACCCTAGAAATGTGGTAGATTGAAGTAAATCTAAGCTCACGAAGCTTAATAGCTTTATGGAGCTCTTTCAGATGTCCATATTTATAGGCTCCCTGACCAAACCTGAAGGTTGCCATCAGATATGGAGCTCCAACAATCAAAAAGATGGGTTGTTTTTCATAACCGTTGGGGCTCCTAGTGATCATATAATGTGCCTTGAAATTTTATGGGGCATCATAATCGTTGCTGGTGGTAATGAAGGGTTCCCCGGAAGTGTGGTTCATCCCTGATACTAACTATGGAAACAAATCTAACAGAAACGAACTACTAGGAAAACTTGTGGTGCTAGCCTAATAATGGGCCTGAGCCACATGAGATAGGACTTCATCAGGTTAGGTCTTCTTTTAGGGTTTAGCAAGATGACCGGTCACCACTATATAAAGTTACTTGGAGGACTCTCTCTATCTCTATCCAATCCAATTCTCTTATCAAACAAAACCTAGCCGTCGGCTCCACATCTCTGCCTCTGTAGATCTACTTACTATTCTATAATTTAATTTCTCTTTGCAAAATGATAATAGAGTTCACAACATAATCCGTTTCTGTCATAATGACTTATCCTCTCATAAACTATTTCCCCTTTGTTTCCTTGAACATATGAGCTTTCTCTTGTGTTCATTTGAGTCAGAATACTCATCCTACTATAGTTTCATCAAATTTATAAGGAGACTTACATGCGTAAACAGTTTCAGACAAATCAGAGCCAGCTCAAACAATGAAACTTGGGTGCCATATTGATTTTCTTGAAGTCAAATGTAAAATTAGTATTTTTTCTCTTAAAATTTGGTATGTCAAAGTAGTATTATTGCTGTTTCATGAGATGCTTGCTTTCTAACTGAATGTAGAAATCTGGTAGAGAATTCTAAGATTTGTTTGTTAATCACCGGATGTTTATGTATAGGGATCAATAAAGTTGAATGGGGTTGTTACCATCTGGAATTTATTGTCCTGTGTGTAAAATTTTTTTGTTTAGTATTTATCGTTCCTCTGAATGTGTTTTGGATTTCTCTCAAACTGAAAACTTTGGCGTTCAGGCACTCATAAGAAATCCCAGAGTTCATTTTTGTCCGGCGAGGCTACAAAATATAATACGGATACATATAAATATTGAAACGCCTAATATTCCAAATTTTTCTAACATAGTGTCCCCAAGGGAAAGCCCGTCCTCGCTTGGTTGGAACCAGACCCTGGTCTTGTGGATGGAGGCGAGTGAGCCTCTCTTCTGAAGGTGTGATGTTAGGCTGAGTTTCTCCGCAGGGTTGTGTAGGACTATTTCTTTCTTCAATGTTCGTCCATTTCGGCAGTGGGGTGTGGTGAGCCTTGTTGGTCGTGACTTGCGGCCCCTGTCTTGGCTAAAAAAATTCCATGCCACAGATTGGCGCATAGGGAGATGATGACGCTGCGATGCGAATGACTTCTCCGTTTAGCGTGGTTTCAAGCATTGGTGGTACGTTGAAGGAATGATCTTGTTGTCGTGGAGCCATGGTCTCCCAGTATCATGTGGTAGTCCGGTTCCTTTTCAATTACCTCGAATCTTACTTTTAACTGGACAGGTCCTACCAATAGATCCAAATTAACGTACCCATATGTATTGGTTTGGTTACCTTCGAAATCGGTCATGGTAGTAGGTTGTCGTGTAACCTTGCTTGGTCTTACTTTGGTCGTCCTAAGCATCTTAAGGGTGACAACATTGGAGGACGCTCCTGTGTCGACGAGGGCCCTTTTGAATTCCACGTTTTTGATTCGAGATGGGACGTGTAGGGCGCGGTTATGGCCTTCATCTTCCATCATGTCATCGTCGGTGAACGTGATATTATTAATGGATGAATCCTGCGTTTTTTCTATTTCCGAGAATGGAGGAAACAAGGGCACGCTTAACGTTATCTGATTGATGGCGGTGAACGTCTCCATCCATTGAGATGTAATAGTTCACATTAGTTTTCCACCAGCGAGACCGCTTCTTGGATTACGGGTATCTGATTGGTAGTGAAGCTGTTAGCTTGAGAGCGATCATTCGGGACGTCAGTCCCCTGGACCTGTACTAGGTCAATCAGCCTTGGAACTCCTTCATTGGCGGTGTTGTTGGGTGTTGAAACATTATCGTTTTCCTGAGTGGAATCCGAGGACACAGATTCAGTCCAAAGACCAACCATCCTTCCTTTTTAGAGAAACGTATTCAAAGACTGATATTGGGACCGATAGACCGATCTCCCACTGTGGTCACCAATTGTTTGTAGGTAAAAATGGTTTCTAATGATTTTAGTAATTGCAGGTGTGAAAGTGAGAAACAATTTAAAACCTAAACAATGCATTGCAAGGGAGTACTTTTAGATTCGAGAGATCAATCTGTACAAGTCCGGCCTAAACCAAAAAATGGTCGTTCCAGACTTGCTTCGGTCACAAAGTGGAGGAGAAGGGTTAGTTTAGGGAGGGAAGCAAAGAGAGTGTTGAGACCAGTGCTTGACTTGTATCAGAAGGTGAAATCTTTGAGAAAGCTAACAAGAGTTTCCTTTCTGAGTGTGGTATTTTCCCTAACCAAGAATTCGTGTCTCTGGTGGAAATAGGTAAGCCTATTTATATAAGTCCAAAAGAAACGTACTCTGGCCTCTTAAGAAAAGAAAAAGGATGAGTTAAATGGGAAGAGGTGGTAACGACTGGTATTGATGGGAATTGATGGAATTGATGTCCCATAATAAAAGAGCATTTCACCGTTGCTTCTTGCATTTACTAACCGCCTTATTCTTATTACACTATCCTGAAATGGGCATTCATGTATTCCGCACGCTATAGAACACCAAACCAAAACCCTAACGATCATCCCCCAGTTTTTGTTGGTCAAGGTAGGGAAACTTGCTAGCCTAGTGACCTTCGACGGTCGAGATTTTGCATCTTGATAGTAGGGGCAACTGTTGATCGTTGCACGCCTTTGTTTTGGTAGCCGCGTAGTGAGGGCCAACGTGGTGGCGCGGCTAGGTTGGCATGTCGTTGGCATGGCATGGTTTGGAATGGCCAAACTTAGGTTTTCGAGCCAAAGGTTACCATGTGTCGCCTGGTAACCTTGGATGGCTAGGATTTTCTCCTGGGATTGAAGGGAAACCGTTGATTGTTGCACGCCTTCGTTTTGGTAGTCGCGTAGTAAGGGACAACAGGGTAGTGCGGCTAGGGTGTGTTTCGTCTTGGCATGTGGGGACAAGGGTTCGCCTTGGGCGTGCCTAGCTTTGGCTAGGTACGATTTTGGCTTCGCATGTGGGGCCAAGGGTTTTCCATGGGTGTATGGCATGGCTAGGGCCAATGCAAGGGCGCTTGGATTGGCATGACGTGACTAGCATGGCTAGGGCTAAGGAAAAGTGTGTTTGGCATGGCACGACTAGCTTGGCTAGGTTTGGTTTGGCTTGGCATGGGGGGGGGCAAGGATTTTCCATGGGCGTCTGACGTGGCTAGGGCCAAGGAAAGGGCGTTTGGCTTGGCATGGTGTGACTAGCATAGCTAGAGCCAAGGCAGAGTGCGTTTGGCATGGCGCGACTAACTTGTCTAGGTGCGGTTTTGGCTTGGCATGTGGGGACAAGGGTTTTCCATGGACGGATGGCGTGACTAGGGCCAAGGTAAGGGCGTTTGTCTTGGCATGGTGTGACTAGCGTAGCTTGGGCCAAGGCAGAGTGCGTTTGGCATGGCGCGGCTAGCTTGGCTAGGTTCGGTTTTGGCTTGGCATGTGGAGCCAAGGGTTTTCCATAGGCACATGGCGTGACTAGCTTAGGCTAGGTGCGTGACCAAGCTAGGGTTTAGGGAGCAAAGGTCATTTGTTAACCTTAGATGGCCAGGATTTGCTCCTGGGATTGAAGGGCAACCGTTGATTATTGTACGCCTTCGTTTTGATAGCCGCGTAGTGAAGGCCAGTATGGCAGCGCGGCATGGATCAATGGCGAGGTGTATTTGGCATGGCGCGGTAGGTATGGCTGGCATGATTTTCCATTGGATTAGAGGTGCATCTAGCATGGTTTCCATGCTTTGGTGCGATCGTTGTGGCAGGCATGATTTGCCATTAGTACAGAGGTGCGGCTAGCATGGTTGGCATGCTTTGGCGCGGTTGGTGTATCTGGCATGATTTTCCATTGGCACAGAGGTGCGTCTAGCATGGTTTGCATGCTTTGGCGCGGTTGGTGTCATGATTTTCCATTGGAACGGAGGGGAATTAGGTTTTGGCTTGTCGTAGCCCTAATTTGAAAAAGATACCCCGATAATTATTTAGAGACACATTAAAGGTTTCAGTAAATATGCCTAGTAAATGCTTGTTACTTTAAATGTCGTGACATCACTGTCCGCTAGGGTTTAGTGTTTTACGATTTTAACCCTAAACTAAAAACCACCATCAACACTTGTTTAATATTAACCCTAATTAACATTAACCCACCACCACCGATTACGACCACCACCACCTCCGATTATCACCACCACCAACCAGCGATTACCACCACCACCTCCTCCCACCACCACCACATCCTCCTCCCACCACCACCTCATCCGATTAACACCACCACCACCTCAGATTATCACCACCACCAACCACTAATTACCACCACCAACTCCGATTACCTCCACCACCTCTATATATATAGTTTAATTTAAATCATTAACAAAGATACTCTCCCAAACTCATTGTTTGTCATTCATTTTTGGATGAAAAAATGAGAAGTAATCATCAAAATGAATTGAAAATGGAAGTTGCGGAGAGGTTTAATGAAGGTTTTTTTTTTCCAGAGACAAGTTCGGTTACGTCGCAAAAAAAAAGTCTCAGCCGAACTTTTAGTTCGGTTTCGTCGTAAAATGTTCGGTTTCATCACAAAAAGTTCGGTTCATTCGCAAAAAATACTTTTAATCGAACTATGGGATAATTCCATATATGCATTTGCAAGTGCAGTTCGGTTGGATCGCAAAAATTATTAAGTTTTTACTTTATCCGAATTTTTTCCTAATTGCATATATCCATATATAAGCTCAGTTCGGTTGATTCGCAAAATATGTTGAACTTTGCGAACCAACCGAACTTATAACATTAGGTTACTTTTAACCAGTAGTTTGGTTGGGAGCTTGGTTGCATTGAAGTTTGCGAACCAACCAAACATACCTTTGTAAATGAGTCCGGTTAACTCGCAAAAATAATTTGAAAACCGAACTCTTCTCTGTATAGACAAATGTTGAGTTCAGTTTAATCGCAAAAAACAAAATTCTACGAACTTACCGAACTCTTTTGTCTAAAGTTCGGTTACAACGTGGTCTAGTTGACTGAACCGAACAAAACTCTGTAAACTCAAGCATAGTAGTTCTGTTACATTTGATTTTTCATCATCTAGAACTCCATTAAAGCTCTGGTTCGATTGCCTGTGATTTTGGATTTATTAACCGAACTGTATTTACAGAAAGTTCGGTTACATGTTCTTCATATAATAAAACAGAACTTTGTTGACCTGGTTGAAATTTTTTTGTTACAATTTCGATTTTCAAGATATTTTAGGTTGTTTATAGCAACATTCACTAAGTTACAAGCATACTTCGGTGCCCAGAGGATGTTTTTTCTCCATATTCACCCATCTCAAAATATTTTTGTTCTCCATCTTCTTCTTCTTCTATCACTTTAGTCACTCAATAATCGGAGGTGGCGGTGATAATCGGAGGAGGTGGTGGTGGGCGGTGGTGGTGGTAGGAGGTGGTTGTGGTGGTTGGTGGTTGGTGGTGGTGGTGGTAATTGGCGGTGGTGAGTTAATGTTAATTAGGGTTAATGTTAAATAGGGTAAGTGGAAAATTGGTAAACTCATGACTTTAGGTCACCCCTTATCATTGTAGGATAGCGTGGCCTTAAAGATCAATGGTCCCCAAAAAAAACATAGGTCCCAAAAATATGATTATATTTTTAGGTTTGACTTTTTGTTAATAGCACTTTGGTGCATCTCATTTGTCTCTATTTTCAACGAAGAGTCGTGCTATCATGCGAATGCGCATGAGATAGCAATTATACGGTCGCACCACACCGCCGTTAGATTTTTATTTTTCTGAGATGCACATATCTAAATACCAGATGTGTTAGAATTACATTTTTCCAGTTTGTTTGTAAACAGGATCCTAGGGAAACGACAAGTTATCAGTCTTGCAGCATAATTTTTCGTTGTACTTCTAAAAATTACAACTTTCTAAAATAATTGTGTTGTTTGGTTTTGCAGACAAGAAGATCAGAGTTTCAAAGTATATGATTAACTGGATCCTTCCAAAAGATTTCAAATACTGAAGGTATATCGGGTTTCCACAGGTATGGATCGTATGATATCTCTCGATAAGTTGATTACGGATTTTTTAATTTGTAATTTAAAGTGGAAAATGGTTTCTAAGTCCTGTCACTGTTTGGGGTATGTATGGTAGGGGAAAGGATCTAGTGTTGCTCAAATTGTTCCTCATGCAGCTCTGTATTATATGGCGTACGATCAGTATTGTGGATGGATTACACAAGGCTTTTCACATGCCCACTTGATTTAGTACGAAAAAAATTAGCCTATCAGGTGATGTACTTACCTGTGGTGGTACATTTTTATATCTAATGCATTTTTTCACTCCAATGGCTAGGTTTTTACTTTCTATGCAACTTTGGTGTAGGAACGTGTAAGGAAGGAAGACACGGGAAAGAAAGCCTACACCTGCAGCCAAAAAGAAAGAAGAGTCCAGTGATGATAGCTCTGATGAGAGTGATTCCAAGGATCTTAATGTTTTAATGTAAAAATCTGATCAAGTATTTTCGTTTAATTAAACATAAGGTGAGAGGGATAGTATTGAAACTTCTGTTGGACATGTATTTGAAGAGAGGTTTCTGAGGTTTAAAACCTAAATTTGTTCACTGCCATTTTATGAATGTTTGTGTTTAACACTGGCAGGTTAACTTGAGTGAATGTAAATGTGTTACACTGGCAGGTTAATGTGAAAGTGATTACTTTCTGAAATTCGGTTTCCGCTATAAAAAAAAATCGAAATAGTTTTGTGCACACAACTTCTAAAAAATGTTGTAGTTACACATTACTTCAAATATTACCACCTGTTAAGGATGTTATTTTAAAGATTATGACTACACAAGACAAAGGGTGTGACAGAAAGTTCTACAACTCTAGCAAGTGTAGTAACCCTAGTATTCACAATACTAATAAATGGTGTCTTTCATATTTCAACTACATAAACCAGATATTGTGAAATAATGTCTTTACAACATAACTATGTGTTATCCAAGATAGTTCCACTGCTCATACAAGTGCGGTGAAAATCTTATTCATAATACTAATATGGGTTGTTACATATGTTTCCACGATACACAAACTTTGTTGTTCAAGATAGTCCTACAACACAAGCAAGAGTCTGTTAGGCTTTCAAAAAAAAATCGAAAGAGAATCACAACTTTGGCAAAATATTATCGAACCATGAATCACATCACTCTTTACAACTCTTAGTCAAGCATTGTAGAAAAGCTTGGATTTCTACAATACCCCCCCTACACAACGCATAAAATGGAGTTGTCGTATTGGGTACTACAACTCTAATGTGTAATCGTGAATGATGATTTTTCCCGTAGTGGAAGAACATTCTATTACATAAACGGATTCCTATTACACATAAAATGTATCTGAAAGCTTACTAGAAATTTCTAAAATACAAAGTTGGAAACAAAAGATTTGAACAACCTAAATCTTTGGATTCCCATGAAACCAATGGAGAAACTATTGAGAGGATAAATCATTATGACATGAATAATCCAATTCGATCTCAAAATGAGCTAACATCTCATTTATCTCTTCTATTATTATCATTTTGCAGAAGAGAAAATCTCAAATACACAAGTAGATCTACTCAAACAGAGACATATGTGGGGAAGACGGCAAGGAGAGTAAATAGATGGAGATATTCCCAACTGAACTAACTTTATATAGTGGTGAACTTCCTAAACCCTAACTCCCTAAGGGATGGCCTGATCAAGCCCGCATGTTGCTCAGGCCCAATATTAGCTACAAGTAGAATATAAGTTGTTAACCAAACGCAATTGAACTGAGTGAAAACTATGATCGGTAGAATGATCACCGAGCCTTATCTGAACAAATTATTACGGCAAATACCAGAGTGAAAAACGAACAAGCAAGGCTCGCTTAAATGTCAAGAGCACGGGTCAAAATGAAATGAGTCGAGTAAATTGGTGATTCAATACTCTGCCTCCTTATTTTCTAACATATGCCCCTTTGGGTAGCTTTTACCTCGTAGCTTTTACTTATTTATCCGTTTAAACTTATACCTTCAAAGCAATGGAAACGTTGACTATTCGTTACTAAGAATCCATCACACTTTAAAAACCTAGAGCACTAGTTTAATCCACCCATTTATTTACAAACTTAGCAACTCAAAGGCTAGTGCCTATCAAAAAAATTCAATTTTTTTGTAACCTGAATCCTCATTGTTGCAAGTTGCTAACAACCAAAGCAAAGAAAAAGTAAAAACAAATGGAAGACCTATTTGGTTTTGATGCTGGATTTGCAATTGCACAATGGATATATATATATATGGTTTATGAGTATGCAAAGCTAGGTAAATTCTACAATGATGAATGCCGAGAGTACCCAAACCGTGAGTTGATTCTCTTATCCATCTTTACAAAAATAATTTTCAGTCTCAAACTGAAATCAATCAAAATAAATTACAAGTCTTGTTGGATGTCAAAATCCAAGGGCATGTGTGGTGAAACTTTTACTAGATATATTTATTTTTTCAATGACAAGTTAGCCAGGTTAGCTTCCAGGCAGAATCAATTGGATGGCACCACGAGACTTTGTTGATGAAAATCAAGGTATGGAGAGAGAGCAGAGAGGAAGAAAACGTGGAACAAGAAGAGAGACTACATTGTGTTTATTGATTATCAAACTTTTTCATTAACCAGAAATCATGCCTTTATAGGCTACAATACAGAAATCCATTAACCAAGCACGTTTGCAACAGCCAACGATCCTAATTACTAGGACACACGATGGCTTACCGAACCACTTCGTATACCCACTAACTGACTTGTTCATAAACAACCTAAACATCCCTTAAGACCAGGACTAATAGTGACCCACTAATATCATTAGTGCATAGTTTGAGTTTAACCAAAACTCCAACAACCTCCCTTAAACTCAGACTACAATAACACATTTTATGCGTTATTCCGTGACAACTAGCAGAGACGTTACCTTTGTATTTCCCGACATTATCCCACATTGATTCCGTTTCATTTGAAGACCTACCTACTTCACTTGTAGGCACCATATGACTTCCCCGACATATCTTATCATCTCTTCGCTTCACTCGCGGCCAACCTACCAAACTTGAAGGTATCCATGACTTCCCGACACATCGTATCATAATTCTTATTGCTTCTTGAAATCTTCCAGCTGCTTTTGCATCTTTAACAACTGCTAGTATCTTCACCAATGACATATTCCTTCTTTTGGATATAAAATCCACATATAAGGACTACACAAGATACCTTATTCATCATGCGACTCAAAACTACTAGATTATTCAACTTAATCTACTGACCCATACAACTGAAACAATGTTAATGGATATAACAAAGCCATTAACATTTACAAAAATAAATTTCGTTGAATATAAAACAGAGTTATGCTTAACTTAGCTTTACATGGCTTGATCAAACTGCATCACATTAGATTTCATTCATGGAGACACACTCTCCATCAACAGACCATTATTTCGGTCCCCAAGTGATATACATATATCACCTAATCCATTCTTTGACAAGCTAGAGTTGGTGCTCTTTCCTTGCTTGACAATCGAACATGAAACCAAATCAAGATAAATCCTACTTTACTTACTGGATTACCTTCAAACAGTTGATCAGCACTTCTGAAATGCAAGTCTCTTTCACACAGGCATTTCACCGAACATCTTCTGAGCACAGTTTCAACTCCTCCAATGCTGCTACCGAGTTCATCATCACTAGCCCAAGTCTGCAACAACTCCTTGCATATTGGTAATTCTCCTACCCTAGCTCTGATACCATGATGAAAATCAAGGTATAGAGAGAGAGAGCAGAGAGGAAGAAAACGCGAAACAAGAAGAAGACTACATTTTGTTTACTGATTCTCAAACTTTTTCATTAACCAGAAATCATGCCTTTATAAGCTACAATACAGAAATCCATTAACCAAGCGCATTTGCAACAGCCAACGATCCTAATTACTAGGACACACGATGGCTTACAGAACCACTTCGTATACCCACAAACTGACTTGTTCATAAACAACCTAAATATCCCTTAAGACCAGGACTAATAGTGACCCACTAATATCATTAGTGCATAGTTTGAGTTTAACCAAAACTCCAACATTTGTGTCGGTGACAGACCCTTGAAATTTGAGCAAGACTAACTTGTTTTCTTCCCTAGTTCCCTTTGGTATTCGTCATAGTACTACACCACTAGAGTTTAAATTTGTACTACTAGGTTTATTTTGGCATCAAAATTTGACTGAAAAGTCATTGCAAACTTATCTATCGGTCTGCTCTTTGATTTGCTTCAAAATACGCCTTCCAACGACGCCCGTTATATGAGTCAGACCTGATATTAGCCTGTTTGTTTTGGGCTGGTATTTGCCATGGCATTACACTACGCAAATACGCCACTATAGTTTAACGAAAGAACCCTAATTTGGGGCATACATCAAAATTTTGGGGCATACACACTTAGAAGGCACCCAATGCAAAATTATAAGGGATTTCCTAATGATGGTTAAGTTACTATAATACCCCTGCCTAGTTTAAATTACATTACTACCCTTCTACTTAATTAAATTCTTATCCTAAAATAATCCCACTAATTAACCCATCCCACTAATTAACGAATCACCCACTAGTTAACTCACTAACCATTACTAATTAACACTTCTCTCTCACTCTTCTTCTCATCTTCTTCTCCATAAACACAAACAAAATTATGAAAATTTCTTTGTTCGATTAAGTTCACGATTAAACACATTAATGGCACCTCGTGTTAAGCGATGCCTTAGAAATATGGTGCTGAAGAGGATAGTGGATTGATTGGTGTTGGAGAGCGAGAAATATAGCCTAATTCTTTAAAATTACACATAGAATGGTATTTCCCACAAACCCATTGCTTGGTTATTCGTATTTCGTTGATTTGTGACATTTAGTAAATGATTCTTCTAGGTTTTGAAAATTCCAGAGTAGTGTTCGGCTGAAATTTAGCAGCCGAACTTCTTTTTTTTTACATACGAAGAACAGTTCATCTTATGTTTTGAAAATCGATTGCGCCGAACCTTTTTGTTCGGCTAATACCTTTCCAACCTTTCCCGGACGAACCTGACAAATGAAATTTACCCCAGGTGGATGTTAGGTTCGGTGACTCGTTTAGATTACTTTTAAGTCGAACATATCTCTGTAAACACTTCGAAAATCTTGCTTTGTATGCTCCAGGTTCGGCTAACTCGTGATGATGAGTTATCAGCCGAACTTATCTCTGTACTCTCAAGTTTTTAGATTTTATTTTGGCCATAACTTCTTCGTCCGATGTCAGAATGACCTCATTCTTTCTGCGTTGTTTTGGCCTTTTTATTCTCTTGAAGTTGAAGATAATATATCATTGATTTGAATGAGTTTAATTTGGACGTTGATGTTCTCCATTAGTAGACTTCACTATCGTTTGGGGTTAGGTTCGGCTCATTCACAATACTATTTGAAAGCAGAATTAGCACATCCTCTTTAAGCCGAACCATGGAATTTATTTGGTGCGAAAATAATTCTATGACAGTTCGGCTTATAGAGAATTCAATCGTACAAACCGAACTTTTCTTATTTATCAAGGTTCAGCATACAAATTATCTGCCGAACATAACTCTGTTGCGCCGAATTACATACAAAAATCAAAACTTTTGGTGAATTCAAGCTACAAAACGGACATTAAACAACGTCTACAACCATACCTATGTATTATTAGCATTGGGTTCCTCACTCAAATTTGGATCAGACATCTCTCAATAATCACAAAGATCTCAAAGAAAAAAAAAGGTTTTTTTCCTCTTCTTCTTCTTTTTCTAAAAAAACTCACTAACTCTCATTAAAAAGTAAATTATTATCCTAAATAAACACTAAACTAACTACAATCATTAACAACTAATCAATCAAATTAACACTAATTTAAAACTAATCAATCAAGGGTATTTTCGCATTTTTGAAAAAAGGGGATAAGGGCCACCCTTAAAATACTATTAGCACCCTTTTTTTGTCTTATATGTATGCCCAAAATTTTTGGGGTATGCCCCAAATTAGGGTTCTAACGAAACTTTACTTTGACAAATATGACATCAAATAAGACTGGGCTTGGTCTTGAAGGGCTTGAATAGGTTATGCCTGCTTAGGGTTTAGCAAGACGACCACTATATAAAGTTACCTGATAACCTTTGTCTCTCAAAATCCATTCTCATTCTTCCTATCAAACATTCAACCTAGCTATCTTCTCTACTTGTCTCTCTCTCTCTCTTTTTCTGTAGATCTGGAAAGTTTGTAATTGAAATCCTCCTGCAAAATGATGATCGAGATACGGTTTACAAGTGAGGTATTTTTGGTTGATTATGGGAATAATCACATATAAACCCAACAAAATAATTTTTGTCATAATGACTTATCCTCTCTAAAGAATTGTTTTCCACAGGAACTCAAAGAGTTTACCACAACATTACAAACAATGCAAACTCTTTCTCCTTGGGAATTTGTGTGAAGTTTTATCAGACAAATCCGAAGCGTTCAATTGGTTGCCTACAATTTTAAGATATAAATCAGGGCCGAATCGAAAGTAACTTGGTTACTTGGGTGCCGTATTGGTTGATGAAATTCCTTACAGATTTTCTTGTTGTCAAATTGTAATTGCTCAAATAAGTTTGGTAGAGAAAAGTCATATTACTTTTTGATGCAATTCCTTCTTGTTTTGAAATGTTTGCCTTCAAATTGAGTGTAGAAATCTTGTAAATACTTTTAAGATTGATGGTAACCGAGTGTTTATGTCATAGCAATCAATAAGGTTGGCATTTTCTTCTGAATGTGCTTTTCCATTTGCTGAAACTGAAAAATTGCTATTGGGTCTATGTAAGAATTACTGAGTTCATTTATTTAACCTTGATCCATTAATTTTGCAAAAAAAACATTATAGGATACACATAATTTCATACATTCAGGGCTTATAACCCAAATAAAGACCTCCTAAATTCTTCTAGTAGAGTAAAATTCCTTCGTAGACATTACCGCTCACATTGTTAGCATCTTAAGAAGGGAAATTGGGTACCGTTCTATTATCGCGCAATGAAAATTTAGATGGTCTTACAGGTGCTGCAAGCCTTCAAGAGTCACAAAATAGTTACCGAGAATTCGAACAATCCGTCTTTTTGTATCCATCTTTACAGAAATCCAAGATGAGTTGTATTCATATTCTGGAAGCTTAATTAGTAGACCAAATTGGTGTTTTGTTTAAATTATTAAGCAGAAGTAAGATTCCATCTAAAAGTGAAGATGGATTAGCAAGTTAGAGAATCACCTAAAGAGATTGCATCAGCAGGAATTGCATGACTAGGTTTATTGCACATGACAAAACCAAGAACTGAAACCGAAACAAGTCGCAAACCCAGAATGAATAATCAAAACTTAAGCAACTACTAAATACAAGTTGAGTGCACGTAGGCTAAAAATATGTTGGTCAATAAGCTGAAATCTTCATGTAAGTGATTGAATAAGAAAGTGAGTCCGAATAACTAATGGAGCTCAAAACTGAACTTTTAGCAAATTTCTTTAACCGTTCGGAATTATCTGAGAAAGAAGACAAAATTCTTTTAAGCTCTAACTCAACTTTAGGGAAAGATTTTTGAAACTTCTGTTCTCCATAAACTCCCTGTTCATAAGAAACGAAAACCCTGAAAATTCTTCCATTTTGATAACAGTTTTCAAACCCAATAATAAACATTTTTGTCATAATGACTTATCCTCTCAAAACTTTTCCATTTATTTGATCGAAATCTAAAGATTGAGGTAGCTTTCATCTTGTCGATCGGGAGTCACTACCAAGATAAATGAGATGCAGACGCCTTAGGTTATGAAAATAAGGTGTAATATTTTGCAATGTTTGTGTATCTTAATCAAATACTGGGTTTTCATTACTGTAACTTGTTTGGGGGCAAATAATGCATGATTTTTTGGATCTTGAATTTAATTACTATTAGAATAGTTTCTAATTTTGATAGGAGAAAGTAGTATTCTGCTTGACTAAATTCCTAGCAGAAATTTTGTAATGAACTGTAAGTTTGGTGGTAAAATACATTGATCATGTGTGTTTATGTAATAGGAATAGGAATCAGTTTGTGGAATTTGAATGATAGTCTTGTTTTGTGTAACAATTTTTCATTTAATTCTCTGAATGTCGATTATCTCTCCTCTGTATATATGCTCCTAGTTGAAGCAATTTTCAGAGAATTATTTTAATAAATACACATTACGCAGCCAACAATTTGGATTGGAACCATCCAAATCAATTTCATAGTAGTTAGGTTGGAATGACCTTATTCTTTTTGGGTTGTCTTTGTCTTTTCATTTTCTTTAAGATGAAAAAAATATCTCCGTGATTCTAATTAGTTGAATTTAGACTCCATTAGTAGATTTCAATTTCTTAACACTTTTACAGTCAGTTCTACTTCTTATGGTTGATTCATCCTAACAAATGATGCACAATAGAAAACAAACGTAATAAAAAGTTGAACACCTAAATCTGTATGGACTTAAGTTCTTTCTGGAAAATCGATAACTTATTCGGCAGATAAGATTTTTTGAATATGAGCCGAACTGGAAAATTTATAGTTCGGCTAATACGATATTTAGAGTAAAACCGAACCTTTAACTTCATTTTTTTCAAAACTCTCGGGATAAAGTTTGGCTTATAATGAAAATTTCTTATTAGCCGAACACTTAACTAGTATGTAGGACATATTTTATAAAATATAAGTTCTTCAAATGACTATTGAATTTCGAGTAAGCTGAAATGTTCATCTTTCGTAGCGTACCAGTCAGGGTCGACTGATAATTTCAAGCCGAACCTATCTCTGGTTCGCCAATCTTGGATGAAAAAAATCAATTTGATTTCAACCTATAAAAATGAAATGAAACATGATCTAGAAATATACTTGTGTATTATTAGCATTGGGTTTCTCATCGATGTATTTATCTTCCACTACAAGAAAAGTCGATTTTAGTGGCAAAATACTGTGTCACGAAAACCAATTTCTTCGTTGCAAAAAGAATTCAGCGGCACAAAAAATTTCGTCACCTATAGTGAGTTGTTGAAAGTGTTCTGTGACTTCGTTAAGAAATTGTCACCGAAGTTTTTTAATTAGCGACATAAGTCAATTTTCCACCAAAACTATCTTTTCGTGAGCAAATAAAATTGACACTGTTCACTAATTTTGTGATGAAGAATTTTGTCACTCTAGATATTTTTGGTGACGAAAATATTTTTTCGCTTAAAACAGTTTTAGCCGCAAAATTTATTCGTCTCGAAATATACTTATAGTAAGGGAACAAATTTGTCACATAAAATAGTTTTAGCTGCGAAATATTTTCGTCTCAAAATATACTTATAGTGAAGAAACAAATCGTCACCTATATAGTTTTAGCCGCGAAATTTGTTTATCTCAGAAAAATAATAGTTTAGCAACGACCAAATTTCATCTCAAAATAGAAAATCAATAACAAAATTAAGTCGTCTCTGTATGGCCATTTCAATTACGAATATTATCGTCTCCAAAACAACTTTACCAGTGATTATAATTGTCTCCAAATTTTTTTTTTCTGACCAAGTCATTCGTCTCAAAAATTATTATAGGCACAACCCTTCCCTCACCATAACTATGTTCTCGACATGCCAAATTCATCACCAATTTTTTGTAGACTAGCTTATATTATCACCGATCATTCCAAAAAAAATTATTACACAAAATATAAATATATATACAAATATTTAAATAAACAATATTAGTTGAATGAAAAATAATTAGTCATTGGAATAAATTATTGAAACACTATCCAAACTGGAAAAGAAGTTTGCTTTCATCTTGGGATTTACATCATCTTGAAATTGAATTTTGTATAGCAATATGTGCTTCATCATAAGAATCATCAATTGTTGTAGGGTCTTCGCTTATTCTTCAAAGCTACAACACATATTTCAGCCTTAGTGGGTGGTGTACTCCGAAGCTTTTTTGCAACAGCTCATTGATCTTATCCTATACAGTTAATGTAAATAGGATTAATATAAGCAAGGAGTGAAACTAGTGATTACAATAATATTGAAAGTACTGAGTAAAAGTTTTTCATGTATGGTAATCAAGAGTTAAAACTAGTGATCACAGCATCACATGAAGGTTCAACAATCATGGATGTTGCAACACTACATAACTCACATGAGAAACCAAATAAATAGCAGGAGAAAATAGCTCCCCAATAAGTTAGAATAGGTTCTGATTGGTGAGTAACAAAACTAGCATAACCTTAGAATTATTCGTATAGACAGAGTGAGAGACAAAATAGTTCGAATTGGTGACCAAATACCGTCCTCTATGAATATACTAGAAATGAAAATATCTCAGATAATAGACTAATAATCATGGGAAAACCTTCAAGTAGGACCTGTAAACACCAAAGATTAGTCATACAAAACAGGTTAGTGGAGAGAAAACTCAAACCCCCTTTAACCCAGAATCAGATAAGCATTTGACAAACCAAAGAGTACATTGTAATTATATAGATGATGTTAGTACCTTAGCAAAATAAGCAGTAGATTTGAATACTGTTAGTAAAGCTTTTCTTCCTCCATAACATTTTGTATCTATACTTCAATGGTTGGAAGATGAATTCCAATCTATAAAAAGATAAATTAATAATAAGAAAAAACTCAGAAATATTTAGATTTTCTTAACAAAGTAAACGAACCTTCATTTTCTTTACAAGAATCTCTTCCTCCACATTTTACCGTTTAAACGAAAGTGGGTTCTTGCTGGAGGTACCCCAGACACCAAAAAAGAATAAACATCCAATACAAATCAATTTCCAAACATTATAAAGACAAAGTCTTTATCTTAAGGTAAGTGGGTTTAATAAATTTACCTCATCCTATTTCGGGATTGCTAGGGAATAATTCCCCCTTCCATTCACCATCATTAGCAAATTCCTTTCCAGATCAGCAGGACAAGTAGGGGGGCTACTAGCAATCTAGAATAACCTATTACAACAAGAATCAAAATTAGATGGAAATCGAAATAACCAAAAAACAAAACAAAACAGTAAAATGCAAGATCGCTAGCTATGACTTACAACTGCAAGTGTGATTAATAGCAACAACATGGAAACAAAGAGAGGTAGATACCTATTAATTAGAGAAATGGAGAACAGAGGGAGTCTTTTTTTCATGAATCTGGACAAACAACAAAGGATTAAATCTAAAGAGTCAACCCAGGAAAAAAAATCAAAATCGATTTAATCCTTAGGTAAAGAGTGACCAGTGAGATATGATTGAATGAGGTAAAGAAGGAATAGGGGAGCAATCGAGTAATATTGTTAAATATTTTGATGTAGAGGGATGATGATTATGATTATGGAAGACAATGAAGCTCTTGATTGTATTAGATATTTTGTTTTAGACAGGGATCGAAGCAGTATAGAGGTAGTGGTGTAAGAAATCTTGAGATCAGGCTTCGAAATGTGAATAAAAATCCCACCACATTTGTTTACGGACTGGATCCATGATCGACTAGTTGTTCCTGTAATTTCTTTGGAAATAGGAGGGGAGGCGGATCGGGAGAGAAAGAGAAAGGCGAAACTTAGGGTTTTAATTTTAATCTTTTGATGTAGGTGTTTCATCGAATGCACCTACATATCCGACACGTTCTAGTGAAACCAATTGGGGCTTCGTTATTTATGATCCGGGTTGTTAATCTTATGGACCATGTTGATGGTCAAGTACATGCAAGGCGTTTAGTTGTCCCTCGTTAAATCTCGAGATGGTACTTTATTTTACCATGTGACACCACTTTATAGGGGTCCATATTTTACTACAACAAATTTGTAATATAGTTTTTTTTTTGGTTAAAGATTTTTAGTTGAAATGATTTATTTAGCATATCGAATGAGAATAAGTTCGGAAGACGAATGATACATATGAGAATAAGTTTGCAAGACGAATTATTTTGTTTTAGACGAATGATATCGATCTTCGACATGACAAATATCCAAAAAATTAATATATACGAATGTGACTGAATCTGAAAATGATACTGAATCAAAAGAATCAGAATGAAATTTAGACAACTCATAAATGTGTAGTGGGATAAAGGAAGCTTCGGTCGAGATTTCTTGTTCTACCACTTGATAGATTTTCTCTTATGTAAATTATTCTGTGTGTGTGTTCACAAAGAAGTTAAAAGCTATTGTACAATTAGAACTGTTGCATAATGCTCGCAATAGAGTATTTTTTGCTGGTGCCGCAAAATTCTCAAATATTGTAATTTGTAGATTTTAAAGAAAAGTACATGTTGTATGCTTCCTGTTAGTGTAATGTCTACCAACGATTAAAAAATATATCATTTTGTGTTGTTGCTATCCACGATTAAGATAACATACTTGGCAAAGGAAAAAATTGTACCATTCCACAACATCTTGAAGAAATTTTTATTGAATTTCCAGCAAAATTGTGTTTTTCAGTTGTTTGTTTTTCCTTCTTGAATTTAATATCAATAAATTTATATCTGCTAAATTATTAAATATTATGTTTTACGTAATAAAATATATCATTAACATTTCAGAAATCACTGAAATCACAAACTGCGGTGAAGTTATAGTGTCACTAAAAGTGACTAAAGCTACAAAATTTATTTCTTTGCAGATATTCTTTCTTGTGATGATTGGAAGTTATTACTATATAAATATTTGCAACCAAACAAGCTGATGATCACTAAAAATAAATATAGTGTCAAACTTTTAGTTTCGTCGCTGTAAAATTAGTTAGTGACGAATTAATTTTATCAGTGTAAACTTTTCTTTTGTAACAAAATTTATAGATTATCACCAACACGATTTTGTGTCAATTTTTTAGCATCAACACAGTAGACTTAAATGGTGACAAACACATATAATCACAAAAAACTTATTAGTGACTAGACATTATTTCGTCTCTAAATGAAGTCACTAAAAACTTATGAGTGACGAAACCCGAGTCCCGTCGCGGAAAACCTAACAACAGTGACAAAAATTACTTTGGTCGTAATAACTAAGCTTCAGCAATGAAATATTCTTCGCCGCAAAAATTATCGTCACCAAAGCCATGTTTTCTTGTAGTGTTCTGGATCTGGCTAATAAAAATCATCATTAATTATGAGTTTCAGTTTGGGTAAAATTAGTCTCATAATCTAAAAAATCAGCTATTTTCAGGTCATTGTTGTAGTTGATGTGTATTTTCTGATCTTTTCTAGATGAAAAATCTCCCTCCTCATCCATTTTGATTACTTGAGTCAAAAAGCAAGTTTTTTCTTCATTTCTCCCTTTCCTTCAACACAAGAAAACCTTTTTTTTTTCTTCTCCCAAATTAACGAACACAAAGCATAATTATCCTTAATCACCAATCATTAACATGAATCTCTAATCAAGGTTATTAACAACTCATCAAGGTTATTAACAACTAATCATTACTATTAACCACTAATACTAAAAAGGCAGTTTTGTCATTACAAAACTATTTGGTTAAGGGGCTTTTAGATTTACTCTCTAATAAGCCGGCTCAATCATTACTTGGTATGCCTTGAATTTTTTCACTATGCCCTAAAATAGGGTTCGATCATTTTGCTTGAGGTTTTCTTTGGGTCAAGTGCGTTAGGTAAAGTAAATACTGGGCCTGAACCACATAGAGGCTGGATTCGGTTAGCCCTTAGGGTTTAGCAAGATACTGTTTGACCACTATATAAGGATAGTTAGAGGTGTAAAGTGGGCTGTGCCAGCACGAGCACAGCCCAGCACAGCACGCTAAAATTTGAGCACAGCCCAGCCCAACACGTGACTTAGCCCAGCACGGCATAGCACGTTAGTTAAATGGGACGTGCTGGGTTTGAATAATTGGCACAGTAGCACAGCACAGCACGCAGCACGGATAAGCACGTGGCACAGCCCAGCACAGCACGTTAAGAAAGCACGTCATAATATGTACAAGTACGCCATATAACAAGGCATAATACATCACATTTTTTGTATATTTCACAAAAGAGTCACTATTCTAGCTAGTTTTTAACATTTTATACTGACTTATTTATAACAACACATATAATATCTTAATATTTGGAAAATATATTTCAATATCGTTGTTATAATATCGTCATCTATATTTAACTAGAACATTAATTTACATGACGATAATCCAATTTTATATTTGATGGACTATTTATTTTTATTGAATAAACTTGTTAATTTTACTTGAAATAATATCAAATGGTATGTTGTCTAATTAAATTCTTGTGATAATGTCCGACTTAATGTATACATTAAGTGATTTCAAATTGTTTATAGCACGTGTGCTAGCACGCACAAAGACGGCACGCGTTTATTCGGTGTCTGTGCCGTAAGGTGCTGTGCCTAGCTTTTGACTAGTAAAGCACAGCACGGCACATCACGTTTAAATCGTTGGCACAGCACAGCACGGCACATGGCACGTGAAGCACGCGACTTCGTGTGCCGGGCTGTGCCGGGCCGGCACGTTTTACACCTCTAAGGATAGTTACTTGGGAATATTTCTTCACCCATTCTTATCAAACAAAAACCTACATTGCCGTCTTATCCACCTCTTTTGTAGATCTATTCCGAAATTTGAAAAATTTCTATTCTTTTGTAGAATAGAAATAAGTTTGTTATGAGAATTGGTTTGTTATGAGAATGCGCCCTCAAATAAAATAAGTTTTTGTCATAATGACTTCTCCTCTCAAAAGTTTTTCATGTTTTAATGCCGACATGCTGATATGGTCAGACAATTGGGTTGTCCGGTTGTGAATCTAGCTGCATAGTGGTTGCATGTGTTTCAGTATCTTCTATGGACGGATTTAATATCAAGGAAAAAGTAGTGTTATTGCTAAATCTCGAATGACTGGTGGCTGCAGAAATTATGTTGTGAGATTCGTAGAGCATTTTAAGATCGGAGGTGATTGTAATGGAACTACATATTATGTAATAGGAATCAGTAAAATTGATAATGATATGTTTTACAATTCTTCATTTATTTCTGCTAATTATGTTTCCCCTGAAATCTAGCTGAGAACAACATCCAAACATTTGGTGTTCAGGCTATGTTAATCTTCTGTTGTTTATTGATGTTGCAAAATAAACATTCGTTGCAAGTAGACCAAATTCTAGATGTGTTGCGCATTCTGTTTTTTTTGTTTGGTTGACACGATATGGATATGAAATTAATTTCTGATTAGAGGTGGTAGTTCATAAGCTTGATGGTGATCAACGATCACGTTGTTAGCATCTTGAGATGTATCCCAAGTGGTGTATGTATACCGAAGAAACATAGTGTACTTTACACTGCCGTGGGTTAAAGATACTCAAAATGCAACTCATCCATCACTTACTTGTGCTTCTGCTGCTGCAAGACTATTTTTTTTTTTTTTTTAAATTTATCACAAAATATTCAATTTTGAACTTTACACTGCCGTGGGTTAAACAATTGAACTTTACACTTCCGTGGGTTAAACAATTGAACTTTTATCACAAAACATAGTGTACTTTACACTGCCGTGGGTTAAACAATTGAACTTTTTAATTATCCAAAATTGAATCTATGCTAAAATTTCTAGTGATTTCCCTCTTAATGCTTGTAGTCAAAGAGATCGCATAGAATTCATCATCCATTTTATGTAGTAACTAGTTTCAAATATGTAATAGGGGAAATGTTTTTCTATTCCATGTTTGTACTCCCCCATTACTTGTGTTTGTGTTGTCCTGTTTGTTTGAATAAGTGTGTGTCGTTTTTTTTAAGTGCTAACTCAGCACTCTATGGTGAGTGAATTTTATCTTTTCCAAAAAAAAAAAAAATTGTTGCAAAGCCAGTTTTGATAATATTCATTACCAAAAATACTCGTTCCGCAATAGAAACCGGTAATAAGCACAAATTAAGTCACTCTATATATACAAGAGAATACATAATTGATTCTCCACATCTTCAACCATCCACACAACCTAGATATTTCCGCAACTTCATAACCATTGGAGTTAGAAAATAAATTTTGGTGAATATTTCCACAGTTTTCACTGATGGAGGCAATGTGATATTTATATCAAAGAGATTACAAATAGTTGTTACACTTTTCTAGCTATTCAATAGCTAACAGAATGCTATTCAAAACGTAACAGAAAGAACTTAAAATTAGCTTAAAGACTTTTGCAAAATACTCGGTCTTGTAGCATTATTCACGGCTTGTATGCTATTGCTGTTGAGAGTCTTCAGCTGCTGAGCTGTAATCCTTAACAATTGGTAAGAAAATAAACTAGCAAATTCAAGACTTTCAAAATGATAAAAATAAAATCTAGTTCATAATGTGAAATCTTACTTGACATTTCAATTGTTTAAAGAATGAAGTAATTGAAAGAAACTGACAAAAATACCTTTCAATTACTCATTCACTTACTTGATCTTGTAGATAATTATTACGGGGAAAGCCATTATTACTAAAGAGAAAGCCATTATTACTAAAGGGAAAGCTGACTTTTGGATGGATGTTAAAAAAAAAAAAAAAAAAAATTCCTTATGGATAATTGCTTGTAATAGCACCAACCCTTAAGTTTAGGAATCTTAGACAAATTGCCATGGTGATGTTGCAAATCTGGCAACGTGGACGTAGGGGTGGGACTTGGGTTGGGTCAACCCACCCAACCCATGCCCTACCCGAACGTTGGGCGGACATGGGCAACGTATTTCAAAACTTTGGGCAAGCTTGGGCATAAATTTTATGAACCCGAGTTAAATTTGGGCAAGCATGGGCATAAATATTTCAAACTCAAACAACCCGCCCAACCCGAAGAACTATATATACGATATTTTTTATAATTAGTATTATCATCTATTTAGAGAAATTTTAGATATTATCTTCAAATCTATTAATCAAAATATAAATTATATCTATCTCATTAATCATTCGATATGAAAAGAGTTTATGATATTGTAAATAATATTAAGTTATTTGGAAATTTAAAATAAATGGAGCAATTAAATCTTATTATTACTAAATTTATTATTATGACAGTAACAAACTTGTATGTCTAGTGGAACTTGGGCCAACCCGAGGAACCCGGGGAACCTGAGGAACATAACTTGGGCGGACTTGGGCAACATCTCAATGGGTTCCACGGGTTCGATGGGCAATCTGGGCAAAGAATTCCTAGCACGAGTCTACCTTGGCCAAGCTTTCTAACCCACCCAACCAACCCAAGTCCCACCCCTACGTGGACGCAGTGTCATTTTAGATAGTGTACATCGAGTTTTATATATCTATCCTTACATATCTTGGCAAAGTTACTTTGAACCTCATCGAAGAAAACCAAACAGGGATCACATGAAGCTTTACAGATATCCAATGCCTTGGGGTATGCACACTTGTTAAATTTAGTAATAATTTATTTTATTGCACCATAGCTTGAAAATCACATTGGAAAGAGAACAAATTATTATAAACACCAAGAACGCTAATGATATGGATATCACTCTATTGATCAATAAGAGCCCAATGATTATCAGAAAATGGAGGCAGCATGGAAGAGGATACATATGTGGACCAAAAGCAGTAGATATTAGAGAATGAATCATCATATCATAGCTCATCAATTTAAAAGAAACCATACTTGTTAAGGAACACGGATTTTTTGAAATCGAGATGTAAATGAACTGAAGCTAACTGGCAACTCGTTGGATTAGTTTCATCCTAAAGGGCATACTTAAAATATGATTGGTGACACGAAAATTAAAATTAAAATAATTTTTAATTTAGTAATTAATACTACCTCTGTCCTACTATTAGTTGGCCTAATAGTATAATTTAGAAATGATTTATCTCTCAAACTATACCACGGATTGTAAATTTTATATCATTGAAAATTATTTTAAAACACCTACTTAACGAATATAAACATAAATATCTCATGATATAAAATCAACTAGTAAACAAATTGTACGATAATGCTGGAGATAAAATACATCTTGTTACAAAAGATTACATCTTCTTATACGACGGAGGACTTGAACTTATACAGACTTCTTCTTCTATTCATCTGGCTTATTCTTTGCAGCAGACTTGGACTTCAGTATGTACGTGTGACATGTGCTGTGACCACACATTCTAATATGGCAGATGTATACGTCTAATATCCCCCCTCAAGTTGGAGCTGGAGTAGAGTTAGGATGAAGGCCCAACTTGCTAGCTAGGCGTCGAAAATGATCCACGCCTAGTGGTTTTGTGAAAAGATCAGCTAATTGAGCAGCTGATTGAATGTAAGTTGGTTTGATGAGACCGGATAGTAGTTTTTCACTGACAGAATAACAATCGATTTCGATATGCTTAGTTCGTTCGTGAAATATTGGGTTCTCAGAGATATGAATTGCGGCTTGATTGTCGCAATAAACTATAATAGGCTTCGGAATAATGATGTGAAGATCCTGAAAAAGATAATCTAACCATTACAATTCAGAAGTAAGTCTGGCAAGAGCACGATATTCTGCCTCAACAGAAGAGAGTGATATGGTATGTTGTTTCTTTGATTTCCAAGAAATCGGACTATCACCGAGCATTGTAAAGTATCTTGTCGTTGATCGACGAGTTGTGGGACACCCTACCCAATCCGAATCAGTATAACCAGCAAGGGACAAAGTACTAGTTGCATAAAGAAAAATGCGAGTGCTAACAGTACCTTTGAGATAACGTACTACACGATGAGCAACTTCCAAGTGACCAGAACATGGTTGCTGCATAGATTTACTTAAGTAATTTACCGAATAAGTTATATCAGGACGAGTTACTTGTAGATAAAGTAGTCGAACTATGAGACGACGATAGATACTTGGATCTGGCAATGGAGTACCAGAACTTGGAAGAAGCTTAAGATTTTGTTCCATGGGAGAAGGAGCAATCTTAGCACCTAGAAGTCCAGAATCCTTAACTATGTCAAGAATGTATTTACGTTGACAAAGAAAAATACCTTTTAGAGATCGAGAAACCTTAATACCAAGGAAGTATTGTAATCGACCAAGATTTTTAAGTGAAAATTGAGACTCAAGTCTATCTTTGAGCGCTTGAATGGCAGATTCATTATTTCCTATAATAATAATGTCATCGACATAAACCAAAACAAAGAATGAAACGTTACCATAATGAGAAGTAAAAGAGAGTAATCTACTCGTGATTGAACCAAACCAGCATTAAGTAAGGATGCATAAAATTTAGCAAACCATTGGCGAGATGCTTGCTTTATCCCATATAAAGATTTATTGATTTTATAAACACGAGTATCTCCCTTTTTCTGAAAACCTGGAGGAATTTTCATGTAAATATCCTCAAGTAGATCACCCTGCAGAAAAGCATTGTTGACATCAAGTTGATGCAAATGCCAATTATGAATAGCAACAACAGACAATAAAACATGAAGAGTGACTAGTTTAGAAACCGGAGCAAAAGTGTCATGAAAATCAATTCCCTCTTTTTGAGTGTAACCTTTAGCAACAAGACGTTCTTTGTGACGTTCAATGTCACCATTCGGTTTATATTTGATCTTCAAAACCCATTTGCATCCAATGGAAGTTTTACCGGGTGGAAGATTAGTCATAGTGAATGTGTCATTGTCTTGAAGGGCTGTATGCTCCTTTACAATTGCATCACGCCATGCCGGAATTTTGATGGCTTCCGTAAAATTGCGTGGTTCATCATTAGTGATGACCGACGAGATAAATGCGCGATGTTGTGCAGTAAACTGATCAAAAGAGATATAATTAGTAATAGGATAGGAAGACTGTGAAGTATTGTGTTTAACAGAACCAATATAGTCTTTTAAGTGGAGTGGACGATGATGATCCCTAGTAGAACTACGTAAAACCGTTTCTTGCATAGGGAGTGTAGGATGAGAGATGATAGGTTCACTAGCAATAGATGAGCTAGGAGATATAAGTTGATAAGGAACACCGTTTAATTCCAATGCACTGTCAGTATGTGAAGTGGTAATATGTAAAGGTTGAGTAGGTGAATCCTGACCTGAGTGCGGAACAGTTTGTGCTGGCAGCAAATATGAACTAGAAATAGGAGGATCATTATAAAAAAATTCGTCTTGAGATACAGATTGAAAAGAATCAGGAGTAGTAAGCTTTGCATCCTTTAAAGGGAAAACATGTTCGTGAAAATCGACATCTCGAGAGATAAAAGTAAATTTTGTAGATAAATCTAATACTATATAACCTTTTTGATTATATAGATAACAAAGAAAGACACCAGGTGTAGCACGAGGGTCGAATTTATTGGCAATTTTAGTATTGCGAGCATAACATAAGCAACCAAAAACGCGAAGATGACGATAATCAGGTTGCTTACCGAGAAGAAATTAATATGGGGTTCGTTTAGAGAGTACCAGAGTAGGCATCTTGTTGATTAGATAAGTGGATGTAAGAATGCATTCTCCCTAGTAGGTAATAGGCAAGTTAGCTTGAAAACGGAGAGCTCTAGCAACAGTCAACAAATTCCTATGCTTTCTTTCCACCACTCTATTTTTTTGTGGAGTATAAGTACAACTGCATTGATGATGAATACCATTCTCATTAACCCAAGCCTGAAACTCATTTGAGAGAAATTATGTATCATTGTCAGATTTGATACGTTGCAAAATAGGCAAAAATGGTAAAGAGGTACCTGTGTATATAATACTGAGTTGCATAGAATATTGAGTGGCAACATATCTAGCAAAGAACTTGATAAATTTGCAAGTTTCACTTTTAGTATGCATTAGAAACACCCAAGTGCAACGAGAGAAATCATCTACAATGGTAAGGAAATATCTTTCACCGGTGATAGAGGGTATAGAAAATGGTCCCCATATGTCACAATGAATAAGATAAAAAATACGTTTAGAGGAAATATTATTTTTATTAAAAGATAATCGAGTTTGTTTCGCCATCGGGCATACATCGCAAGCAGTAGAAAAACTAGAATACATATAATCATGTGAATTACAAATATAACGGAAACGATCTAAACTAGGATTTCCAAGTCAACAGTGCCAAATGTCGAATGACGTTTTATTGAAAAAAACTTTAGGCGATGACGCTGAGACCCGTAGCTGATACAGATCCGCATGGAGCTCACCCTGGCCAATCACTTTGTTCGTGGATAGGTCCTGAAAGATAAAAGAATTGTGTGTAAGAAGAACCGCACAATTCAAAGCTCTAGTCAACTCACTTACAAACAATAGATTAAATTTGAAGATCGGAATATGATGAACATTGGATAATTTTAGAGTTAGTGTGAAAAACCACTTCACCAATGTGTTTAACTGTATAAAATGTACCATCGGGAAGTTGCATTTGAATTAATGATTTAACAAGAGAATATGAACTGAAAAAAGATAGTGAGTTGCAGATATGGTGAGTAGCACCGCTATCAACAAACCATGGTTCAAAAGAAAAAGTAGTGAAGAGCTTACCAGCAAAGTTGACTCATGGTTCCATTGGAGTGTCCTCAGATGGAGTATTGATTAGAGCTAACTGCCGTGAATATTGTTCAGCTAAGAAAGAAGGTATCGCAGGCTGATGTGTAAGCTGGAGTTCTCGAGGAGCAATGGTGGTGTTTGCAGCAACCAGATTTGATGCAGACGAGGAGGGAAAACCATGAAGTCGATAGCACTTGTCTCGAACATGCCCATGACGATTACAATAATCGCAGTGAGGCTTGAGACATTTGTTATGACTTGCCGATGGTCGAGAAGCAGGCTGATGTGCATTGACATAATGGTTGGTGTTCAAGGCAGCAGATTCAATAGTTGGAACATGACTGGCAGTTATGTGTTGCTACTCTTCCTCCTTTTGCACCATATTGAAGATGCGTAGTGCAGTAGGAAATGGGTCCATCAATATTATCTGACTCCTGAGGTTAGAAAACCTATCATGCAAGCCTTGGAGAAACTCCATGGCTCTGTCACATTCCAGGCGTTCAAGCAATGACTTTCCAGCGCCGCAAATGCAGACTTCAGTAACAGCTACAAGGCATCAATTGAATATTTCAGACGAAATAAGATAGGTGCATTAGAGATACAAAATCTCACCTGGAGATCTTTCCATATGGCATGAGAAGATGGCGTGTATAAGCATCTTGCACGTATATCTGGCTGACAATAATTGAGGAGGCAACTTCCTACCAAATTGTCGCAACGCTTCAAGCATTGGTAAGCAAGTTCATCAGTCAATGGAGGGAGAGATCCATCAACGAATCCAAGTTTACCTTTGGCGTTGAGAGATTTGGTAATGCCTCTTACCCATGATCCGTAATTATCACCTTGCAACAAAGGAGAGAACAAAATAGTGGCTGGGTTATCACTATGATGAATGATATTTGGATCTAATGGCCTTGTATTTCCTGAAGGTGGAGATTCTGTGTGCTGATGAACATGGATTTCAGGTGGAGATTCAGTGGAGGAATTCACCATTGTGAGAAATCAGAGAAGGATTATGCGAAAGAGAGAATAGGTCCTAGGATGGATCAAGCTGATACCATCAAGAATTCTAGGTTTGGATGTTTTACTCTCTCACAAAATTGTGTAGACCATAGAATGATTCATTCAGTATTTATATGATTTACATGAGAAGTATTGAAAACCCTAGTAAACAAATTGTACGATAATGCTGGAGATAAAATACATCTTGTTACAATAGATTACATCTTCTTATACGCCGGAGGACTTGAACTTATACAAACTTCTTCTTCTATTCATCCGGCTTATTCTTTGCAGCAGAATTGGACTTCAGTATGTACGTGTGACATGTGCTATGACCGCACATTCTAATATGGAAGATGTATACGTCTAATAATATCAAATGATATAAAATCAACTATCAACGAGAGAAAATCTAAAAACAAATAGGTCAACTAATAGGGGGCGGAGGGAGTAGTTTTCTTTTGAGTCCACCCCGAAATCATCTTTCCCTCTACACTAAAATTCGTAGTGTAAAAAAATATTTATAGCTGGAAAGAACTGTCTACTATTTTCTTGCAACCCAAAACCTTAAATTGTTGCTCGAGTTTTCGTACAACCAAATTGGAGCAACTACCTAAATATGTTGGAAGATATTTATGTTCAGAGACAAAAAATGTTGCGACCAATTTTTTACGAGTCGCTACCATTCTCTATCCACTCTTTACTTGCAACTGAAACTATCTTACAAGCAACTTGTGGCAACTACCTGAATAAGCGTGAAACTATTTATGTTCGGCTACAACATATGTAGTGACTGCTTTTCTTTCGGGGTGCTAGTATTCTCTATCTAGTATTTCCTTGCAACTATGAATCTTTGTTAGTCACTCGAGCTATCTTGCGACAACCTTTGGTTAGAATCTATATACGTTAATCAATAACAAATCTCAGTCACTGGCTCTGTTTACACAGATGGAACACATTTAATATCATATGATTCACGAGAAAAATTTATTTGATTCTTGAAGCCACCGGAAAATGGTTTGTTTAAGGTTTCAGATAATATTCCAATAGAATCTTACCTGTAAATGGTTGGATTCATCGTTCTTACGAAGTTTTCGACTTATAATAGTTCACTCCAGTCCGGGTTTCGAGCTCGGAGCCACTTTAATTCTCGAAGTCACCTGAAAAGGTTTTGTTTAAGGTTTCGGAGAATATTCCGATGGAATCTTACCTGTAAATGGTTGGATTCATCGTTCTTGCAAAGTTTACGACTTATAGTAATCCACTCCATGTCGTGTTTCGATCTCAGAGCCACTTTCTTTCTCGAAGTCGTGACGTATCATGCTAAGTTTGAAGTGAGAACCCTCTCGGAGCTTCGTGGTTCATAGTTGGTATGCTGTTATACCGAATTTGACGTTCGAATCAACACTGAGCTTCATATTTATCGATTTTGATGATGTATCCAGCTAAGTTTAAAGTCAGAACCATCCTGAATTTTACTGTCCATCTCTAGTAATCTTATAACATGAGTTTACTAGTGTGAACTAAAGCTACTTCATGACCTGTATGACTTGTCAAAATTACTTCATGACCTATGCGACTAGTCGAAAATCAAACCGGAAACACAAAGAGAAAGCACAAAGAAACACACCAATTATCAAATTCATTTTTCATTTTCCCGATTTATTCTTATGCATTTTTTGGATTTTTTTTTTATATCAGAATGTCGATAACAATGTCCTAAATTTATTAAGATTTTTTTTGGATTTTTTTTCATGTCGAAGATTGATAATTAAACCGAAAACATGAGTTCGTATTAACACAAAGAGAAACCACAAAGAAAACACACTTTCCTTGATCCGTATGACACTCTTAACTTAAATCTATACCGTCCAAATATTTTCATAATTCGTATGACCCAATCCTACCACATCTTATCCGTTCAAATTCTTCTAGATAAAACAAATTTTTTTTTCTCTCACTTATCTTCTTAGTTCACTCACTTTTCTCTCATCTCTCATCTTCTCCTCCCTCAGAAAAAAAACACTAACTCAAGTTGCACCTCCCTCAAAAAAAAAAACCGTCACTCAAGATTTGTTTAACCAGTGATTTAACAAAGGAATCAGTTTTAGTATGAAGCAAATCAGAAATCCTACTGTTTATAGGTGAAAATAGTTTCTGCTGATTTTGGTAATTGCGGGTGTGAAGGTGAGAAACTGTTTAAATCCTAAACAATGTACTGCAAGGGAGTACTTTAGATTCGAGAGACCAATCTGTACAAGTCCGGCCTAAACCAAGAAATGGTCGTTCCAGACTTGCTTCGGTCACAAAGAGGAGGAGAATTGGTTGGTTTTGGGGAGGGAAGCAAGGAGAGTAGTGAGACCAGAATAGTTGATTCTGGAAGAGCAGTTGAGTTTCTACGACTTGTTATCAGAAAAGGTAGGAGAGCTCACGAGGAAAGCTTAACCCAATATCCTAACCTGGAATAGTCAGTTATTTTACCTTTAAAATATGTCATTATTCTAAGAAAAATTCACTTAACCCACTTTTACGTATATTTTTTAATTTTACTATATTTTCTCTTTAAAAACTTATTTTATAATAAAATTATTAATGGGTAAATTAACTGTTTAATAGTAAAATTAATTCTTAGACAAACAAAATAAAACATACACTCAAACGGGATTGATTAAAAAACAAACGACATCTTTGCTAAAATGATTTATGATAATCCTAACTAATTAAGTATGATAAAACTCTAACCCAATTAAGTTCTATGCCGTAAAAGGTGCCAAACACAGCCTAAGGAAACTAACTCGGACTAACAAAGATTTTCAAAAAATTTAGGGGAGGCCGGAGCCACCCCTATATTACACGTTGTTCCGTCCCAGCTTGTCAAGCTCAAACTGGTAAGCCAGACCATTGAGTGTGCAGACTAAATCACAGCCTGACATGTAAATTAAGTTATATGTCAATGTGCCAATTAACGTTTAACATTTTTAAATCCTCCCCGTTATATAAAAACACCAAATCACAGCCGTCTATGAAGATATGTCGGTAAGCAAATACGGTCAATGATAAAAATGCATCGACGATCATAATTAAAACCTAATCTGAAACCGCAGATTAGCCTTATACATAAGAAGAAGAGCCTTCCCAAATACTCCGTGTTTCCCTGTGCAGAGAAAATTAAACCCTAAGATTTAGCCGCTAAAAGATCTGTAAATCTGCGTTTATCATCATCATGACCCATTAATTGAATTACAAACAATTCATTTCGGATCCTTCACCATCATCAACCACAACAATTGTAGCATAATGATTTCTCCTCTCAAAAAAAAAACATCTGATCAAAAACTTGAACTTTTGAGTTCTTCTCACCTCACTTGAACAACGGAGGAAATTTTCCAATTGATTGAAGAGAAAGAGTGACGAACATATATTAGTCGGTAATGGTTTCTGTGTGACTCTATACACAACATATATTAGTCGGTATCGGTTCTTGTTTATTTTTATATTTGCTAGTCTTCTACTAGTTTACTACAGATCCTTCATTTTTTCAGTTTGTATATGAATGAAAAGCATGTTAATGGTTGATTTATAACTTAAGTTCAATTCAAATCCATTATTATGTTCTTTCACAATTGTTGTTTTCTATTTTCAGATCTGCTCAAAATGTTAATCTGATTGAGTGTGAACAATGTATGCAAACTTTTAATTATCTGCCTCCCAAATTAAATAACTTCTACGCACTACTACTGCTACATAACAAGGCTTTACCACTAAAACTAAACAGACTTCCACAAAGCATTTGTTAATCTCTAGTATAAGTTATGACAAATACCAGCGCAAAACAAACATAAATCTGGAACAATTTTCATCACTACTACACAAACAATATTCTTTTGAACAGCAGATTAATCGACAATCATTAATATTCCCAGAAATTTTTTATTGATTGATTTCTTGTTACATAAACCGATTCATATTACAACAAAGTTCTATTTCTATCCCAGTTTACCACAGATCCTAACTTTCTTTAACAATTCATGAATAGAGTAGAGAGGTATTACTGGCATATTCCATTGACAGGACACAAAAACCAGTATATAGGCGACAGCTGCAGACCTGGTAGAGGATCAACTTAAGGATCCATAGGATGAAAAGAAGCTACATCTTTGGGTCTCAATAAATTCCAAGGAAATAGATTTGAGAGGAGAAATCATTGTGAGAGTAAGTGTAAATTATCTACAGATCTAGGTGGCAACATCCTAGAACCGGTGTACCCAAATACGATGAGACGCGAAGTATAGAGCGAAGATTATCGGGCGCGAGATTTAAGGAGCCACGTGGATCGGGCGTAATAATGTCGGACAAGACTTGACCCAGACTTCTGATAAAGCTGACAGGATAAGGCGTGGCGGGTCAAACGAGGAACTATGGTCAAACGAATAAAGAATAACGGGTCACATCGGATAACCATAAAGACGACAGAAAAGATAGGCGACATCGTGTTAATAATGCACCTAAAGAGATTGGCCCGAACGGAGGATAGGCGAGGAGTCAGGATACATCGGCCACTTGAGACGACGTGAACCGGCCCAATCACAGAACTGCTAAATAGATGTAACATGACCAACACCTTAATTTCGTTGTATAGAACTTCTCCTATAAATAGAGGGACTTGTATTCAAGAGAGGTAGGTTGTATTTTGGGGAGAGAAAAGGAGAGAAACTCGAGTAAACACGAAGAAGAAGAAAAGTGAGTAGTAAGTGAATCTTGTAAGGAAATTCCACGGAGAGCAACACCTTTGTAACACTTCAAAGTAATAAGATTCATCCATTCACCCCCGTGGACGTAGGTAATCATACCGAACCACGTAAATCTTGTGTTCATTGTGGAGTGTTTACTTTCATTTGATATGAGCATTGCGTTTCTATCCTTTGGATGTAGTTTGTAGTAAAATGCATCTACATTCTAGCACCGACTAAGGGGAGCGACTAAGATATCCGGATACCTTGCCGTAAAAACCTTCAGAGACGATCAACAGCTCCTCAATACACGATTAACGTGTTGAAGTTGAAGCTATGATGAACTCTGTTGGCCGAAATAACGGTTGTTTTGAGTCATTTACTTCAAAGACAGAACAGTAGCAGCGTCTTCTTAACATCTTCAACAGTTTGATCAACAGAGAGACTTCACGAGCTCACCAGCGACTAACAGTTCGTGTTAGAAGCTATGTGAAGAATCGGTTGAAAGGACGACTGTTTGTTCTTGATATTTGTATAATTGTTAGCGTTAAACGAGTTGTTTTTAGCTACGGCATGAAGTCGGGTGCTTGGAATAACCAAAATTTTGCGTATGTAGCTGTTTCATCATGCGATAAACTATCAACCGTATAGAATTTTTTAGCCGGCGTTGTAGCATACGTCGTCGGAGAGTTCATAATTAGATCTCGAGAAAGTGGAGCTAGTACAAGTTTGATTTGATTCTAGGGGTTACTTGCCGTACTTTTTTCTAAGCATTATGTGCATAAGATCAATGATTTGGAACATGTAGAATAAAGGACAAAACTAACTTAAATGCATAGGTCGAGTACAGAGAGCGACGTCGTACGGAGTGATAGCGACGGGAAAGTGAGGTCAGCCACAGATTCAGGATAGGGAAAAAATAGGGTAGAAGGACAGATCCCACCTAACAACTGGAGTAGATCTTACACAGTGGAAGCAGTCGTACAGTTGAACTGTTTGCCCTTATGTATGAAATTTTTATTTGAAAATCAGGTCAAAGTAAGGGTTTCTTTTTCGTATTTGCTGACGTAGGGACGGGCGATACTCGGCTTATCACGCGACGTGACCGATGGCTAGCACTTCAGGGACGATTAGGATGTTAAGGAATCGTACAGTCACTAGCAGCAGCATGCAGGCAGGGATAATGGGGACAAGGAAAGAAGACATTCGACAACCACCGCCCGAGGAATCTCATGCAGCTGCGCGAGGAATGCCTGTTATAGACGAGGAAGTAGATTCAGGGCGAGACGATAACACCCTACCTTTGGACCAAGTTATATTGACCCACAGAAGAGTTGACCAAATCGATGGACTCACAGCTTCAGACACCGATGACGATGAGGAAGCACTTGTAGCGCGAGCTCAGAGGCAAAGGATGAGGCGACAAGTTGAGCACTAGAAAGCTTTGGGAAGGGAACAAGAGCGTCTTAGGCAGATTCAATTGGGCCGAGCAGAAGCAAGTAACATTGGCCTGACAACCGTTCACGCAGTCGATCGTGTAACCAACCCGATACTACCCCCACCACCCACATATGCACCATTACAGCCTCGGCCACACCAACCCAATGGACATTCCAGTCATGAAAGTACGGACCCGACGTTGTTGGACATTTTGGAGAGTCAGAGAAGACAAGAAGAGGCACTAAGGGAAATCCAGCAGCGGAATCTAGCCTTGGAGTATGATAACTACCAGCTGAGAAACCAACGGACCAGATCAAGAGGGTCGTCCAGCCGAGGGACATCGGGTTATCGCGGCCGATCCGAACACTCACCACCCACGATGGGGCCAAGAAACCTTAATCAGCCCAATTAGTCGGGTCAGCCACCATTACCTCCGGTACCTCCCACGCAGAGATATGGACCACTTGAGGATTCGTCCACCGACGAAGAAAGGCAAGGAAGGGACGAGCGACAAGATCGGACAACTAAAGCCAATCTTGAGGAGTTGGAAGCAAAAATAAAGGAACTCTCGGGCGGAAGCGAAGAGAATAAGTTAGCCGAGATTATGAGTGAAGCCGAGAAAACGCCTTTCTCTCAAGAACTGGAACAAATGACGTTCCCACCCAAGTGTACTTTACCTTCATTCCCCTCTAGATTTGATGGAACAGGCGATGCGATCGAGCATCTTAATATGTATACCATGTCACTGATCCAATGGAGAAACAACCCGGTAGTAATGTGCAAATTCATTCCATCTAGTTTGGAGGGCGAGGCGCGAGATTGGTTTTATTCGCTCACGCCTGGTTCGATTAATGGGTACGATGAGCTAGTCGAGGCTTTCCTTGAGACCTACATGCATAACAGTCAACCTCGGCCAAGAATGAACAAACTGTTTACTCTCGCCCGAAGATTAAGAGAGTCCTTGAGAACCCTGACCGACAGGTGGAGGAAACTGTGTACTGAAATTGGGAAGGTACCGGTGGATCAAGCCATCTTTGGGTTTGAAAACGCATTGGGGAGATCGGACCCCATCTGGATTTCCATGCTTTCTGAAAAACCTAAAACGTTAAAGGAGATGAGAAGAATGCAAGAACACTACATCGCCTTGGAATAAATTCAGGCCGAATCAAGAGATAGAGGAGTACAAGAAGCCAACGCTGAATTTGGTACCGAAACTAAAATGGTCATGGACGACCATATCAGGCGATCAGAAAAGAGATCGGACCCTCCCCCGAGGAGCAGTGAGAAGAGGGAATGGATGGCCAAAGGGAAGAAGCCAAAGCAGGAAGCCCGATCGTATACCCCTCTAAACGCTTCTTTGGAAGAGGTGTTCAAGGAAGTTGAGTAGAGAAACGACATCAAATACCCAGCATCGAGGGGGGTACAGTTCCAAGAGACCTGAGATCATCCCGAATACGGTCACTACCATCAGTATAGGGGTCATTCCACCAACAACTGTCGAGAAGTGAAAGATATTGTCCAACACCTCATCCGCGATGGATATTTGAGGCAGTATGTCCGACACCCCCTTCGGCCGGAAGCAACACCCGATACACCAGTTCATCAAGTCCGTATTGATAGGGTGAATCATTTCTTGAGCACCATTTCACATTCGGCTATGCAAAATTACACCCTCGGCCTAGTAATCACCACTAGGATCCATAAAAGGGATCGTGAAGGTAAAGAAATATTTAGCGTAGCCAAGTCCCTTCCAATGGAACCTTGGATGACGCTGCCCATTTCGTTCTCGGCTAAGGATGTCCCAGCAAACAGACAGGCACACAGCGACCCACTGGTCATCACGCTATTGATTGAGAAGTGGGGAGCCATAATCAAACAATATGACGTGATATACGAGACAAGAACCGCGATCAAAGGACAAGTAGTGGACGATTTCTTGGCAGATTTCCCCCTCAGTGATGAGGATGAGGTAGAAGATATACCGGGAATGGTAGAAGAACAAGAGGAGCCAGCGGACCTACTAGCCGCCAGTAGATCAACATGATGGGAAGTATTTGTTGATGGGGCATCAAGCAAAGACGGATCGGTCCTCGGGTTGGTGTTTACCATGCCAAAGGGGAGGAAGATCGTGAATTCGTCTAGGTTTGAATTCAAGGAAACAAATAACGTCACCGAGTATGAGGCGGTGATCCATGCCTTACGAATAATTATGGAAATGGGGCTGCATGAGGTTCGATTGACTAGTGACTCACAACTAGTGATCCGTCAAATTACGGGCCAATACGCTACACACGATCCGGTGCTGCAAAAATATTGGGAGCTATCCCAATTTTACATCGAGCAAATACCAGATATTAAGTTCCTCCATATCTGCCGAAAGGATAACAGACACTCGGACGCTCTATCGTACATCGCCTCACAACTAGTAGACTCGAGCATCGAAGGGATACGCGTTATGAGGCTTCTTAACCCGTCTATCCCAGAAACACCAGACGTACGGATCGAGGTCGCCGTTAGCACAGTCGAGAGATACAAAAAAGGCGACTGGAGAAATCCAATACATCAATACTTAGAGACGGGTGAGCTACCTAAGAGTCGGCCCGAGATGAACAAGATCAAAATCAAATCGGGCGCCTACGAGTTAAGGGAAGGGATCTTATATCGTAAATCTTACCTAGGACCACTCCTACGATGCTTAAGCAGGGAAGAGGGCCATATAATCCTACACGAGCTACACTATGGGGCAGCTGGAAATCACAGCTCGGGGAGAAGTTGGTCGGTTAAGGCAAAAACAATGGGATACTTTTAGATGTATATGAACGAGGACGCAAAGCAAATGGAAAGAGATTGCGAAGAATGTCAGCGTTTTGGGAAAAAAATCCATGCTCCCGGCGTACCGTTGAACTCAATCATAAGTCCGTGGCCCTTTGCTAAATGGGGGGTGGACATTGTCGGTCCATTACATGTAGGAACGGGCAAAGGAAGTATTTGATCGTGGCCACTGATTACTTTACCAAGTGGGTAGAGGCGGCACCACTAAGGCATATTCGGGACAAAGACGTCTTTAAGTTTATTTGGGAACATATCGATTGTCGCTTCGGGGTCCCGGCCGCAATCGTCTCCGATAATGGAAAACAACTACAGGGAGAGAACATTGATCTTCTATTCAACACTTACAACATCAGGAAGAGCAAAGCTACCCCGATTTACCCCCAGTGCAATGGGCAAGCCGAGATCACTAATAAGACTATCGCCGATAACATGAAGAAGAAACTGGACGGGGAATATGGCAACTGGTGCGAGGAGCTATATAACGTCCTATGGGCATACAGAACCACACGAAGGGAAGCTACGGGATTCTCTCCGTTTATGCTTACCTATGGAACCGAGGCGATTCTACCAACAGAAGGAATGATTCCTACCACAAGAACCGAAGCTTGGAGGCGAAACGTGTCATCCGATATGATCTTGGCTAAACTCGATGACTTGGAAGAAACAAGAGAAATGGCGTTACAAACTGGAAAATTATCAAAGAAGGTTACAACGGGAATACAACAAGCGCGTTCTACCAAGAGAGTTTAATCCCGGGTAGCAGGTATTGAAATTTCTGGCTGAATAGGAGCGCGACAAAAAAGGCGGAAAACTAGCACCAAAGTGGGGTGGGCCATATATAATCGAATCTAAGGCGGGCGAGGGATCATATCGACTACTATGACTCGACGGAACAAGAGAGCTCAAACCATGGAACATCCGATTTCTGAAACTCTACCATCCTTGACGAGCGATGCGGAAAAACGGTAAGCAAACGTGTCTTATATCTCTGTAAAACCGTGAGGGGTATGGGATAGGGCATGAGAGACTAATGGTCATTCGTACTCGGGGAAATGCCATTGTGGAAGTGCCGAGGTGACTTACACTCGAATGGTCATTCGTACTCGGGGCAAAGCCATTGTGGAAGTGCCGATGTGACTTACACTCGAATGGGCATTCGTACTCGGGGAAACGCCAGTGTGGAAGTGCCGAGGTGCCTTACAGTCGCCTGGATATTCGAACTCGGTGCAGTGGCAGTGTGCAGGTGCCGAGGTAGCCTTAGGGTTCTGGTGGTTGGAAACCAGTTCCAAAGGTTGTTTAGACGCGAGGTCTACTCAGCTAGGTGGCATACTTACATCTGAAAGGTCACCACCATCGCAAGTGGGCGTGTCCACTTGCCCGAGATCGGTTGATCGATAACCACTCGGGATTATCGGGCCAAGAACTAGGATGACTGTTACCCTTCCACTGAATCCAAAAAGATAGTGATGAGATGCCCCAATCAGGACATGGCATAGGGCCCGATGACCCTCCTTGTTGGTTGTGTTCGACATAAATGGTTAGAATACTGACTTACTTGAACAATGATTGCAGGAATAACATATGAAATAAAGGAGAACTCGATTGCCTCATGCGACTATTAAGAAAATACAGAAAGCGTCATGTGACCAAGCGAAACGAAGCGTCTAACGAAAGTAAAACAAACAACATCGGTGACGCAGCACCCCCGTTAAAACAAACAAGCAAGGTAGCGGAAATTAAAAAGGGGAGAAGTGTTCAGAGCGATTTACAACCCGATGAAAGGGGCAACATAGTGACGCTGCACCACAAAAGGAAAGTTTAAGCCTTGGGAGGAGCCGCACCGGCCTTCCTATGCGCGACCTCGAGCCGCTTCTTCTCCACCCAGTCCATAATTCCCTCCTGAACCTTCTGGTCTAACTCCTCTACATGGGCGACGCGTTCATCCTCGAGTTGTTGGGTAATCTGGGAAGCGTTTTCCTCATCTTCAGCTAACTTGGAACCCAAATCGACCTCGGCTTGTTTCAATCGGCGAACCTCCAGATCTAGCTCCCTAGAGAGTTTTTGCTCGGCTACAAAATCACAAAGATAGAATGTTATTCATCGGGTACATTTTTGCAAGAATAAAGCGCAATCTAGATCTAAAAGAACAGCCTCAACACATCGTCTAAGAGACCTGACAGGTCGGGTAACACCGACTGAAGCGACTCTACCTACTTGGACAGCTCATCCTCGGCCTTGGACAACTTCAGGGTTAATTCGTTATAGTGTTGCTCATTGAACTCGTTACTGGGGCAATACTTCTTATGCTTGGTCCAATCATCCATTAACCGATTACGCGACGCTTGGAGCACTGCAAGCTGCGATCTACTCAACTCTAAATCGCCCGTAACTTTATCAAATTCACTCACTTGGCCCAGTAAATCGCTATTTGCTCGCTCCACCACATCTTTATCTCTCAGTATTCGTCGACGGTCCTCGTGAAGGTCTTGATTCTGTAATTGTAGAGCGTCTACCCTTTGCTCCAAACTTGTGGCTAAAGCATCTTTTTCAGCATAAAGGCGCTGAAAAGATCGCAAGTTAGCCCATAAATTGTCCATTTAGGCAGGATCATAATCAAACCGGCGACGTCGTTCTAACTCGTCTTCAAGTCTTGCAATTTCCTCAGTTTGACGGTCTATTTTGTCGTCTTTGTTTTCCATTCGTTGACGAAGATTTTCCACTAGATCCTTCTCAATATCCCATTTTATCTTCATAATCCTAAACTCCGAAGTAGCGTCTATACCTATACTAGATACCTCGTCTAGGAAGAAGGATACCCGACTTAGGATACTGGCACGATAAACTCAATCAACACAAGTTAAGAATGATCATATACCTTGAGCATCGGCAAGTTTGATCTCCAGCTCGTTCGCGCGACCCTTCTCATTCTGAAGTTGAAGTTGGAGAGACTCTATCAACTTCTTATCTCGAAGGCGATTGGCGGCATCCAAGCGTACGCGGTTCATAATCTAACACAAACAAAATAGTTTGCATCATAAGCGACACTAAGAACAGAAATCAGAAGCGGGGTATTACCATACAGAAACGAGTCGCTCACCACAGTGTCAAGTGTTAGGGCGATGTCGCCATAACGGGTCACGGCATTCAACATTTCCTCATCAGTATACTTCCCAAAGTTGGAGGAAGTAAGCGCACCCAAGGAGTTCATGATCGGGCCAGAGACAGTAAAGGAAGTTTCAGCACTAGAAGACGATCCCTCAGTAATCTGGGGCACACAAGGAAGCTCTACCGGTACATCTGTAACGACCTTCTCTACGACGGGCGTCTCCGAGGGCTCCTGTTGGTCGCCCATACCTTATTCATCGCCTTTGTCACCCGGCACATTCTCTCCAAACAGCTCATCCTCATCGGAAAGATCAATGATGGGGCCCGTTTTCGGCGGTGGCTTAGAAATTTGCTTACCTCTACCAGGATTACGCCTCAGCGGAGTGGGGTCAACATCGCCCGCGTCATCATCATCGTGCCTTGGGTGTTTCTGCACAAGTGTCTCTTCAGAACATGTGAAGGCAAAAAACAGGGGCAAGTACATGTACTTATAAGAAAATCATTATGTTTGTTACCTTCCCCTGGTATTCATCAACCCTTGTGCCAGCACCTCTCTTCCTAGATCCGACAGTCTTGGTGGAGCCGACCTGAAATTTTCAAAAAAAGATGACCAGTTGGCGCCCGAAGCTAACAAGATAGAAATCAACAAAAGCGCATACCTTATCGGCCTTGTCATCATTAACCAACCAGAAAGAATAGGGCTCGTCCGGAAAAGTAGGCGACGGGAAGTCACCATGTAGAATTGGACCTCGAACAAGAAGTGGAACTCGGGGATAAATCGGATCATTAGAATGACGGGGTCGCTTGTTGCAGGGTTGGCCGATGGGATCGGCATCCAACATCATCCTTTCAACACCCTCGGGCATAACCTTAACCCGATGAGGACTAGAAGCAAACCCAGCAAGATCGCCCAAGTTCGTAGTACCGGCCCGATAGTTGACAAGGAAATTAGCAACGGAATACATCGGAGCGTCCTCAGGCTTGTAGGTCGACCAACCAGCATCAGAACCATGACCATCGCGGCGATCCCTCCACTCGTTCATAATTTGAAAAGTATTGCCAGTCCATTGAGCCAAAGCACGAGAAGGCCGAATCTGGGACGTAATCTCGTAATAAAATGGGCTATCAGGGTTGTATAAGGGAAGACGATGGCCCATATCCAGTTGACCCAAGGTGATGACCACACAATCATCTGATTGCTCGTGCTTATTCATATCGGTTTTCTTCAAGATACCGTTTCGGCCCGAGAGAAGGGTCACTTCGTAATTTTGAAGATCGTACTTCTCCTTCAGCTGCTCAATGAACTCTTCATCAGAGAGATCCTTCACCCTTTTCTAGGACCTGCACGAAATAGAAGAAGATCTATCAGCAAAAATAGATTTTATCGCGCGATCATCATACCTAGAAGGACTTTCAAGCAAAAACAGAGAAGCAAGGGGAGGAGCATCAAACTCGGAAAAACGTCGTCAATGAGACCTTTTCTCATCATGGAAGGAGAAGAAGCCATTAATGGAGATAATGCAAAGCTCGGTTTTCAACAAAAAAAGATGAGGCGACAACAGCTACTGTAACAATCGGGGAAGAGGAGATGAAGGAAGAAAAACAAGAAAGCTAGGGTTTTTAAGCGCAAAGTAACGAAGAAATCTTGAAGAAGAGGTTGCAATGACGGAAGTGAGAAGTGGAGAACAAGAAGAAAAAGAAAAAAGGAGCGGGCTATTTAAAGAGAATAATTTGTAACCGATGACAACGGTTACAGGTAATAAAGTGGGGATAGTGGGACGCTGCATAGCGGGATCTGCGGCATGGACGAGGACGTGGCGGTTGAAACGACTTTCTTCCACTCGTGTCTGCTACACGAGCAAAAGAAGGGGCATAAATGTAGGTGTAAATTATCTACAGATCCAGGTGGCAACATCCTAGAACCGGTGTACCCAAATACGAAGAGACGCGAAGTATAGAGCGAAGATTATCGGGCGCGAGATTTAAGGAGCCACGTGGATCGGGCGTAATAATGTCGGACAAGACTTGACCCAGACTTCTGATAAAGCTGACAGGATAAGGCGTGGCGGGTCAAACGAGGAACTATGGTCAAACGAATAAAGAAGAACGGGTCACATCGGATAACCATAAAAACGACAGAAAAGATAGGCGACATCGTGTTAATAATGCACCTAAAGAGATTGGCCCGAACGGAGGATAGGCGAGGAGTCAGGTAACATCGGCCACATGAGACGACGTGAACCGTCCCGATCACAGAACTGCTAAATATATGTAACATGGCCAACACCTTAATTTCGTTGTATAGAACTTATCCTATAAATAGAGGGACTTGTATTCAAGAGAGGTAGGTTGTATTTTGGGGAGAGAAAAGGAGAGAAACTCGAGTAAACACGAAGAAGAAGAAAAGTGAGTAGTAAGTGCATCTTGTAAGGAAATCCCACGGAGAGCAACACCTTTGTAACACTTCAAAGTAATAAGATTCATCCTTTCACCCCCGTGGACGTAGGTAATCATACCGAACCACGTAAATCTTGTGTTCATTGTGGAGTGTTTACTTTCATTTGAGATGAGCATTGCGTTTCTATCCTTTGGATGTAGTTTGTAGTAAAATGCATCTATAGTGAGAAAATTTATTCGGTACCAAGTTGTACGTGAGAATGGAATCTCATAAGAGAAGAACGATATTTCATTCATCTCTATTAGCAAAAACAAATTTCTAATTACAGAGAGCAGTAAGTAGATCTACCGAGAAAGAGAGAGAGGTGGAGAAGATGGCTAGGTTATGAATGTGGATGGATACAAAGGAATTCTCAAGTAATCTCTTGTTATATGGTGGTCATCTTGCTAAACCCTCAGAGACCTATCCGTATCAAGCCCTATGTGGCACAGACCCAGTATCACTGTAACCAACCATATGTCATACGCAATTGAACTGAAAAAAATCTCAGCAGAATGAGGAACTGATTTTGGTCAAAGTTTTGTTGTATTTTTTTGGAAAAGATAAAATTCATTCAAGAAAGTGCCGAGAAAGCACTTCAAACTTACACCATAAACATGCCATAAACTACAAGGATATACAAAAACCTTTCCCTATTACAAGATACCACCGGTTACCGTTTAAAAACCCGCCAATTATGGATGAAATTTGCAAACTTGAATTGCTTAAAGGATATATGAACACTTGCCCAACTGAATAGAGAAGCTTTCACTTGAAGGAAAACCCTCTCCACTGATTCTTCTTTGTTACGGAAGATCCTTTACAGTGAGACAACCAAACAATCAAGCAGACGTAAATTTGTGTTGCACCATGCAGTAGCTCACTAATTGAGTCCGATTTGGTGATTTGGTTCATGGATCTACATCATTTAAGTAGTCCCATTTGATGATTTATGATTCATGCATCCATTAGTCGGTGTCAATTAATCAACCTATTAACCTTAATTGGAGAGAAATGCACATTCATGAAAACATAACCCCAAATGAATCCACGAAACCAAAATTTATCTGAACCTCACTGAAAATTCCCATTTCATTGACTTAAAAATACATTTATGATTTTGATTGATGTATTCATACAAGTAAAAAACAGTATTAATTATCCATATCAACATGTTTTTCTTATGATAGTAGTAAGCGTTAACAATTGTCGTATGTATCCAACAATGCTTCCAGAGTTGGACCCCTAAAGCCGACTTCCTTGGTTCATAGGTCTTTCTTGTTGTTGTCTCCTTCAAGTGCCACTATCATTGTGCAACTGACCACCTATCGTGACTAGGAGAAGTTAAGGGAACATCATCATTAATAGTAGTGACAAATGTTTGTTTCCTTGTATTGTTACCATATCATGGAAAGGACAACGAATGTGTGTGCTTAAAACCGGAACACAAAAACACTTCTTCTCCTACAATTGATATCTCAGTCTCATTTTTTAATATAATTTGGTTGGTGTATAACGGAAAATTTAACAAGTAATGTCAGCAAAGTAGGACACTTGAAACCCCGTTGATATGTTCCTTGCCTGGCTCCTTAATATTAATTAATATTCTTTTATCTCCATATTCTTTAAAATCACTGGAAATGTTCAGGTGTTACCAAGAACCAAGCTACCTCATTACCACCATCACAAGACTGGGCGCTTGCCAGTGCCTGTCCAATTTTTTCAATCTCATAATGTTGCAAGGTGCAATAATATGAGGCAAAGAAGTCAATTGAACTAGGCGCTATATAACTTACATTTTATAGAGCCAAAGGAAAAAAAAAATGGTTATTCTAATTACTTTCATTTTGAATCTTTGATTATCCTCATTATTGTAAAGATGGATACAAGAAAGAATTCATGGGTTTTTGGTTTTGTCATGTGCTGTGAAACAATTGCAGCAGTGGATAGAGTCTCTTTAGGTGATTCTCACAATCTAAGGGTGAGAATTTTCAACTAGGTTTCTTCGAACATTTGTAGGTATTTGGTGCAATGTAAGTGAAATACCAATTTGGTGTACTAAATTAGCTGAAATCTGTATACACAGCACATCTAGAATTGCTAAAATAATAACAATCACGGATACTGAACTTGCCTTCATCCTTGCTTGCAGAACCTTGAACAGCATCTTCCTTTTAACAATAACACATGCTCTCATCCTAGCCAAACTGAACCTAACATTCCTTCTGGACTCGCTAAAAAAGTTAGTGTTAGTGAGCGTCTATGATGGACTACCATTAAAAATGAACGCTCAGGAATTCATAAACAACATTTCTTGAAAAAGTTTTTTTCAGCTAGAGGAAATACATATTCAAAGGAAAGACTAATTTAATATCACAGACTAAAATTACCAACTGTTACAAATATGATAAGGGGTCATCCAATACTTTTATTGGTTCTTGATTATTGCAGAAACTGATTGATAAGAACCTGGTAGATTCTTATCAAGAGGATAGACAGAAGCAAGTCCTAAAAAAAAAAAAAAAGTTTATAGAATAAACTATATCAAAATTCTTCTCTAATTTTAGATCGACAGACTCCTGGTATTTATATAGACTCCAACTACTAATAATAGATCTAACTTATAAAGGGAAATTGCAGAATATAACTCACTGACACAGGGAAAGACTACTTTCCTAACTTAACCTTAAAGGTTATGACCCAAACTTTAGACAAACCCAACCTTACGATAGGATTAGTCCTAGGTATTGAGGACGTTTCCTATCACTGATTCCTATTACACATGATAATCATTCAAATCCCATATGCTAGCACATTTATTCAATATATTACATAAACTGATTCCTAAAAAATTTTGGCTAAAATTACCTGTTGATAATGTTCCACTCCATGTTACACAACAAATCTTAACAGCCGCCTATTTTTCATTTCAAGAAGATTAAAAAAGGTGAAATGCGGGGTTTTCACTTCAAAAGAAGAAAACCACCTGAATCTTTGGGAGAGATCATAGAGTTATGGATATATTTTGAGAGGATAAGTCATTATGACAAAATTAATTCAGTTGTGTATGAGGATTCTCATGATAAACAAACATCTGGCTTATCTCTATTATCATTTCTCAAAGAGAAAATCTCAAGAGTAAATCTGGTATACAGACAGAGAAAGAAAAGTAGGAGACGGCAAGGTTTTGTTTGATGAGAACGAGAGAATGAGATTCCAAGTGACATTATATAGTAGGTGCTCATCTTGATAAACCCTAAGAGTTCTAACCTAATCAAGCCCCCATGAGGCCCAGGCTTAGTTCATTTTTATCAAAGACAGTTTTTGGTGCAAATTATGGAAAAAACAAGCGCATAAAAGTAAAAATAAAAAAATGTCAAGAGGCTGTCACCAACACAAAGGTTAGCTTGTGTCGATAGTCTTTTTTTTCTTCTTTTTCTTGAAACAAACTTGTGTCCATAGTCCATTGCATCCTACATGCATCCTCTGCGACTTTGACGCCCGACTAGACTTGCAATTTAAAGAAAGGAAAGCTCAATACGTGCACAACTACAAATATGTTATCAATGACTTACAAATTTATTTGGTCAATGGAAAAAATAAAAACGATGATTATTCTAGGTGCTTTAATTAGTCTGGGATTGCCTAATTATTATTGTTTATGTGAGAATAGATACAAGAACACTCATGGCATTATCTAGCCAATAGTTCATGTGGTTAGAGCAAGTGTTCCGGTGGAATCCAAGCTATTCTAACAGTGGAAAAACTGTGAAATGTCAAGTCTAATGGCTTCCAAACTCGGGTTATCTGCAAAAAATCTAAGCAGTGCTCCATTGTTTCGTGGGATGTCCCGTGGAATCCATGGAAGCGCTAATCAGATAAGCGTAAAATCTATTCAGAATGGCGCGTTAGAAGACGAAAAACGCCAATAAAAATAGCGCCCAACGCTAATCTTAATAGCATAAAACACTATTCAAAATAATGTTTTTTTTTTTTTTTTTTTTTGTATCCGTAGATTTAAAACGAGTCTTTCAAAATTTAATGGCTGAGACAAAGAAGCGTAAATATTGATAGCGTTTTTTAAGTGCTATTCTTATTAGCACTCAATGCTATTTTGAATAGGATTTTTGTTGTTCCACCGTTACACTTACACTTCCATGCACAAGTAAAAATGTTGAGATGGCGTGGAAGATGAAAGATGGAACTCTTCCACCATAATTAGACTTGCTCTGAAGAATGAGTTGGTTGCCTGCATTGGAGGTAATATGGGTATCTGTGTCTATTAGCTTGTCTCACATTGGGTCATAAATGTACAGCCACAAAAGATAATATCTATGACTTACATTTTATTGAGTCAACGGGAACAAAAAAGTTGCTCATTCAAATTGCTTTGTTTCATAGTTTAAATAAACTTTGATGAAAATCAATTCAGTAAGAATTGGTGGTGATCATTCTACTTAGATTTCCATCAGTTGAAGTGCGTTTAGTAATTGGTGTGGTAGATACGAACGGATCACTGGGCCAGGTTATTAGTAGTAGCTAACACTGGGCCCGAATCACATGGAGGCTTGATTCGGTTAGGGTTTAGCCGGATGACCACCCTCTGCCACAATATAAAGAAGGCACAAAACCTATTTACTCACTCCTCTTGCTCATCGAACAAAACCTAGCCGCCTTCTCCACCTCTCTTTGTAAACCCTATTTACTCGGTTCTGTTATTTGAAATTTTCTTTGTGCAAAATAATGATAGAAATTGTGGTTGGGAATGAAATGGTGTTGGTTTTGTATGGGAATCCTCACATACAACATCACCCATGAATCCATTTTTTGTCATAATGAATTGTCCTCTCAGAAACTAGTTATCATGTTTTCCTTTAATTCTGTAGTAGTCTTTGTATTCTCTAGGCACATCATCAACGAATCTTCCAAAGCTAGTGCCATATCATTTGCTTTCAAAAATCTCTTTCTTGATCTCTTTGTCTCTTTCTTGATCTCTTTCCTTTTTTTTTTTTGATACAAACTTGATGTGATGCGATCTTTTTTCTTTGTCTCTTTGTCACTTTCTTGATCTTTTTTCTTGATCTCTTTCCTCATTCCTAAGATTTTCTTCTCTTTCTTCAGTTTCAGAAGTGATGCGATCTGACAATCACACCGACGATTCATAAATTAGATGCATAAACACACTAATCAGAGCAAACTCAAAGAATGAAATTTTGGTGCTAATATTAATTTTCTAGATTTTGTTGTTGTCAAATGTAGGGAAGTAGTATTTTTGCTCTATAAATTTTTGTAGACAAAATAGTACTGTTAATGTTTGATGAGATTCGTTTCTTGTGCTTTCTGAATGTTGAATTTTCGTAAAAGTTTCAAAGGTGTTGGTGGTAAAAGAAAGTTGAATGGGTCAGTATTATGTGGAATTTGAATGATTTGTGATATTATTTTGAACATTTAATCTGCTTTTTACAGCTCCTCTGAATGTGTTTTGCATTTTGATCAAACTGAAAACTAGGTGTACTGTCCGGTTTTCATTGTAGTCCATTGAGGCTGCTAAATAAAATTAGGATAGGAAAATGAAATGATATAGAAGAGAAACCAATATCCCTTCGTAAGATGCTAACAGTATGCATGAGCGTTCCTGAGGTAATTCTACCTTTGGTGACACTGTATTAGCTATGTTTGGGACAGATGCTTATCTTTTTTCCATTGATTTATCCTAATTTTATTTTGCAACGCAAGAAATATTACATAGATTGAACACCAAATGTTTTGAAGTTGTTTTCAGCTGTAGAGGAAATGCATATTCATAGAAAAGATCGAAAAATAGCAGATTTAAGGAAGAAGAATTGTTAATAACCATTTTCAATTTTATTGATTGATTCTGATTACATAAAAGGTAGTTCCATTACGTAAAAGAGTAATGCGGTTTTGAAAATAACAACTCAAGTTGAGGTTTTTAACTCTGATCTTCAAAATTTCGGAAGATCTGTTTTGGTTTTGCCTTGGTTCATCAACATAACCGAAAAGATTAGCTTCAATGATTTATTTGGAGGAAGAAGAAGTTGTAATTTTGATTTTTTTTTTTTTGTGGTTTATTTGGTTTATGAAAGGATGATTTCAATTTCCCACAGAAACAATGGAAGATTGTTTATTATTTATTGATTCTAGCAATAGCAATCAATCTGATTCTTGGAGTAATTCCACCTTTTTCATACCAAAAGCCACTCAAAAACCCATATATGCAAGTGCAACCCCCATAAATATGGTTTTTTCCCATATTCTATGGACTACATGGCGTCGTTGAAAAGCTAGAAAATAAAGATCAGAGAGAGGAGAATTCATTATGACAAAAAATGAAAAAAACATGTTTATCTCTATAAGAAAATTTCAATTGCAGAGTAGATCTACAACGGACAGATATGGAAAAGATGGCAAGTTTTTCGCGACAGGTTTATGTAATAAGAATCAGTTTATTTAATAACATTTAATGGAGTTGATATGGTTGTTAGCATCTGGAATTTGAATGATTTCTGTGTTAGAATTCTTCACTTAAAGATTCCTGAAAACAACTTAAATAATTGTTGTTTAAAGATTCCTGCGTTCATTTTGCCAATGTTACTGTCAATTGAGAAATGTCTTAATAACACTCATTCAGGCCAAGAGACTAAGAAAATACACCGGTCAGCTAAAAGCAAGTGATGGCCAGAGACAAAAGGTTAGTCTAATCATCCGTTAAAAGACATTTTCTACCCGCCTTCAAAACAAAATGAAGTAGCTTTTAATGGTTTAGCAGATATTACAAACCGTTGGTTCAATAATCTTCCAAATGCTGTGTTTTTTTTATCTATTTTAAAGTGTGATGGATTCTTAGTAATACTCGATTGTTTCAAGTGATCTTCAAAGTTTTAGGATTGAGGAGATGAAACAAAATGAGCTAATTCGTTAATCTAAACACTTTTACTAATTTTCATTTTCTTTGTTTTATTATTACGAGGTAGAGGGCCTAGAGGCTACCAAATGAAGGTACATATCTCGATGGATAAAGGAGGCAGAGGATGGGATGAGCAATTTACACTTGATTTTGAATTTTTGATCTGTGTATTGGTGACCAGGCTCTTGACATTTCAACTACGAGACTAGGCTGTTTGTCTTGCGCTTTTATTTGCACTAGAGTTTGTTTAACAAAATCTTTGATTAATATGGATATTTTTATCTAATAGGAATCATTTCTTCATTTAATCTTTTATTTGTCTTTCTTCATTGCAAATAATGTAAACAAATAAAAATCTGTTTTTAACCTCCCAAATTTTGCTAATTCAGCGAGTGTAAAATTCGGTTGTAACACCTCATTAACTCTCACATTTTAAGCATCTTGAGAAGGCTAGGGATATTTTCTTCTGTTCTGTTAATCGAGCAATGGAAGTGCACATGGTGTTAGAGGTGCTGCACTATTGAGAATGTGAGCCATCCGTGGAATATGTTTTGCTTGTTGAACCCAATAATGTTCTCTCTCAATGTGAGATCTAGCAATTCTAGACTAGATGAGTTGTATTTTTGCGCAATGAGAATGCAGATGCTATTAAGAGGTGAGATCTAGCAAGAGTCACAAAGAGTGAGTAGTTATTCTTGTGATTTTTTTTTAAAAGTAAACATTAAGATTTTATTGATTAAGAGAAGATGTTAAAATCCCAAACTGGACCCCTTTTTCGAGCTACACTAAGAGATACAAAGACAATAACTAATTGGTGTCTAGAGTTACTTCCCAATTGGATTATAAAATCACAAAATTGGTTAAAAAGACTAAAATCAACAATTCCTAGGTGAAAAGGATATTTAGATTTCGATACTGTTTAAATGGAAAAAAATGTAAAAATAGTCAGGATGTAAACAGTTTCATCCTACCCATTTTCAAATATTATTTCTTATTTTTAAATTACATCGTGATGCATACAGTTACGTCCTTGCTATTTTTAAGTTTAAGTCAGGATGAATCCAGTTTCATCCTTGCTATTTTTTTGGTGTTCATTTCACTCATACTAATTTTTACTCTCCATTTGAACCATATTTTAAAAATATTTGGACAAATGACCCATTTTCCGTTATAAAATCTCAAAGTTTCCCATTGATATATTTGTGATAATGGCCAAATTTCTTCCCTTGGTTGTCAGACCAAGCTTCAAGTTGGTATTTCACCTTTGTCTTTTGCTGCCACACTAGGCCGCGGCTAAAAACCTAGAAATAAAGTAGTTCCAAATTTCCTTGGCGAAAATAGATGATCAACATCTTCATCCCAACTGTTGCAAAACCTACATTGAGTTTCTGCAATTTCACACCCTCTTCGGTTGGGATTGTGAATGGCAGGGACGGCAGTAGGGACAGCATTATGCGTTACAGACCTTAAAGACACTTGAATCTTTGGTGGCACTTTCTTTAACCAGGCACACTTGTTAAGGAAATGGTTTCAGGTGTTTGTTGCTTAATCAACCACTGATAACCCAATAAGTCTTGTGATTGTGGAAATGGGGCATCTACCTACATTGAAGTAGTTTTAGCTTTCTAAATTGTGATGGTTTCTGAGTTGCACTCCGCACTCGATGTTTCCATTGATTTTAAAGTTTTAAGGCTAAGGAGATGAAACAAAATGTGCATGCAATATGTTATGTAAACACTGGGCCTGAGCCAGATGCGGCTCTATGAGGGTAATTAGGTCATCTTAGGGTTTAGCAGGATGACCACTCACTATATAAACCTGGGAATATCTCTCTCTCATTCATTCTCATCAAACACAACAAAGCAAAACCCGGCCGTTTTCTCCACTTTCTAGATCTTTGATACAACATACAACACAAATGAATTAGTGTTTCGTTTATTATCAGAATCCAATCCCACATACAACAACACAAATGAATTATCTCTGTCATAATGACTTCTCCTCTCTATACTATGTCACGCCAGTTCTAAGATCTAAGGACGAGATGTAGCCACCATATTGTGCGTCTTTTGTGATCCTCCGTACGCATGGTTTGAATTGCTATTATGGTTTCTCAGTTGCCAAATTTGGCTGCATAATTAGGAGTTTAAGAATGGAATTAGCTAGTTAGTCCCGGATATGTTTATGTAATAGTAGGAATCAGTTCATGTAAATACAATAATCCATAAAGTTGAATGAATGAGTTAGCATCTGGAATTTGAATTGTTCTACTATTGTAATCTGCAACTATTATTGTAATCCGCAACTATTACTGCTTCAATTCGCATCAACTGCTGCTCTGGGTCTGCATTTCTTGTTCACCGAATACGCCTTTCATAGTTGTTGTTGTTGTGTTTTGCTTATGCTTGAGAAGTCATTCTCTGCAGCAACGTGGTTCTTCTGTTTCCGCATAAGTTGAGAGAGTTTTTGTTAAATCACAAGTTGTCTTTCAGCCGACATGTGACTGAGGGAGGGAGGGAATTAGCATAAATTGAAAGAGTCTTTGTGGGTGTGGTGCAACCATGTGAGCTGAGAGATTTGTAAACATGTGAACCGTGAGAGTGTCGGTCAGTGCTTGAATATGTTTGAGTATAGAAACTCACTCGAGTCGTGTAAATAAATTTATCTTTATTTTTTATCAATTTAATTGATCAAATCGTCTTCAGTAGAATGAATCTATCACCTTGTTATGGAAAGTTAATGAAGCAAGACTTGTGGAGTGGATGAGGATGAGAAGAGAGGACAACTATGAAGTGGGAGCAGCCAACTATGAAATTTGGTTTCCTAATATCAGTCAATGATAATTTTGGAACTCAATTAGCATGATCGCATGAGACTTGTGTTTGGTGATGACAGGAACTTGACATTTTAGGGAGTCTTATTTTTTTTGACACAACAACTGGGCCTGAGCCATATGGGAGATTGATTAGGTTAAGTCTTAGGGTTTTATCAAGATGACTATCTATCTACTGCCAATGACTATATAAACTGGGAATCCATATCTACTTTCATTCTCAACACACATAACGTTGTCGTCTCCACATTTATCTGTCTCTGTAGATCCACTAATCTGAGAGTGTAATTCTCTTTCCAAAATGATAATAGTAGAGGCAGATCAGATATTGATTTTCACATATGAGATTCCATTCTCACATAAGAAACACACAACTAGATCATTTCTGTCACGATGAATTCTCCTCTCAAAATCACTTCAATGACTTTCATCTTGTCGATTCCGAAATTGGAGATGCGATCAGATGATGTGTCAATGATATTCTTGAGCTTCATAATAAAATGATGCAATCAGATTCAGGGGTTCTTGGTATTTTAGTTCTTGAGGTTGTTGATG
>JAJJWX010002491.1:0-124934 GCA_023529315.1 Papaver bracteatum
AACCATCCCGATTTTTTGTAGGTTTACAACATTACAATTAATGCCTTACTCAAAGCCTTGTGTTCGACATGCAAACACCCGTAGGCTACCCGAATGCGGGTTATATTAGCCTCGTTGAACGCATGCAAGACTACCCATGTTAGTCTCACCTGCTGAAAACAAACTTAAAAATAGATCTCATCCGTCCAACTTCGCAGGCATGGTTGGACGGCCTAGATCACGCGCGGGACCGAGTAGCGCGCACGCGCATGCTCACCGCCAGCCTACCTTCCTCCTGGAATGATTGGTTTCCCAATGGGATCCGTGGAAGGTGCAAATATGCTAACTCCAAGTTGCGATCCCGCAACTTGAAGGAATTAGGGTTTCCGCAGGGCGCAACCTCCCTATTTACGGCCAACGCACGGAAACGACCAACAGGAGAGACCACTGGCCGATAGCACCTCCATGCTCACCGTGGTCCCGGATACACAGCCAACCAATCGTCCATGGTTGGTTGCAGCTGTCCGTCTAGAAAATAGTTCCCAAAGGTAGCATGCAAGGCAACTTCTAATCTCGGCCATCCGCCATCGCAGGCGTGTTTGGATGGCTTAGATCGCGCCTATGGTCGCAAACCAAGCATGCACATGCTCGCCGCCAACCCACCTCCATGTTGGTATGATCGGCTTGCCTATGGGAGTCACGGACGTTGGGAAACGTTAGCTTGAAAGTTGGGCCCGCAAACCCTAAAACTAGGGTTTGCCGACAAGTTGCGACCACGCAACTTTGGGCGGGTGTGTACGAACGACCAGGAGGCGGAATTGCTGGCCGACGGTGTCTACATGCTCACCGTGCACTACACCAAAACCAGGATTTTCTCACAGTGTAACCTGTCACAGTTTATTTTTCAGTCACTGATATACCTGTGATAAGTCCTGCAACAATTATAATTGTTGCTAAATTTTGTAATCGTGATAATGAATCTGAATATTTAACTTTTTTACTAGTCACAATTATATTTGTTGACAATTATCTAGACAATCACAATTATAATCTGAAATGATGTTTCCACCCAAAATTTCCACCACATCTAAAACAACCCCGAATTAATCACTCTTACAATTTTGGTTGTCACTACTTTCACAACAGTTATACAAAATAACAATTTTATTTAATTTCTAAATATCAAAATTTATATTTTTTTTAATTTTTAATTTTCTTAATATTAGAAAAAGGATCAAGACCAAGTCAACACGCCATGACTTTGTAGGACATTTTACTTGGACATATACCAATCTTTTCTCTCGATTTTCTCGACAAAACCACAACAAAAATATCTCGCTTCTTCCAAGACTATGAAAATGACCAAACTACCCTTATCGGAATAAGTGCAATAAAAATTTCAAGATCGTGAAAATGACCATATTACCCTTATTGGACATAAGTGCAATAAATATTATGAAGATCGTGAAATGATCATATTACCCTTATTGGAAAAAAAAGTGCAATAAATATTATGGAGACCGTGAAAATGACCATACTACCCTTATCGAAAATAAGTAAAAGTAAATACTTTGAAAATGACCATATTACCCTTATTAAAAAAAAGTGCAATAAATATTATGGAGACTGTGAAAATGACCATACTACCCTTATCGGATATAAGTAAAGTAATTCTTACTGATTGTGAAAATGACCATATTAACCTTATTGGAAAAAAGTGCAATAAATATTATGGAGACTGTGAAAATGACCATACTACCCTTATCGAAAATAATTAAGTAAATGTTACAGACTTTGAAAATGACCATATTTCCCTTATTGGAAAAAAATGCAATAAATATTATGGAGACTATGAAAATGACCATACTACCCTTATCAAAAATAAATAAAGTAAATACTTTGAAAATGACCATATTACCCTTATTGGAAAAAAAAAAGTGCAATAAATATTATGGAGACTATGAAAATGACCATACTACCCTTATCGAAAATAAGTAAAGAAAATGTTACAGACTGTGAAAATGACCATATTACCCTTATTGGAAAAAAGTGCAATAAATGTTATGGAGACTGTGAAAATGACCATACTACCCTTATTGAAAAAAGTGTAAAAAATATTATGGAGACTGTGAAAATGACCATACTACCCTTATCGGAATTAAGTAAAGTAATTCTTATAGACATTGAAATGACCATGTTACCCTTTGGAAAAAAGTGCAATAAGTATTATGGAGACTGTAAAAATAACCATACTACCCTTATCAAAAATATGTAAAGTAATTCTTACATACTGGAAAAATGACCATATTACCCTTATTAGAAAAAAAGTGCAATAAATATTATGGAGACTGTGAAAATGACCAAACTACCCTTATCGAAAATAAGTATAGTAAATACTTTGAAAATGACCATATTACCCTTATTAAAAAAAGTGCAATAAATATTGTGGAGACTATGAAAATGACCATACTACCCTTATCAAAAATAAGTAAAGTAATTCTTACAGACTGTGAAAATGACCATATTACCCTTATTAGAAAAAAGTGCAATAAATATTATGATATCTGTGAAAATGACCATATTGCCCTTATTGGAAAAAAAGTGCAATAAATATTATGGAGACTATGAAAATGACCATACTACCCTTCTTGGAAATAAGTAAAGTAATTCTTACAAGTTTGTAAAATTACTATATTACCCTTATTTGAAAAAAATGCAATAAATATTATGGAGATCGTGAAAATGACCATACTACCCTTATTAGAAATAATTAAAGTAATTCTAAGATTTCGTGAAAATGACCATATTATCTTATTGAAAAAAGTGCAATAAATATTATGGAGATTGTGAAAATGACCATACTACCCTTATTGAAAAAAGTGCAATAAATATTATGGATACTTTGAAAATGACCATACTACCCTTATCGGAATTAAGTAAAGTAATTCTTACAGAATGTGAAAATGACCATGCTACCCTTTGGAAAAAAGTGCAATAAGTATTATGGAGACTGTAAAAATGACCATACTACCCTTATCAAAAATATGTAAAGTAATTTTACAGATCGTAAAAATGACCATATTACCCTTATTAGAAAAAAGTGCAATAAATATTATGGAGATCGTGAAAATGACCAAACTACGCTTTATCGAAAATAAAGTAAAGTAAATATTACAGATCGTAAAAATGACCATATTACCCTGACCGGTCATTTTCACGGTCTCCATAATACTTATTGCACTTTTTTCCAATAAGGGTAACATGTTCATTTTCACAAATAAGAAGAATTACTTTATTTATTTTCGATAAAGGTATTATGGTCATTTTCACAGTCTCCAATCTCCATAATATTTATTATACTTTTTCAAATAAGGATAATATGGTCATTTTCACAGTCTGTAAGAATTACTTTACTTATTTCTAATAAGGATATATGATCATTTTCACAGTCTCCATAATATTTATTGCACTTTTTTCCAAAGAGGTAATATGGTCATTTTCAAAGTATTTACTTTACTTATTTTCGATAAGGGTAGTATGGTCATTTTCATAGTCTCCATAAAATTTATTGCACTTTTTTTTAATAAGGGTAATATGGTCATTTTCAAAGTATTTACTTTTACTTATTTTTGATAAGGGTAGTCTGGTCATTTTCATAGTCTCCATAATATTTATTGCACTTTTTTCCAACAAGGGCAATATGGTCATTTTCAAAGCCTGTAAGAATTACTTATTTATTTCCGATAAGGGTATTATGGTCATTTTCAGTCTCCATAATATTTATCATACTTTTTCCAATAAGGATAATATGGTCATTTTCACAATCTATAAGAATTACTTTACTTATTTCCAATAAGAATAATATGGTCATTTTCACAGTCTCCATAATATTTATTGCACTTTTTTCCAATAAAGGTAATATGGTCATTTTCAAAGTATTTACTTTACTTATTTTCGATAAGGGTAGTATGGTCATTTTCATAGTCTCCATAATATTTATTGCACTTTTGTCCGATAAGGGCAATATGGTCATTTTCACATTCCGTAAGAATTACTTTACTTATTTCCGATAAGGGTAGTATGGTCATTTTCACATTCCACATAATATTTATTGCACTTTTTTCAATAAGGCTAATATGGTCATTTTCAAAGTATTTACTTTACTTTTTTTGGATAAGGGTAGTATGGTCATTTTCATAGTCTCCATAATATTTACAGCACTTTTTTCCAATAAGGGTAATATGGTCATTTTCAAAGTATTTTCTTTACTTATTTTCGATAAGGGTAGTATGGTCATTTTCATAGTCTCCATAATATTTACTGCACTTTTTTCCAATAAGGGTAAAATGGTCATTTTCAAAGTATTTTCTTTACTTATTTTCGATAAGGGTAGTTTGGTCATTTTCACAGTCTCCATAATATTTATTGCACTTTTTTCAATATGGGTAATATGGTCATTTTCAGAGTCTGTAACATTTCCTTTACTTATTTCTGATAAGGGTAGTATGGTCATTTTCATCGTCTCCATAATATTTATTGGACTTTTTTTCAATAAGGGTAATATGGTCATTTTCATAGTCCGTTAGAATTACTTTACTTATTTCCGATAAGGGTAGTATGGTCATTTTCACAGTCTCCATAATATTTATTTTACTTTTTTCCAATAAGGGTAATATAGTCATTTTCATAGTCTGTAACGTTTACTTTACTTATTTCTGATAAGGGTAGTATGGCTATTTTAATAGTCCATAATATTTATCGCCATTTTTTCCAATAAGGTTAATATGGTCATTTTCACAGTCTGTAAGAATTACTTTACTTGTTTCCTGTAAGGGTAGTATGATCATTTTCACAGTCTCCATAATATTTATTGCAATTTTTTCCAATAAGGGTAATATGGTCATTTTCAGAGAATTTACTTTACTTATTTTAGATAAGGGTAGTATGGTAATTTTCACAATCTCCATAATATTTATTGCACTTTTTTCCAATAAGGGTACTCGGGTCAATTCTAGTAATCTTTGACCCGTGATGTTCAATTCGATATATTTCGTCTTCGATCATCCGGACGAGAAACTTAGGTCTAACTCTAGTAATCTTTGGACCCATGATGTTCAATTCTGATATATTTCGTCTTCATATCATTCGGATGAGAAACCAGGGTCTAACTCTAGTAATCTTTGAACCCGTGATGTTCAATTCTGATATATTTCATCTTCAGTTCATCCGGGTCCAACTCTAGTAATCTTTAAACCTGGGATGTTAAATTCTGATATATTTTGTCTCCAGTTCATCCGAAGAGAAACTCGTGTCTAACTCTAGTAATCTTTGAACTCGTGATGTTCAATTTTGATATATTTCGTCTCCAGTTCACCCGGAAGAGAAACTCAGGTCTAACTCTGGTAATCATTGAACCGTTATTGTTCAATTCTGATATATTTCTTCTTCAGTTCATCCGAAAGAGAAACTAAGGTCTAACTCTAGTAATCTTTGAACCTGTGATGTTCAATTCTGATATATTTCGTCTCCAGTTCATCCGGACGTGAAACTCAAGTCTAACTCTAATAATCTTTGAACCTGTGATGTTCAATTCTGATATATTTTATCTGCAATTCATCCGAATAAGAAACTCAGGTCTTACTTTAGTGATCTTTGAACTCGGGATGTTCAATTCTGATATATTTGATCTTTAGTTCATCCGTAAAAGAAACTTATGTCTAACTCTAGTAATCTTTGAACCGGTGATGTTCAATTCTGATGTATTTCGTCTCCAGTTCATCCTAAGAGAAACTGTGTCTAACTCTAGTAATATTTGAACATGTGATGTTCAATTCTGATATATTTCGTCTCCAGTTCATCCGGAAGAGAAACTCAGGTCTAACTCTAGTAATCTTTGAACGGGTGATGTTCAATTCTGATATATTTCGTCTCCAGTTCATCCGAAAGAGAAACTCAGGTCTAACTCTGGTAATCTTTGAATCGGTGATGTTCAATTCTGATATATTTCATCTTCAGTTCATCCGAACGAGAAACTAAGGTCTAACTCTAGTAATCTTTGAACCTGTGATGTTCAATTTTGATATATTTCATGTTCAGTTCACCCGAACGAGAAACACATGTCTTACTCTAGTAATATTTGAACTTGCGATGTTCAATTCTGATATATTTCGTCTCCAGTTCATCCGAATGAGAAACTAAGGTCTAACTCTAGTTATCTTTGAACCTGTGATGTTCAATTCTGATATATATCATGTTCAGTTCACCCGAACAAGAAGCTCAGGTCTAACTCTAGTAATCTTTGGACATTTAATGTTGAATTCTGATATATTTCGTCTCCAGTTCATCCGAACGAGAAACTAAGGTCTAACTCTAGTAATCTTTGAACCTGTGATGTTCAATTCTGATATATTTCGTCCTCAGTTCACCCGAAAGAGAAAATCAGGTCCAACTCTAGTAATCTTTGAACCTGTGATGTTCAATTCTGATATATTTCATCTCCAGTTCATCCGGAAGAGAAACTCAGGTCGAAATCTAGTAATCTTTGAACTTGTGATGTTCAATTCTGATATATTTCATGTTCATTCACCCGAACGAGAAACACATGTCTTACTCTAGTAATATTTGAAACTCGTGATGTTCAATTATGATATATTTCGTCTCAAGTTCATCCGAACGAGAAACTAAGGTCTAACTCTAGTAATCTTTGAACCTGTGATGTTCAATTCTTATATATTTCATGTTCAGGTTACCCGAACGAGAATCTCAAGTCTAACTCTAGTAATCTTTGGACATGTGATGTTGAATTCTGATATATTTCGTTTCCAGTTCATCCGAACGAGAAACTAAGGTCTAACTCTAGTAATCTTTTAACCTGTGATGTTCAATTATGATATATTTCGTCCTCAGTTCATCCGAACGAGAAACTCAGGTCTAACTCTAGTAATCTTTGAACCTGTGATGTTCAATTCTGATATATTTCGTCCTCAGTTCATCCGTACAAGAAATTCAAGTCTAACTTTAGTAATATTTGAACCTGTGATGTTCAATTCTGATATATTTCGTCTTCAGGTCATAAGAATGAGAACATCGGGTCTATCTCTAGTAATCTGCCAACCTGAGTTCAGTTCATTGGAATGATAACCTCGGGTCTGTCTTTAGTTATCCGATTTTTATTTTCCATTTCCTTATTCTTATACGTTATTCGGATTTATATCAAATCGATAACTTTTGATTCTATGAGTTTTATTTCTCATTCTTCTGATTCATTTTCATTCTTATATCATTCTTCAAATTTGTACGTAGTCAGAGATTGACTTTAGATTCTTCAAGGTTCACTTCCAAATCTTTTTCGTTCTTTCGATTCACTATTATTCTTCGAGATCCATCTTTCATCTTATGTTTAATTCTCTTATTAGTCTGAATACTTTTATTTTGTGAAAGATCGACTTTGGATTTTGAGAGATTCACTTCTCATTATTTGGATTCTTTCCCACTTTTATACATTATTCCGATTTATATCTAATCGAAGGTCAACTTCTCATTACCTGGATGCAAAATCTGCCACATCACCTATATGACTTGAAATCTAGAATGAATCTCTAAATCTACTAGCATGGAGTCATGGACTATATGACTTCCGTATCGTTGGTTGTCAATAAGCTGAATGAACGAATTTATTTTAGCACAAAGAGAAGCACAAGCATCTCTCCCCTTTTTTGATCCGTATGACAATTCCAACTCAAATCTTTGTCGTCCAAATATTTTGGTCCCATCACCGTTCAAAGCCTTTTAGATAATTTTTTTTCTCTCACTACATTTTCGCTTTCGCTCTTATCTCTTTCTCTCGATTTCCTTTCTCCCTCCCTCGTAAGAAACCCTAACTCCTTTACGCCTCTCTCGAAGAAACCCTAACTCCTAAAAATCTCACCATCTCGTCTCGCTCTCTCTCGTAAAAAAGTTACTGAAATAGTATATCAAAGCTTTGGTTTTTGTTTATGTTTTTTTTAAGCCGTGTTTGGCACCTTTGACAACATAAAACTTACCTAGGTTAGAGTTTTTTCTTACTTGATTAGGATTACCATGAAATAGTTAAGCAAAAATGTTGTTTGTTTTTCCATCAAATCCCGTAGGGTGTATGTTATATTTTGTTTGTCTAGTATTTAATTTTATTTGAAAAGATTTAATTCACTTATTATCATAAAGGGAAAATATAGGATAATTAAAAAAAAAGGGTAAAAAATGGGTGAAGTGAGAAAAGTTTAAGGATAATTACCTATTTTAAAGGCAAAATAATTTCATATTCTTGGTTGGGATTTTGGTATCCTAGATATTTGGGAGAATAGTGTAACCTTACTTTTTTAGCTAACTAAAATTAGTGAAGGTTATGTTATTCCTATCCAAACTTAGAATAAAATGAAGACAAACACGTTTTGACGGTTATTTTGGAGATAACCCAACCTAGGATAGGATATCAAAGGTGCCAAACGCGACCTTAGGGATTTAAATAAACATCTTTTTTCCCATACAATCTCTTGAAGACCAAAATCAAGATCGAAAACAACAACTATTTTTCCAATTTCATAGTATTCATTTACAGATTTTTCATTATTGATTTTTATTTTATTGTTTTTATCTGGGTCTGATTTTGGGAATCGAGGGCTTCAGATTTCATTGATTTTTTTTCCAATTTCAGATTCCAATTAGGAATGAGGGTTTTGTTCACCGGCCAATGGGAGGGTTGGTTACCGCAACTCTTGATGTGGTGTGAGAGATATCGTGGGATTTTTACAACATTTCATGCTTAAAACCATTGTTGAATGGGAGGCGATTTTGCTCTAGCAGCTGCTAGAGCCCTTGGATGGGTGAATCTAAGGGTGGTGGTGGTTTATGATGGAAATTTCATTTTTGCCCTTGGAGTAAAAAACTGAACTGGGAACCACCACCGTTGGATTCACCATCCAAGGGCTCTAGCAGCTTGTAGAGCAAACTTTTTTTCTGTTGAATGCTAGGTCCTCCAGCCAACATGTATTAAGATAGAAAACACACATGTGAAAAGCACGCGTCACTCATCAGAGCCCTTGATCTCGTTACGAAATTCCCCGAGATTAACAGCGCAAGATCCCTAGAAACAAAACCTTATCCTATATCCTCTCATTTTTTCCTCTCTTGCTCTATCCGCCTCTTTTTTTCTCTTTTCTCCTTCTGTCCTTCACCATGTTTACTACTCGGATTCATGTATTTTTACGAAAAATGATTAAGTTTTATCCTTTTCCCACCAAAGATCTTCGAATCAAAGATCAATTTGTTCTAATAACAACACCTCATGAAGAAGAAAAAGAAATACAGTGTATGGAGGGATATTAGTAATCTGGATAGGTCTTTTTAGGGTTCATGTCGTCGATTTTTTTTTGAGACCTCTGATGCCTGGATAGCCGGTGGTTTCGATCTACTAATGTATGTTCAATTTTATTGATTTCCCAAAATTTTCAATTAGGGTTTCTAATTTTCTGTAAACTTTTGACCTATTGAATTGATTTGTTCAATGAAACAGATACGAAGATTAACTAGATGAGGATGTTCTGGTAAGTAGATGATTTATTTTGTTTTATGATAGTTTTTTTTTTTTTTGGTAAATTTGTTTGTTACATTATTAGTTGTAACTGTGAATATGTGATTTTGGTATTGATAGGAAGGAGAAAAAGAGGAGGTTGAGAATACCAACGAAGATGAGGAAGAGGAAGATGAACCAGTTGAAAGATAAATAATGGAAGACACCCTCTGTAGATTAGGTATCTTGTTGTTGGACTTTTTATTATATTGTTTTCTTTGAGTTAAAGCTTTGGTAATAATTGTGTCATTCGTTGAGATGAAAAGAGTATACTAACAATGGTTATGTTTTCTACTGAAAGTATGAACACACACCAGTGATGGTTTAGCTGGAGGTACTGATCGACCCACTTGAGGTTAGAAGTGGAGACTCTTACCCTTTGAATTCGTTTTTACGAATGTATGCTCTGAAAATTATATGATTTTAGTCGGTACTTGTGCTGGGTTTGATCTTTTCAGTATCATTATTATTTCTGGTGTTGGGTTTAATCTTCTTTGAGATTATCTCCAACCTGTAAGCAAATCGCTTAATTTTTACTATGGCGGTGCGATGACTATGGGCATCATCCTTATAGTATTAATGGTTGTTTTTCAGGGGATGAAACTGCATCCAACTTGTCAAAATAATTCCCGGCAATGGTGAATAATATGTTGAATGTATGTTTCATCTTTCAAGTACTCGCCACAGCTTGTGATGTTTATTCCTAAGTTTTTTTATTTTGTTTTCTGTGTATCCTAGTCCTGTTTGCAAATGGAAATTCTTTACTTAATCACAAAATAAATGAAAGTCCGGTTATGGTTTTTGATATTTTGTTACTGATTGTGTGAACTTCACATATAACCTAGCATACATCTCACATACAGTCGAGTTTTAAAGACCTTATATGATTGGTTTACTTTGTGGGTTCGTTCGATTTCCAACTAAGGTTGAACTTTGAAATGTTGCTATTAGTCTTAATGCCTTTTCCCAATCTCTTATAATTGTCCTTAAAATGTATTGCAGGTTATGGTTATGACCCTCATATTTTATGGAGGTATGAGGAAAGCATTCCTTGAACTATCAGGTGTGTCTAATGGTGTTTGACAATTATCATCATACAACTGGAAACCATTCTTATGTATTCAAGTTTATGAGGAAAACATTCCTTGAAGAAGACATCAGATGTTTGCTTGCAAACATTTTTGTTTTTTTATGGTTATAAGCTCCAAATATTCAAGTTTATAATCATGAATCTCTTCACTGAAAGTTTACACTAGGAGATATATATGCTATCAATGGTTGTGCAACCCTTTTCTGAAGGTACAGATTTTCCCATGTGAAGAAATATGAGGTTTGGAGATGACATACTTTCTTTAAATAAATAAGTTATTATTTCTTTTGTTGGTTTACATGTTGAATAGTTCACTTATATATGTAGGTCGAACTCAATAAGGATGCTCAGCCATTGACAGATTCTTTTTGGTTGTTCAGATTCTTCCCCAGATTCTTACTCCTTGTATTGTTCTGTTTAATTGTTCAATTTTTTCTAGGATAATAACGCGCTAATATCGGTTCCGGAAGAAAAATTTAGCAACCAAGGAGCCGATACTCTTGGAAAACTACAGCTTGTTTGTGTGGTAAGACAATTTAAATTTAGTCTCTTCTTACATTCTCATTTTATACACGCATTACAGGCTCCAATTTCTTGTTTTTGTCCATTGAATAGGAAGATCCACTATACACTCATTACAATTGCTTATAAAGTGCGAATTGAAAGCGATTGATGTTAATTCAATGGAATACTCGTGGTAAAACTCCGTTTGGTATTGCTCTCTTGTTCTTTCTCGTATCAGCATCCTTGATCTCACTTTCCTTTTGATTTTATTGCTCCTCAAACACTAGATTACATAACTTTTACTACTGCGAAGAGCCCTTGGTATTTGTTCAAATTTGTAAATTGTTTGGTTCTCAATTTAGTACTTTTTTTTTATTGAGATTTTCTAGTTTTGATAGTTTGTTGTTTTTTTTGTGCAGAGTAGTGATTTGGAAGAGATTGTAAATGTAACTGCCGAATGTGATTTGGATTCGAAACAGGTTTGGGAATTTTTTAGTTAGGTTATTTGGCGGTTAGTGTTTTCTCTAGTCCTATGAATGAACAGCTGGATGTGTAATTTCTGTTTTTGTGTTTTTATTTTAGGATTCTGATTATGGTGAGAAGTGGTGGAGGGGAATGTGGTAATGTTGGAGTGGTGGGCTGACTGGTTCTCGTGTGTTTTGGTGTTGGCGGTGGTTGTCTTGGACCTGGAGGTTGGCTGCTAGTTGTGTTGTGTGTTGGGGTTGGTGTTACGGTTGATGGTCCTTGTCATGGGAACCAAGATACCTAGTATTCATACGCAGGGGAAAAATAGACTTCATAAGTTTCTGAGCATACAGATTCTTCGGGTAATTCAGCTGGCAATTAGAACCTCTTTCTTAATATCCTTCTTAAGATGACCTGAGAATGCGATTACATTTTAGAATGCGCCAGATTTTCATAAGCATATTTTATTTTTTTTATTGCTCTTATAAGCTGAGGTTTTCACTCAATCTAAATGTCTATTTTAATCTTTTTTATTTGGTTTCTGTTGTTTTTGCAGATCGTGGTTTCTACTATGTAGAGACTGTCACACTTTTTGTAGCCTTGAAAGTTCGTTATAGAGATAGAATTACAATCTTAAGAGGGAATCATGAGAGTCGGCAAATTACTCAAGTGTAAGTTATGCTTTAATCTTTTGCTATCTGCCTCTTTAGTTTTTTTTTGGGTCTGGTTTATAGATTCAAGTAGCACTAAAGCTCAAAAGATATATTAACACCAGTATGATTCACAAAATATCAGTTATGTAGGATTATTCTTTGTCCGGGATGTTTTCCTCTCAGTTTGTGCTTTGTATGTTCTCATGTTATACATCTCTTGAGTGTACCGTACCGTATGTTGAGAAGAATTTATCATAATAAGCTGGTTTATGTTAGAATTAAAGCTTAGGATCATCTAAAGTTCAGTGTCAGTGTTAACCGTTTTTTTTTTTTGGTTTGTTTAGGTTTCATTATTTTTCTTGTATCGAGATTTGTTCAGTATGGTTCCCAAAATATCAGTCATCTAGGAGTAGCATATGTTTTCCACTCAGTTTGTATGTTCTCATGTTATACTGCTCTTGAATATACAGTGTGTTGAGAAGAATTTATCAGAATAAGCTAGTTTATGTTAAGCTTAGAATCTATTCCTTGATTCGAGAAAATACTGGTTTGTATGTTCTCATGTTATCTCTGAACTACTAATTTTCTCTTTGTTGGAATAAACTATCATGGTTTGAAGAAACTATTTACTTTGTAGTGTCCTTTGCACATTCACATGACGTGCTCTTCTGCTGTGCACTTCAGGTATTTCTAGTGACAGACTTTGTCATGCCTGCAACCTATAGTCTTGTACCGAACAGCTGGAGAAGATTTTTTGTGTTGTCTGTGAGCATACTCGAATAAGATTGAATTGTTTTTTTTTTTGCGTAGATTTCATAATGAATCTAGATAGTTTGCAGATTGAGATGTGTCATAATGAATGTATGAATGGTAGAATGCGGATAGCTCGCATATTGAAAAAGAAGAAATTACAATTGTGTTTGGAGGTTTATTTGTATTTCTGGCCTGTAACCTGAAAGGGTAGGTCCCTGATAATGTCCTGTACTGCAGGCCTCAGAATCGGAAGGCCAGGTCCATGAGAAAGACCTGGGCTACCCATTTTTTTTTAATTGTAATTGAAAGAATTGTCACAAGTATAACTGTGACCAAAAATGTGATGAAAAGCAACATGTGTCATCATCTTAATGCTGTTACAAATGAGAGTAACAGTTTAAACGTTACAGTAATAGTGACAAAAATCAGACAGGTGTCCATTGAGAAATTGTGGCAAAAAGTAGGCAACACTTATATGTGTTACAGTAATCGTAACAAAAAGTGACACGTGTCCAAAACCAAATAGTTGCATACCGTGTCATCACCGAATTGTTGCAAAAGGGACAATAACAATTAAATCTGTTATAATTACTGTGACAAATTAGCCACGTGTCGCTATTATAAAATTAGGTTAACTGTTACTATTAAATAACGTAACATTTTATAAATGTGACTGTAACCAAATTTTGTCACGGTAAAAACTGTTACAAAAAAAGATAACAATTAATATCACAACGTTTCTCTAACGGCGTATATGTGTTATAAATTTTTTAGTGACAGATATACCCTGTGACAAAATCCAGGATTTGGTGTAGTGGTGGGTCCACCACCACTATGAACCAATCGTCCAGCCCCCCTGACTGTCATGCGTCTCGATTTGCGTGCCCAAAGGTGGCATGTAAGGCCACTTCTAATCTCGACCATCCTTCATCGCAGGCTAGAACGGGAGACCCAGGTCGGTCCAATGAGATTCAACTTGACATGGGCGTGTAGATTGGCGTCCTGCCTGCCTGCAGGACCAATCGGCCCCTCCATGCGCGCCTCCCAAGGCCAAAAACCGTTGGGTTGAAAGTGATGGCTTGCAAGCCTTCCAAACCCTAATCCAACGGTTATCTTCGAACGATCCTATCCGTCCATCTTCGCAGGCTGGTACGAATAGCCTAGGAAGGTAATTAGGCGGCAAGTGAGGTATCACCGTGATCACCATCCAGCGTACTTTTCCATGGCGTGATCGGCCAAGGCGGGACCCGCTCATGCGGCCTCCAGACAACGCCTGAACATAGCTAGTTGAGGCACCTCAACTTGCGACTTTTTCAACAAAAGTCTTAAAATAAACCATGCTTCAAGCATGTTGAGCACATTCAATGCAGCACATGCATAGAATGGACACCTGAAAATAACTTAGTTATTTTACCTAGCACTGCTTGCTACCAAATGTAGGTCCCACGACTCACTCGAGACGTTAATCACGTCACAACTGGGGGATACAAACTGGGGTATTGGTCTGGCGGTTTACAGCGTGCAGCGTGCAACACGCCATCATAAGATCGTGTCAGGGAAACATGGGAGGTTAGCGATGATAGGAGAAGTGGGCAAGCAACGGTGTGACACTAACATACAACTCCACTTTCCCACGAGAGACGTGATGAAGGCTTATCAACTTGTATAAATAGGTTCTCCTCCCTATTTCCAATAACACAGAAAAACCAAGTGTTAATACCATCGTATTCAACACCCAGAGCCTGCCTGCAACATTTGCTAGCCTGCTCAACCTTCTGTTAATAAGTCATCAAATAGCCTTCACCTTCATACTCTCAACACCTTCTTCGCTTCCCTTCCTAAAATCAACCTCACATCCTTCACTTGTGACCGAAACAAATCTGGAACGGCCGTGTCTTCGGTTTAGGCCAGAATTGTACAGATTATCTCTCGAATCAAAAGTGCTCATCGTACAGCACATTTTTTGAAGGTTTAAATTCACTTCTCATCCACACACACCCAAAATTACCTAAACCTGCAGAAGTAGTTTTCTCCCACAAACACTTGTTAAATTCGCACGCTCTTCTGCATCTAATCTCCTTTCTTCCTGTATTCTTTGTCTCCAATCATCTACTATTTCACGTCCTTCATGAATTAATCCTCCAACCATTTCTTGATTTCTTTCTCCTTCTTCTTCATTTCTTAATTGTCGATTTTCTGCTTCTTATATCGAATCCGACCTCCAAGTATGCACGCTCACTCTATCGTAATCCACATTCCTATCTTGTGTTTGTGTTTGTTGATTCGGCTATTGAATTGAACTTTCTGCTTCATTTCTTATTCTATTTCTTCCTGATCTTATCCTTAAAGATTCTTATAATTCAATTGTTCCCTCACCTGCAAGTCTTTTACTTCTCCTCACAGTTGTCGATGGTTCTGATGTATTTCTTCTTCTTCTAGCCATTTCTTCAACCCTAAAAATTTCATCAAATTTTCAAGTTGTAATTAGAGATTTCTTAGCTTGATTCTCCCTGTTTCTAGCGCCAAAATGTAGTTGCAGGAATTCCCACACTACACCCTTGTCAAGATTCTATAGAAATCTATTGGAAATCAATTAAACTTCAAAGATTTAAACGACACTTTACTATTCAAACCTCAGAAATGTTTACAGAATTGGAAGAAATCAAGATTACAAATATTCTCTTGAAGTTTCTCTCTCCTCAAGACTCTTTCAACTCTCAAAAATACATCCTCCTTTTCCGGATCTATCGAACCCTTTATATAGGGATTTACATAATGGATGACATCTAAGTTTTCCTCATATTTTGGATCTATTCTGCGATCTCATCGCGATCGCTACAATATTCTCTATCGCAAGAATGATGACCATCGCAGGATCAACATATTATTCTTTTATCTCTTCCATCGTCAGCTTCTTTTGGATATTCTGTGACGCTCGTGAAACGTTGTTAAAGAATTGGTAGTAACGCTCGCAGAAACGTTGTTAATATCGCAGTAATAGCGTTGTAGCGATATTCTAGTCCTACATGCAGTACATCATAATTCGATGCACCCTAGCCACTTACCCCATTTACCCAACCGAGCACCTAGCCAAACACTCCCTACCTTCACTTCTTATTTTTTCTTCCCGGAAAGAGCCAGAACCCTCGTCTCCTCCCCCGAAAATTTGCAGAACCCATCAGAGCCATCATCACCTTCGTCTCCCGACAACACTAGCACATCCACCTTCACCTTCCCTAGCTCTAGCTCTCTCTCTATCTTAGCTTCTCCCAACCCTAGAAGCGGAGCTCGGGACAGATGGAGTTAGGGTTTCTCAAGACATGGAATTGATGACTTGCAGAGGCGAATTGGAAGAGGGGACAAGCAATTCATACAATTGGGTTCGTAGGGTATGCATTTAATTTCGAAATTGATTGTTAGAAGAGAATTTTAGGTATAAATTGAATGAGTTGTACTGTGAGAAGGGGTTCTGAATTTTTAGTTTTTATTTCTTAGATTAATTCAATTCTGTTTTAATTACTGTTATCATGTTCTAAATCACTTTGCTAGGGTGTAGATGAAACTCCTAATTTAATGTTAAGTTAATAAACTTCTTGTTGTTGTTCTTGATGTGTTGCATTGTTTTAGGATTGGTAGTTAACTATATGACCAAACTAACCTATGATCAATTGTACTGTAAGAAGACAATTGATACTATGGGTGAGTGAGGGGAGTTGGTTGATAAATCATCCACCTGAGGCCTTCAAGGGAAGGTACAAGAATATATTTTGAGTTGAATTGCCTTAGCATAGGGTTAGAAGGTGAATTCAATCACCCTAGTTCTCTTTAGCCTTTGTTTACAATCTATTTTGCATACTTTATTCCTTAGAACTACAATCACTGATATATCTTGTCGTATCGACACCCAAACAACCTCCCTTTGTGTTACTTATGCTTTGAATCAGTTTAGTTAGACCAAAGAATCAACCTAGCACTCTCCAAGTCTCTGTGGATCGACATGTGCTTGCACTTTACACCAACTGTCACTGTGCACTTGCAGTATCATTGTAGGTAACTTTCTTAAGCCTACCATTAATCCAAGTCCGGGAACCATGGTATGCATACCCGTATGCGTACTGTTTGGTTTTTTCAAGGTCAGAGAACTCAGTACGCATACCGGTACGTGTACTAGAGTGAGGTTCAAGTTCCAGGACTTTAAATGAGTTTATGGTATGCGTACCAGTTCGTGTACTGGCGAATTAAAACTTAGTCTGGCCACCTACGTATGTGTACCTGTATGCATACTTGATTGAATTTTTTTCTAAAATCGGTTTGTTCATGAACTAATACATCTATATATTAAGGAATGCAATATTTTGCGAACCGTGGCTATAATGTTCATGACTTGATTCTAGTGAATCAAAATCGATTTTGCTTTAATTGTATCTTGTATACTTTTATGAGAATATAAGCAATTGAACACCTCTAGAACTAGTTTCATTTGAGTCATTTGAACTAGTTATGGTTAGGATGAATATGGTTGATATGAAAGTTTTCATATGGCTAACTTTGGTTAACTATTGTTGAGCCAACAAAGGTGTACACGTTTAGGTACGGTTACTCATATCTAAATGAAGTCATTTTTAATTTGTGTGTAACAAGCTAAGTTTGATCTAACTATTGAAAGATATTAGCTTGAGTCTAATCAGGTTTTTATCTAATGGTGAATATTGAATGCTTTGTTACCAAGGTAGTATTGATTCCAAACCCTGATTTGAAGACTATATAAAGGAGAAATATAGCAACTAGGAAACCTAATACCCACACCTCCTGTGTGATACTAGTTGCGACTAGAGTCGATTCTCCTTTAACCTTAGGTTTTTCACGAAACCCTATAGGTTAACAACTTAAAGACTTCATTGGGATTGTGAAGCCAGACCCGACTATTTTATATGTAGTTGCATGTTCTGATATTGTTGTTTTCTTTCGTGATTGAGTACTATCTTCTCTAAGATTTTCTCGAGATTTAATCTCTGATAGGCAAGATAAAAATTAGTCACAAACATCTTCGTCTCATAGGTTGTGATTCCATAATATCTTGTTTCCCTACCATACGATTAATATTATTGTGAGGTTATTGATATTTCTAGGCCGTTCTTCGGGAATATAAGTTTGGCATATCAATTGGTTCTTGTTCACCTTGATTTATCAAAAGACAGAATAAAACTCATAGGTTTATCTGTGGGAGATAGATTTATCTATACAATAGACTTTTATTTGTGAAATAGATTGGATTATCAAGTCTTCAACTTTAGGTCGTAGAAACTCTTAGTTGTGGGTGGGATCATCTAAGGGAATCAAGTATGTAGAGTCTTGCTGGGATTGGGTAGGGATCAACTACATTCTACTCTGAAATTAACTTGGAGTAGGCTAGTGTATGTAGCGTATTAATACAGTGTGGTGTTCAAATCTGGACTAGGTCCCGGGGATTTTCTACATTTGCGGTTTCCTCGTTAACAAAATTTCTGGTGTTTGTGTTATTTTTTTCCGCATTATATTTGTTTATATAATTAAAATATCACAGGTTGTGCGTAGTTTAATCAATTAGATAATCCAACCTTTGGTTGTATAAATTGATTGATACTTGAACATTGGTCTTTGGTACCGTTCAAGTTGTTTCACATAATAATCAGGCTCACAGATTTTTATCTGTTTGATTTGCTGATTACATTGTGAAGTAGAGATATAACTCTTTGATATACTTTTCTTAAGATTGAGTCTGGCTGTCAAGTTGATTCTCTTAAATGTATATTGGAGTTAGTCCATACAGATTTCTAAGCGAAATATTGGGTGTGGTTGTTGTTAAAGCATAGCTCGGTTGAACCCACCAAGCGTTGGTATGTCAAGTTTGGTTGTCATATATTTTAGTGAGCCAAAACTCATTTAAGAGTCGCTTGATTTAAATGTACTAGAGTCAACTTCGTATAGTTTAGCTTGAAATTATTAGGGTGAGACATTACAAGTATTGCGAAGACTTGAAGAAGTGAAGAAGTACGGAGCTACAACCACAACATCATCCTTCCACTTGAGGTTAGTGATATTTGACTTGAAATGTTTTATTCCCTAACGTATCTTTCAAGTCGTGCATATTGAAAACACAAAACTGCGAAGCATGAACACTCTAGATAGACATAGTATTAAGGAATACAATATGAAGTTTCTTGCTTAACCATTAAACTTTGTATATGAGACATCAACATAATCGTATGAATTCTATTATGATTATGTATGGGTATGAGGTGAGGATTTCATCCTAGGGAACAATGTTTACATGTTTTCTAAGGAAGTAAGTTCATGATATGTGTTGTGAACCGAAAAGTAAATCGCCAGGCATTATTGGGGCTGTTTTTCATTGCAAATCTTATGAACGACCAATATGTGCGATTATTATAACCGCTCATGACTTGTTTGTGTTCTTGGTAAAAATATTCACATGAGGCATGACTTATGTATTGGTATAACTTTTATTAGTGAAACCGATCTTAAGTAATCACCTGGGGTATGATCGGGTTTCTGAGTGTCTGACCAAATTTGGGAAAGGGGAACAAATCCTATGAAGAGGTGCAGTACATCACAAGAGGGAACCGATCCTTGTATGAGGTGCAGAAGGTTTATAGAAGAAGGGGAACCGATCCTGTGAACATGTGCACCACGTTTTCAGGCAAGGGGGGACCGATCCTATGGACATGTGCAGTGCAAGTTAGATACCAAATATATGTGGGGAACCGATCCTAGTACCTAGTCATCCATATCTTTGGTAAGTTAGTGTGACTATACACAATACTCACATGGAGGTAGAACCGAAACTTGTTTTGGTAGAACCGTTACACCCATGGTTTGTGATTGAGTGTTACTTGATCAATCACATAGTTCTTGAAAGTCAGATGAACCAATTCTAAACTTGTTTGGAAGTTTGGTAATTCGGTTTCAAGTGAGCAAGTATGAAAAAGGACTTGCAAGAGTAAGATGTCGATACACTTTGAACATGCGCATTAATGTGTATTCTTTTATTTTTCAAAGATATTCCTTAACGGCTAAGAAGGAAGTAAATCCCAAGATCGAATTTAAATAAGTTAAGAATCTTTTAATTAAGGTTTTTAATTATATATGGAAAGTAAGAATTAATAATGTGCATTTGCTAGTTAAATATTTTCCAAGGATATTTCGATCATTATATTTGGACAGTGCATCCATAGGAATTATGAAAACCAAATTTGGGTTATTATGGAAAAATATCTTGAGAATGTTTTCAGTTTTAGAAATTCCTTGGTGTCCAAACTTCCTTGTCTATAAATACTTTGAGTTTGCATTTCTAGCAAACTAATACTTCGTGACAGTAAACTTCCTCTGTTGTACTGTTACCGGTGAATCCGCCTATCGGAGTGGAGTAATCTAATTAGGCGAAATCTCTTACGGCCGCACAATTTAAAGTCTTCTTTGGGATTGAGAAGCTCTGGCGCTACCCGTTGGTGGGAAACTAGATATTGCGGTTTATCTTTAGTTTTCATATTGATTTGATTGACTAACGGTGGTTGAACTTTGATTGCACCTAGTTTGTTTATGCTTGAGAATCTTCTCTTCTGATATAAGATTCACTCAAACTAGTTCAAGGTTTCGACATGGATCTTTAGACTGTTATTAGATCTAAAGACGATCTTGTGATAATCCATTATTAACAGACTTTGTTCTGTGTGTGATTGATCACAATAGATTCAAGTAGTTGTGTACAGGTGTTTATTCAAGATCTAAGAAGATTTGAAGACAAATAAGAGATAGAAGAATTCTGACTTGGTTTTATAATCTTTAGTGTGCACAATACTTGTTTGGGTAACAGATGATCCAATTAATAATCGGTTTATCCTTGTGGTAGATTGGATTGATTAATTGAGAAGATCGGCATCAACACAGTTCTTTGGATTAAGAGTGTTGATTGGCTTGATCTTACCAATTGCCTTTTGGTGATTGAACATAAGATAGATCTTGAAACCTGGCGAAGGAGTTTATGTTAAGATAAAAAAAGAGCCTATGCGCAACTCATATCACTTGGTTGAAGAGAGTTGATACCAAACAGATTTGTTGTTCCTTTACTATTTGGAATACGAACCAAAGGAATTGGTCCAAGTACGTGACTTGTTTACAGGTTGGATGCGTGAGAATACAAACGAAACTAGGTGAACTATAGGTTTAATTGCTTGGTCTCAACTATACGAAGTTGGTTTATTTTGTATAGCGGCTTAATCCTAAGAGTATTCAATTCTGGACAAGGTCCCGGGGTTTTTCTGCATTTGTGGTTTCCTCGTTAACAAAATCTTGTTGTGTCATTTACTTTATATTTCCGCATTATAATTATTTTATTATAATTAAAGTAAATTGCACAAACGTTAATTCATATTTACTTGATATGTGAATCCTATTGTGTTTGGTTAAGTACGAACCTTTGTATCAAGTAAACATACTTCGTTGTTGTATTGTTTCGATCTAGTATCCATTGACAATCACACGAAGTGTGAAACGATTAGTTGCATTGTCTCGACTCAGTCCATAGACAATCACTTTCGGATAAAGGATTTATAGAAAGCGAAAGTTTTAGATTGAGGTATATTTGGGTACCCTCGCCTTTTCAATTGGTATCAGAGCAGGCAAACACGAAAAGGTCTAACAATTTGTGTTTGGTGCGATCTATCCTATAAGAATGAACTCGAGTTCTCATGAATCGACTTCGATTAACATACCTCCAAGATTTGATGAAACAAACTATCTATGGTGGAAATATGTTATGCGATCTTTTCTTGAATCACGAGACTTTAATACTTGGTTATTAGTCGTCGATGGTTATATTCTTCCAAATATAGAAAATTCGGATACTGAGCTTAAACGCCTAGTAGATTTTTCGAACGAAGAAAAGGCACTTGCTAAGCATAATTCAGATGGTTTGAATGCTATAATACATGATATAAGCTGTGATCTACAACATCATGTATCAACATGTAAAAATTTGAAAGAAGCTTGGGATAATCTTCAAAACTTGTTCGAAGGAAACACATCAGAGAAAGAAGCTAGACTTCAAACTCTTACATCTGATTGGGAAAACCTTCGAATGGATGACAACGACACTTTTGAAGAGTTTCATCTTAAACTCTATGAGATAATTAATGCCTCTTTCTCTCTTGGAAAGACTATTTCTGAAAAAGATATAGTATGCAAAATTCTCAGATCGTTTCCTCTAAGATACGATTATAATAAGCATGCAGTTATAGAAGCTAATAATCTTTCTTCTCTCTAGAAGTTATCTAGTAGGAAAACTAAATATTTTTTATCAAGAGAACGTGTCCAAACAAGGATAAAAGTTGGCCTACAAATCCATAGAAGGGATTTCAACCCAATATCCGGAAATCTCCGAAGATCAGGAAGATCAAAGTACTGAAGATGAAGCTGAGATAAATCATCACTTGTCTCTTCTTACTCAATGATTCAAAAAACTGTTGAGACATCGGAAAAAAAAATTACCGGTGTTAAAAAGAAAAAATATATCTTCACAAAAACGTGAAGACACCTAGGATGATGATGATATTATTCCTCAATGTTACAAGTGCAGAGGTTTTGGTCATATCTTTCCATATTTCCCAACCAAATACACTCAGTGAAAAATGTTAGAGCATTGCTCGGTCGAACTCGCATGTTTTGCTATCTCAAGCATGTTTTTCAATGTTAGTGATCAAAACTATAAAGTATTGATTTCTAGTCTACTATAGCTAAGGTCTCAGACTAGGATAGAAAGTGTAGTTGAGATCAAGAACTCCATGGCAATCATAATACAAGACGTAGGACTACTCAAGGATCCAGTGGATCTTCATCTACTAAAAGGTATATGGAGACTTGAACTTATCTATCACTCAAAAGTATATCTACTCTATCTCCTATCTTGTGACAAAAGTCATATTACTATATAGACTAGTAATATACACATGTGATATTTCGAGCTGAGTATGTCTCGCTTATCTATTTCTCGAAATATATGTCGGTAAATCTTTCGCTTTAGCCAAATTCTTCTTTACCTAGTGACGAAAGTCATGGTATGTTTCAATCAATTTGGAAATTGCTCCGACGAAAAATAGTTTGTGAATAACAACTATATGACGTCCTCTGAGAATGTTTCAATGGTTGAAAGAGAGTTTAGACAATATAACCATTGGGGGATATAAATATTGTTGTGGTAACACATATATGTATAAGTCCTTAGCACTTGAACCGAAGTTTGCGAACTTTGTTGATCAAGTGAAACCGGAACTTGAGCAGTCAACCCAGTCCACGAACTCAGTCTATGAACGTGCGTAGTTCTCGAACCCGAGAATTTCTGCTGGAGTTGTAGCTCAGTTTCAGTCCACGAACTGACGGTAGTTCTCGAACCCGAGAATTTCTGCTGGAGTTTGTGAACTCCAACCGGTTAACTTGAGTCCGCGAACTTAAGTTGTTATGTCTAAAAACGATATTCGTAAACATATCTAAATTATCTAAGGAATGATATTGAAAACCGTGGATTTATAGTTCATGAATCGATTCGAGTGAATCACATCGTTTTTTCTTCAATTGCGTCTTGTGTAGTACATGAGATCTTATAAAAATTGAAAAACTCTCTAACTTGTTCATTTGAGTCATTTGGACTAGTTATGGTGAAGAAGAATATGGTTGATATGAAAGTTATCATTTGGCTAACCATTTGGTTGACTAATATTGAACCAACTATTGTATACGTTTGGGTACGGTTACACAAACCCAAAATCGTCAAGTACATGTGTGTATGGCAAGCTAAGTTTTCGATCTAACGGTTGAGAGATATTAGCTTGTATCTAATCAGGTTTTCATCTAACGGTGAATATTGAATGCTTTGTTACTAAGCTAACATTGATTACAAACCCTGATTTGAAAGACTATATAAGGGAGAATTCTAGCAATTGGGAAACCTAATCCCCACACATTCTGTGTAATACTAGTTTGCTAAGCTAGAGTCGATTCTCCTTTAACCTTTGGTTTTCTTCTTCTAAAACCAGGTTAACGACTTAAAGACTTCATTGGGAATGTGAAGCCAGACCTATACTAGTTTTCTTGTAGGTGTGTGATCTGATCTTGCTGTTTCTATTGTACGAGTACAATTGTAATAATTGACTTGAGATTTCTATCTCCGATAGGCAAGATATAAAAGTAATCACAAACATCTTCGTCTCATCGTTTGCGATTCCACAATATCTTTTTTCGTTGTTGTTGATGGTGATTTTTAGTTTAGGGTTAAAATCGTAAAATATTAAACCCTAACAGACAGTGACGTCACAATATTTAAGTGATTAAGCATTTACTAGGCACATTTACTGAAACCTTTAATGTGTCTCTAAAATAATTACCAGGGTATATTTTTTAAATTAGGGTTATGACAAGCCAAACCCTAATTCCCACGTGTGCCAATGGAAAATCATGCCATCCACACCAAATTGCGCCAAAGCATGCCAACCATGCTAGCCGCACCTTTGTGCCAATGGAAAATCAGGCCAGCCATACCAACTGTGCCAAAGCATGCCAGCCATGCTAGTCGCACCTTTGTTCCAATGGCTAATCATGCCAGCCACACCAACCACGCCAAAGCATGCCAACCATGCTAGCCGCACCTATGTGCTAATGGCAAATCATGCCAGCCACCCCAACCACGCCAAAGCATGCCAACCATGCTAGCCACACCTCTTTGCCAATAGAAAATCATGCCAGCCACACCAACCGCGCCAAAGCATGCCATCCATGCTAGCCGCACCTCTATGCCAATGGAAAATCATGTCAGCCACACCGACCGCGCTAAAGCATGCCAACCATGCTAGACGCACCTCTGTGCCAATGACAAAACATGTCAGCCACACCGACCGCGCAAAAGCATGCCAACCATGCTAGCCGCACCTCTGTGCCAATGGCAAGTCATGCCAGCCACACCGACCGCACCATGCCAAAATGAGATTAGCGGGATATTCTTGCGATCAAGGTATCCTAGGGCTTTTGATAAAATTTGAGATTAAATATCAATTCTAATTATTGTGAAGAAAACATATTTGTGAATGAAGATGAATCCTTAACCAATATTCTCACTACTTTGATTTGCTTATTTCTTTATTTGCTTTTACTTTTATTACTTGCATAAAAATCAGAAAACCCCTGGTGTTATTGTTAGGAAACCGAAAGCATATTGACAACCTAGTCCTCTCTGTGGGATCGATCCTTTCTTTCCCTTGCTATATTTATATTTTTGAGTAGTAAGAAAGTGTAATTATTTTTTCTAGATCAGCTAAGGTGAACAACTTTTGTGAAATGGAGTTTTTCCAAATTCCTTACCAATTTGCACAGTTTTTGCGTTTTATCTGCTGTTACGTCAGAATTCAGAACTTTCGGTTTTACACATTGAGGACAATGTGAAGTTTAAGTGTGGGGGAGCATTTATATGTTTGTTTAGTTTGTTTTATGCCTTTAGTAAAAAAAAAAACAGAAAAATAGAAAAACCAAGAAATAATTGTGCTTTTTGAACTCCGAAATCTAGAAACTTGTGCCTTTAGGATGACACCATTAGTGGATGGAACCATTTTGAATGCAGGAGTTGAGGAACCAATTAACTAAACGGGACGAACATAGCTCAGTAATCACAATTAACATGATAGTTGTTACCATATCTCGGAATATCACCATATCACATTCTATTTTTATTTTTCCATATTTATCTAGTGTTCTCTAAGTGCTTTGGTGGATCACTAAAAATAGAATTGTTATTACTGCTAGGATGAAATAGAGTGATTGAGTTACTAAAAAAAAAAAAAAAAAGACCGACCAATTAGACCAAAACGGAATAAGAATGACACTTGGGAATAGCAGTATGTGTGAAACGTTGTCCCTGTCTCCGTCGCCTAAACAAGAGTGGAATGCAGGATCCAAGGCAACTATCACATTCTTGCTGACAAGAAGCATGCGCTTGGATCCAAAAGATTTAATCATGTTGTCACAATAAAAGAAGAAAAAAAAGAAAAAAAAGTGAAAAAAAAGATAAAGACAAAAAAAGTATTATATTGGTTGAATAAAGTCACTCATGGTTCCCTTGTATATGCTAGTGAGTTGATGTAGAATTCAAACCAGTAGCTCAATCCAATAGGCATAGGTTTATCTTGGTAGTGACCTTCAGACAGATATGGGAAACATCGATCACTTGTGAACATTCGCCAACATCTACATCTATATCCATCTTCTTAATCTTTTCATTGTGATTGTGGTTTGTTAGTTTCCGAGTATTGTGGCTTGTTCGACTATCTAATTAGAGCTTTATTTACTAATATATGAATTGAATTTGCAAGGTACCTCCTCCTGTAGTCGGTTTGGATTCATTCATTGATTTGTCACAAATAGACGGAGTTGGAAATATAGGTTTTATAGGCAGACCTCTTGTAAACCTTCACGAGACTATAACTCGTCCACTAGGGACACCTGGGGTTTTAAAGGCTTGTTATTTATGCTAAAATTAATTGTAGCCTCGACGACATGGAGTTGTTGTATTATTGTTTTGTTTGATTTGCTCGAGGACTAGCAAAGTCTAAGTGTGGGGGAATTTGATAGGTGTGATAAACACCTAATTTTATATCTAGTATTTATGCTTTCTTTGCGAGTTTTCATGTGAATTATGTATCTTATGCGTGTTTTTGAGTTATTAGGTACTTTGGAGTCGTTTGGAGAAAAAGAAGAAGAAACAAGGCAAAAGGTGCAAATGTTATGGGGAGGTGATTACTTCTCATATTTGCTTTTATTTCTTCATCCCTATCTGAAAAGTTTTTCGGCTTTAGTGATGCGAATTTGTCTGAAAAGCACGACAACTTTAGTGATGATTCTCATTGAAGAGTATAAGTGAATATGAGAAATAAGGGACGGTTTCTGTTAGCTAAGAAACTCGAAAGAGGGAGAAAGCGTTCAATTGGAGAATAAAAGGGCAAAGCTGTCAATTCATAGGCAATTACTATTGGGAGCCGAGCTAAGGAAAAGTGGCAGGAAACTTTGGTTAACCCTTATCAAGAAGTAACCACCCCTTATAAGCACTCCATTTTGGGGTAGTTTCCATTACTGGGGTGTACTAATCCACCCCAATTATTCCCAACCCTAAATGAAGAAACTCTCCTCTCAATCATCTATTTGTTCACTGAAATTGAGAATGGATCAGCAGCCGGTGTTCACTGCTGAGATTGAATTCTCAATCATCTCAATCATCTATCAGTTTTGTGTTCACTGAAATTGAGTCAAGGAATGAGTCACTGAGTCAGAACCGAGTCAGTTGCTGAGTCAAAGCTAACTGGGCTGAGTTGGTCTCTAGGCCAGAGATATTGCACATGCCAAACTATCTGGTGCATCATATCCAGCCATAATGGCCATTGCCAACTTCACATCCTTCTTGGCTGCAACATACTCTCAATCTGTAATTCAGAACCCTTATAATCTGCTGCCATTCTTTGAATTCACTGCAATCCTCCATCAGCTTCAAACCCCAATTCCAATAGCAGCAACCATTCCATCCTTGAGCCTACAACCACCAATGCCAACAGCTGCAACAAGTCCATCACCAATTTTCAGACAGCATCATGTCATCCACACCGACCGCGCAAAAGCATGCCAACCATGCTAGCCGCACCTCTGTGCCAATGGAAAGTCATGCCAGCCACACCGACCGCGCCATGACAAACACATCTCGCCATGGCCCCTCTAGCCGCGCCACCCGGTTGGCCCTCACTACGCGGCTACAAAAACGAAGGCGTGCAACAATCAACGGCTCCCCTTCAATCCCAGAAGAAAATCATGGCCGTTTAAGGTCACCTCACGACCTTTGGCCCAAAACCCTAGCTTGGTCACGCACCTATCCAAGCTAGCCGTGCCATGCCAAACACATCTCGCAATTTCCCCTCTAGCCGCGCCACCCTGTCAGCCCTCACTACGCGGCTACCAGAACGAAGGTCTGCAATAATCAACGGTTGCCCTTCAATCCCATGAGAAAATCCTGGACGTCTAAGGTCACCTCATGAACTTTGGCCCAAAACCCTAGCTTGGTCACGCACCTATCCAAGCTAGTCGTGCCATGCCAATGGGCCCTTACCTTGGCCCTAGCCATGCCATACGTCCATGGCAAACCCTTGGTCCCACATGACAATCCAAACCAAACCTAGCCAAGCTAGTCCCGCTATGCCAAACACACTCTTCCTTGGCCCTAGCTATGCTAGTCACGTCATGCCAAGCCAAACGCTCATGCCTTGGCCCTAGCCATACCATATGTCCATGGAAAACCCTTGGCCCCATATGCCGATCCAAACCAAACCTAGCCAAGCTACCCGCGCCATGCAAACACACTCTGCCTTGGCCCTAGATATGCTAGTCACGTCATGCCAAGCCAAGTGCCCTTTCCTTGGCCCTGGCCACGCCATACGCCCACGGCAAACCCTTGGCCCCACAGGCCAAGCCAAAATTGCACCTATCCAAAGCTAGCCACTCCCAAGGCGAACCCTTGTCCCCACACGCCAAGCCTAAACACACCCAAGTCGCGCCACCCTGTTAGCCCTCACTACATGGCTACCAAAACGAAGGCGTGGAATAATCAACGGTTGCCCTTCAATCCTAGGAGAAAATCCTAGCCATCCAAGGTTACCAGACGATACATGGTAACCTTTGGCCCGAAATCCTAAGTTTGGCCACACCAAACCATGCCATGCCAACCTAGTCATGCCACCACTACGCGGCTACCAAAAATAAAGGCGCGCAACGATCAACGGTTTCCCCTCCTCTCAAGATGGAAACTCTCGACCATCGAAGGTCACCAGGCTAGCAAGTCTCCCTAGCTTGACTTGCCAAGCCACAAAAACATGCTCCATGTTTTCCAAAAACATTCGAGATATCAACACAAACATGTTCTCCATGTTTTCTCTGCGGAAGGACTTTCAGCTGCTCCGACCAACAACCTTTCAACATCAGAGAGACCTTCAACGAATCAAGGAATGTTGAATTCGAAGCCCATACACATGTCACGATGGAACTTCCAGCTCGATATTACATCATCAGAAACTGTATGACCAGTCACGTTGCACATCTCATCAATCGAAGACAAGGCTTCCTCCACACGCTTGACCAATGCATGTCGACTAGTGATCTTCTTAGTCGTGGAAATATGACCGTAGCTTTCCCAAATTTGGAGTACAATGTCGCATGTTTAGCTGGCACGCTAAATCTACCAATCAACACATGACCTGGGAAAGGGGCCAGATACGGAGGATTGAAGGTGGCATCTGCAACTAAATCAGCAACTGGAAGGAGATCCCTAACTACGATTTCACCCCCGGAAGTGCTATCCTCCACCTGAGTCATGGCAGAGCCCTCGGGACGATGAATCTCCATGTCCAAGTCGCTAGCTAGCATAGTTTCGGTAGTGTGAAGTATTGCTACGTCTTTACTCTGGTGGTCTTCCACTTCAAGATCATCCTCAGGAACGGTTTCCTCCTAAAAATCAAAATTTAGTTTTACTGCAAAAAAAATGGAGGGGGGGGAGAAGAAAAACATGGATGGGACTCACCGATTCGGTTTCAGACTAACTAGAATAAGATTCATCACTGCTATCGGAAGAACTACTCCCGCCATCTCTGGACTCTGAGCTTTCATCCTTCTCGGATTCCCCTCCGTCATGGGTAGGCTCAGCATCGCGTCCTTCTGTCTCAAGAGGTGCTATTTTCTGACTATGTGCAAGTTTACCAAAGGCGTTCATACTGCTGAGACCCTGGGCAAGGCATAAGGACATACACTCAAGAATGATACAGAGACATATGTAATTCGACTAAGAGACATATGTAATTCGACTAAGTCAGGAAGAAAATTATACGTACTCGCATATTGGAGGAGATAAAAGTCGAGAGAGCCTCCAGACCCGACTGAAGACCACCAGCATGATTATTAGACCTTCGCTCCTTCACTTGGGGACTGTCCAAGTCCAGACCAGCAGATTTCCTTTTGGTTAAAGAAGTATCCCTCAACAACGGATGTTTTTCTAAAATCTCGGCGGAAGGCCTACCATGAGTGTTCTCCACTACGGATTTCACAAATTCCTGGATGACGAGGAATTCACTCTACTAGAATGCGTTATACTTGGAGGTAGTCGACGAATTTCGTTCTGAAAGAAAGAAAGAGAGGCTTCTGTCCGAAGCAAGGACACTAGCATCAAGAACGTCTGATAATGGATCCTCTTTAGCCGCCAGCTGACGAACGAGAGGGACCCCTTGGTCGAAACCCATATGCCGAGTTGCTCGATTAATATTATAAGAGACTGCCTGACATGATCCTCGAAAGAAAGACGGTATATAGCCAGACGTGCAAGTTCGCATGAATATAATATCACCGACGCCCAGATTCCCTCTATCAGAAAGCAAAGACATGTTTGGAGCAGAAGCAAAGGTACTAATTTGAGTTATGGACGTATTCACCGGAGCCCATGGATGAAAATTAACCGCATACGAGTTGTCAAGGAACCTAATCAGTTTCGGACCAGTCTTTCGGCGCCTGTTCGACCAACGCAGTATTCTGGAGCCACCCCAAGACTCAGGAAGTCTAGCCAACGATTTTGGGGCATACTTCTCGAAATGCTTCCATAACCACGCCTGGAGAAAGGCGACATGAGCATACGAATCCACTTTCATATGACCGTTCGAAGCGCACATGTCCGAAACCAGCTGGTCCAGGAGTGCATACAGAGAACCAAGAAACAAACCACCGAGGGGAAGAACGACACCTTTGCCAATTTTATGGAAAACTTGATAAGTCCATGTCTTATCTCTTTCTTGCCCGATCCGTCATCAAAAATATCTCTGGATAGCCAAGAACGATGCAACATGAAGCGTATTATTCTTCTGGTTCGATTCTGACGCGTCAGGAAACCACTGGGACACCCACCAGTCATAGAAGCACTTCGTCTCATTTTCTTTCCGAACAAACCCTTTTGATTTCGCAACTAGGGCGGAATGCATTTCTTCTTCATCAGCGGACAACTTAACATCAAGGTTTCCAACTACGATAAGGTTCAGCAGTACAACAACACTCTCCAAGGAAACGGTCATTTCACCCGATCTGCATACGGTTATGTGGGTGTCCGGACACTATATGGCAACAAAAGAAACCAAGCCTGGGATGTCTTTCCTAATCTGAAGCACTACAGAAGATGCAACATCGTCGACAATCCGCGCCCTGGTCAAATTGGTCTTTACGGGTTCCTGGTCCATCATAAATCGTGTCCATTTCTCAAAGGAACACAACAGACTTGCAGGGATTTTAAAGTCGATAGAAGAGGCACGATATTCTTTCCTCTGAAGGCAAAACCTTATTACACCTCCTGGCTGAACCGATCGATCCTCTCCTTCACTTTTCGATACGGTCAAAAAAAGTGACACATAGATGGGATGGTTTCTCCTAACCGTGGCCGACGTGGTGAAGAATTCATCATCTACGTTTGGTCTGGAATTGCAAACGTCTTCAGGTACAGCAGAACTTTCCTCAAGTGTCATCATAATGAAAATTTTCTCAAACAACTACAGCGAAACCATACGAGGAGAAATTATTACTGAAAGTGCACGAAAGTTATTTTTTCACCCAAGACGCAAGCCAGTCTGTTTCAAGGTCGTACCCTGCAGCATGGAATTATTATCCAACTGAGGAGGTGCTCCCCTCCATGGGAACCACACACACGGCCATACCAAAACAAGGAGAAAACCCTAAAAACTAGGTTTTCATGGGAAGACATGGCAATTACTATCATGTTCCTACCTCGCACAGTGAGCGGGGGCGGTCAACATTACTATGATATTCATGCCTAAGTGTTACGACAAGCTAGGGAAAAAATACCTAAGATTCACGCCAAGCCAACATTTCTACAAGGTCATGAAAAGGGACGCCTACAACTAGGGTTTACACCAGCACAAAAAAAAAAGATCATGCACACGACTACACCAAGACAAGGAGTAAACCCTAAAAACTAGGTTTTCATGGGAAAAGTAATGGCAATTACTATCGCGTGCCTACTTTGCACAGCGAGTTGGAGTGGTCAACTTACTACGGACATGGAAAGGTACGCCTGCAACTAGGGTTTTCAAAAAAAAAAAAAAAAAAAAAAAAAACAAAACAAAACAAAAGAAAGTCAAAGGGAAGTACTGGAAGACATACCTAATCCGCTCGTCCGCTTCACTGCCACCAAGCAAGAAAAGAAGAAATAATGAAGGCATAAGGGAGAGGCCGGCCATCCTTTTTATAGGTGTGATACTTGGGAGTTCGAACCAGGAAAGGATTTCCAATTTTGAGCCAACCAAGGAAAAGAGGAAACCGGTCCCGCAAATACCAATTTCCACGTCCAAGACCACTCACGCCATACCACGGCCTCACCACGCTTAGCCGCCCATGTATGCCATTACCGAGGCCCTATCCAATCACTCGCTCCATTACCGCAGCCCCACCATGCCTAGCCGCCCTTGCACATCCCACTATGCCATTACCACGGCCCCTGCTAAGGCCACGCCATGCCAAGCCGCCTGATCCACTGTCACGACCTTATCGTCCACGCACGTTTACCTTACCAAGCCCTCGATCCATCATCGCGGCCCCACCATGCCTAGCCACCCCTGCACGTTCCATCATGTCATTGCCGCGGCCAGGACAGCGCCACCTCTTGGCCCCTCGATCCAAGTCATCCACTTGCTTCGCCTTCCAAGACCGCGCCCCCTTTTCCTTGGAGATGTACGACCAGACCTAGCCGGTAACTTTCATCTCACCACTCCACGGTCTGCATTCCAATTATAACTTACGCAGGGCCTCCAACACGGGAATCCAAAACTCTCCTCACCACTCAAAAAGGTTAGTCGGATTCTCCCGACCATCTTTACAATGATTTACATCTCGATTCCGTCCTCGTCAATCACCATCACATGCTTACCTCGCAATAAGGCACGTGTTCCGAGCTAAGCAGGGGACTTGATATTGATGGTGGTTTCTAGTTTAGGGTTAAAATTGTAAAACACTAAACCATAGCAGACAGTGATGTCACAACATTTAAGTGATAAATCATTTACTAGGCATATTTACTGAAACCTTTAATGTGTCTCTAAAATAATTACCAGGGTATATTTTTCAAATTAGGGTTACGACAAGCCAAATCCTAATTCCCACGTGTGCCAATGGAAAATCATGCCAGCCACACCAAACCGTGCCAAAGCATGCCAACCATGCTAGGTACACCTCTGTTCCAATGGAAAATTAGGCCAGCCACACCAACCGCACCAAAGCATGCCAACCATGCTAGCCGCACCTCTGTGCTAATGGAAAATCATGCCAGCCACACCAACCGCGCCAAAGCATGCCAACCATGCTAGCCTCACCTATGTGCTAATGGAAAATCATGCCATCCACACCAACCACGTCGAAGCATTCCAACCATGCTATCCGCACCTCTGTGCCAATGGCAAATCATGTCAGCCACACCGACCGCGCCAAAGCATGCCAACCATGTTAGCCGCATCTCTGTGCCAATGGAAAATCATGCCAGCCACACCAACCGCGCTAAAGCATGCCAACCATGCTAGCCGCACCTCCGTGCCAATGGAAAATCATGCCAGCCACACCAACCACGCCAAAGCATGCCAACCATGCTAGCCGCACCTCTGTGCTAATGGAAAATCATGTCACCCACACCAACCGCGCTAAAGCATGCCAACCATGCTAGCAGCACCTCTATGCCAATGACAAATCATGCCAGCCACACCGATCGCGCCAAAGCATGCCAACCATGATAGCCGCACCTCTGTGCCAATGGAAAATCATGTCAGCCACACCGACCGCGCCAAAGCTTTCCAACCATGCTAGCCGCACATCTGTGCCAATGGCAATTCATGCCAGCCACACCGACCGCGCCATGCCAAACACATCTCTCCATGGACCCTCTAGCCGCGCCACCCTGTTGGCCCTCACTACGTGGCCACCAAAACGAAGGCATGCAACAATCAAAGGTTGCCCTTCAATCCCAAGAGAAAATCATGGCCGTATAAGGTCACCTCACGACATTTGGCCCAAAACATAGCTTGGTTACGTACCTAGCCAAGATAGACGCGCCATGCCAAATACATCTCGCCATGGCCCCTCTAGCCGTGCCACTCTGTTGGCCCTCACTACGCGGCTACCAGAACGAAGGCGTGCAACAATAAACGGTTTCCCTTCAATCCCATGAGCAAATCCTGGCCGTATAAGGTCACCTCACGACCTTTGGCCCAAAACCCTAGCTTGGTCACGCACCTAGCCAAGCTAGCCGCGCCATGCCAAAACACCCTTACGTTGGCCCTATCCATACGTCCATGGCAAACCCTTGGCCCCACATGTTAAGCCAAACCAAACCTAGCCAAGCTAGTCGTGCCATGCCAAACATACTCTTCCTTGGCCCTAGCTATGCTAGTCACGTCATGCCAAGCCAAGCGCTCTTGCCTTGACCCTATCCATGCCATACGTCCATGGAAAACCCTTGGCCCCACATGCCAAGCCAAACCAAACCTAGCCAAGCTACCCGCGCTATGCCAAACACACTCTGCCTTGGCCCTAGCTATGCTAGTCACATCATGCCAAGCCAAGTGTCCTTGCCTTAACCCTGACCACGCCATACGCCCATGGCAAACCCTTGGCCCCACAGGCAAAGAAAAATCGCACCTAGCCACGCCCAAGGCGAAGCCTTGGCCCCACACGCCAAGCCTAAACACACCCTAGTTGCGCCACCCTGTTGGCCGTCACTACGCGGCTACCAAAACGAAGGCGTGCAACAATCAACGGTTGCCATTCAATCCCAGGAGAAAATCCTAGCCATCCAAGGTTACCAGACGACACATGGTAACCTTTGGCCCTAAAACCTAAGTTTGGCCACGCCAAACCATTCCATGCCAACCTAGTCGCGCCATCACTACGCGGCTACCAAAAATAAAGTCGCGTAACGATCAACGGTTGCCCCTACTCTCAAGATGCAAAATCTCGACCGTCGAAGGTCACCAAGCTAGCAAGTATCCCTAGCTTGACTTGCCAAGCCACAACAACATGCTCCATGTTTTCCAAAAACATTCGAGACATCAACACAAACTGGGGGATGCTCATTAGAGTTTTGGTTTGGTGGTCTATAGCGTGCGGCATACACAAATGCCCGTTTCAAGACAGTATAATAAGAATAAGACGGTTAGTAAATGCAATAAGCAACGGTGAAATGCTCTTCATTATGGAACATCAATTCCATCAATACTAGGCGTTACCACCTCTTCCCATTTAACTTATATGTTTTCTTTACTTATGAGGCCAGAGTACGTTTCTTTTTGGACTTGTATAAATAGGACTACATATTTCCTCCAGAGACAACGAGTTCCTGGTCAGGGAAAATACCACACTTAGAAAGAAAACTCTTGTTAGCTTTCTCAAAGCTCACACCTTCTGATACAAGTCAATCACTGCTCTTCCAGAATTATTTTGGCCTTAACACTCTCTTCGCTTCCCTCCCTAAACCAACCCTTCTCCTCCACTTTGTGACCGAAGAAAGTCTGGAATGGCCATTTTTTGGTTTAGGCCGGACTTGTACAGATTGATCTCTCGAATCTAAAAGTACTCCCTTGCAGTACATTGTTTAGGGTTTAAATTGTTTCTCATTTTCACACCTACAATTACAAAAATCAGCAGAAACCATTTTCACCTACAAACAATTGGCGACCACAGTGGGAGGTTCGATCTTTCGGTTACAATGTCAATTTTTGACCGTTAATCTCGTTCTTCGACCCAGACGTCAAGATGGTAGAGGAAGATGATCCACTCCGACTCAGTTACCCGGTGGCTCGATTATCAGTCATGACACGACAAGGGATGACTGGGGACTTCCCAAAGAATAGAAGCAGACGATCCGCCCAAGGATCAACGGCTCGGTTATTAGACGGCTCAATAACGATTGGGGACTTTCCATGGCGGTTTTTCCCATAAAAATCGGTCTTACACCCGGAAGGTTCACTTTTCATCAGGAGACCTAAAAACCAAGTAATGACTGGGGACTTCCCAGAGGATAAAAGCAGATGATCCGCCCAAGGATCAACGGCTCGGTTATCAGATGGCTAAGTAACGACTGGGGACTTTCCATGGTGGTGTTTCCCATAAAACTTGGTCTTACACCCGGAAGGTTCACTTTTCATGAGGAGACATAAAAACCAAGTAAGTCTTACCTAGACAAGATACGTGGTTTGCTATTTCAAGTTTTCAAGACAATATACATAGTTTACCCCATGTCATCTACCAACACACGGTTCTAAGGATTTTCCTGGGATGTTTGTGCCACTTTCAATCATAACCAAAACAATCAATTCCTAAACAATTCATTCCAAAAATAATGACCCAAAAACGTCAAGGTAGTATTTGTCTATTAACCCGAGAAAACCAGAAAATCAAAAAACCAGAAACCAGGCGTCTCATTTGGCTTTCAAAAAAAAAAACCCTAAAGATAAGAGGTCCAAAAGACAAATATATATTCAAGGGAAGTTTTCCAACAGAGGCTTGCTCCTTTTGTCAAAATCCTCCCTCGTGCTTTGGAGAGTCGCCCTCTTAAGTTTCAGCTTCCTGTACAACTTATTGAATTCCGCTTCCTGCTTCTTCATCATGTCTACGGAAGGACCTTCAACTGCTCCGGCCAAAAACCTTTCAACATCAGCGAGACCTTCAACAAATCAAGGAACGTTGAATTCGAGGCCCATACACATGTCACGATGGAACTTCCAGCTCGAGATTACATCATCAGAAACTGGATTACCAGTCACGTTGCACATCTCATCAATCGAAGACAAGGCTTCCTCCACACACTTGACCAACACATGTCGACTAGTGATCTTCTTATTCGTGGAAATGTGACCATAGCTTTCCCAAATTTTGGTGTACAATTTCGCATGTTTAGCTGGCACGCTAAATCCATCAATCAACACATGACCTGGGAAAGGGGCCAGATACGGAGGATTGAAGGTGGCACCTGCAACTGAATCAGCAACTGGCAAGAGATCCCTAACTAAGATTTCACCCCCCGAAGTGCTCTCCTCCACCTGAGTCACGGAAGCGCCCTCGGGACGATGAATCTCCATGTCCAAGTCGCTAGCTAGCACAGTTTCGGCAGTGGGAAGTACGACTACGTCTTTACTCTGGTGGTCTTCCACTTCAAGATTATCCTCAGGAACGGTTTCCTCATAAAAATCAAAATTTAGTTTTACTACAAAAAAAAAGGGGGGAAAGAAGAAAAACATGGAGGGGACTCACCGATTCGGTTTCAGACTAACTATAAGAAGATTCATCACTGCTATCGGAAGAACTACTCCCGCCATCTCTGGACTCTGAGCTTTAATCCTTCTCGGATTCCCCTCCGTCATGGGTAGGATCGGCATCGCTCCCTTATGTCTCAAGAGGTGCTATTTTCTGACTACGTGCAAGTTTAGCAAAGGCATTCATACTGCTGAGACCCTGGGCAAGGCACAAGGACAGACACTCAAGAATGAGACAGAGACATATGTAATTCGACTAAGTCATGAAGAAAATTATACGTACTCGCATATTGGAGGAGCTAGAAGTCGGGAGAGCCTCCAGACCCGACTTAATACCACCAGCACGATTCTTAGACCTTCTCTCCTTCACTTAGGGACTGTCCAAGTCCAGACCAGCAGATTTACTTTTGGTTAAAGAAGTATCCCTCAACAACGGGTGTTTTGCTAAAATCTCGGCGGAAGGCCTACCACGAGTGTTCTCCACTACAGCTTTCACAAATTCTTGGATGATGAGGAATTCACTCTGCTAGAATGCGTTATACTTGGAGGTAGTCGATGGATTTCGTTCCGAAAGAAAGAAAGGGAGGCTTCTGCCCGGCGCGAGGACACTAGCATCAAGAACGTCTGATAATGGATCCTCTGGAGCTGCCAGCTGACGAACGAGAGGGACCCCTTGGTCAAAACCCATATGCCGATCTGCTCGTTCAATATTATAAGAGACTTCCTGACACGATCCTCGAAAGAAAGACGGTATATAGCCAGACGTGCAACTTCAAATGAATACAATCTCACTGACGCCCAGATTCCCTCAATCAGAAAGCAAACACATGTTTAGCAAAGGTACTAATTTGAGTTATGGACGCATTCACCAGAGCCTATCGACGAAAATTAACCGCATACGAGTTGCCAAGGAACCTAATCAGTTTCGGACCAGTCTTTCGGCGCCTGTTTGACCAACGCAGTATTCTGGAGCCACCCCAAGACTCAGGAAGTCTAGCCAACGGTTTTGGGGCATACTTCTCGAAATGCTTCCACAACCATTCCTGGAGAAAGGCGGAATGAACATACGAATCCACTTTCATATGACCGTTCGAGGAGCGCATGTCCGAAACCATCTGGTCCAGGTGTGCATACAGAGAACCAAGAAACAAAACACCGAGGGAAAGAATGACACCTTTTGCCAATTTTATGGCAAACTTGATAAGTCCATGTCTTATCTCTTTCTTGCCCTAGCCGTCATCAAAAATATCTATGGATAGCCAAAGATCCAAGAACGCTGCAACATGAAGTGTACTATTCTTCTAGTTCGATTCTGACGCGTCAGGAAACCACTGGGACACCCACCAGTCATAGAAGCACTTTGTCTCATTTTATTTCCGAATGAACCCTTTTGATTTCGCAACTAGGGCGGCATTCATTTCTTCTTCATCAGCGGACAACTTAACATCAAGTTTTCCAACTACGGGAAGGTTCAGCAGTACAGCAACACTCTCCAAGGAAACGGTCATTTCACCCCATCTGCATATGGTTGTGTGGGTGTCCGGACACTATCTGGCAATAAAATCAACCAAGCCTGGGATGTATTTCATAATTTGAAGCACTGCGGAAGCCGCAACAACGTTGACAATCCGTGCCCTGGTCAAATTGGTCTTTACGTGTTCCTGGTCCATCATAAATCGTGTCCATTTCTCAAAGGAACGCAACGGACTTGCAGGGATTTTAAAGTCGATAAAAGAGGCACGATATTCTTTCCTCTGAAGGCAAAACCTTATTATGCCTCCTGGCCGAACCGATCGATCCTCTCCTTTATTTTCCGAGCCGGTCAAAAGAAGTGACACATAGCTGGGATGGTTTCTCTTAACCATGGCCGACATGGTGAAGAATTTATTATCTACGTTTGGCCTGGAATTGCAAACGTCTTCCGGTACAACTGAATTCTCCTCAAGTGACATCATAATGAAAATTTTCTCAAACAACTACATCGGAACAATACGAGGAGAAATTATTACGGAAAGTGCAAGGAAGTTATTTTTTCACCCAAGATGCAAGCCAGTCTATTTCAAGGCCGTACCCTGCAGCATGAAATTCTTATCCAACCGAGGAGGTGTGCCCCCCCCATGGGAACCACACACACGGCCATACCAAAACAAGGAGCAAACCCTAGAAACTAGGTTTTCGTGGGAAGACATGGAAATTACTATCACATGCCTACCTCGCACAGTGAGTGGGGGCGTTCAACATTACTATGATATTCATTCCTAAGTGTTACGACAAGCTAGGGCAAAAATACCTAAGATTCACGCCAAGCCAACATTTCTACAAGGTCATGAATAGGTACGCCTACAACTAGGGTTTACACCAGCACAAAAAAAAAGGGATCATGCACACGGCTACACCAAGACAAGGAGTAAACCCTAAAAACTAGGTTTTCATGGGAAAAGGAATGGCAATTACTATCACGTTCCTACTTTTCACAGCGAGTTGGAGTGGTCAACTTACTACGGACGTGGAAAGGTACGCCTACAACTAGGGTTTTCAAAAAAAAAAAAATCAAAATAAATGAAAGTCAAAGAGAAGTACTGGAAGACATACCTAATCCGCTCGTCCGCTTCACCGCTACCAAGCAACAAAAGAAGAAATAATGAAGGTGTAAGGGAGAGGCCGGCCATCCTTTTTATAGGCGTGATACTTGGGAGTTCGAACCAGGAAAGGATTTCAAATTTTGAGCCAAGCAAGAAAAAGAGGAAACCGGTCCCGCAAAGACCAATTTCCACGTCCAAGACCACTCACGCCATACCACGGCCTCGCCGCGCTTAGCCGCCCATGTATTCCATTCCCGCGGCCCTATCCAAGCCCTCGCTCCATCACCGCGGCCCCACCATGCCTAGCTGCCCTTGCACGTCCCACTATGCCATTACCGCGGCCCCTGCTAAGGCCACGCCATGCCAAGCCGCCTGCTCCACTTTCACGACCTTATCGTCCACGCGCATTTACCTTACCAATCCCTCGCTCCATCATCGTGGCCCCACCATTCCTAGCCTCCCCTGCATGTTCCATCATGTCATTTCCGTGGCCAGGACTACACCACCTCTTGGCCCCTCGATCCAAGTCACCCACTTTCTTCGCCTTCCAAGACCGCGCCCCCTTTGCCTTGGAGATGTATGACCAGACCAAGCCGATAACTTTTATCTCACCACTCCACGGTCTGCATTCCAAGTATAACTTACGCAAGGCCTCCAACACGGGAATCCAAAACTCTCCTTACCACTCAAAAAGGTTAGTCGGATTCTCCTGACCATCTTTGCAATGATTTACATCTCGACTCCGTCCTCGACTGTCACCATCATATGCTTACCTCGCAACAAGGCACATGTTCCGATCTAAGCAGGGGACTTAATGTTGATGGTGTTTTTAGTTTAGGGTTAAAATTGTAAAACACTAAACCCTAGCAGATAGTGATGTAACAACATTTAAGTGATAAAGCATTTAATAGGCATATTTACTGAAACCTTTAATATGTCTCTAAAATAATTACCAGGGTATATTTTTCAAATTAGGGTTACGACAATCCAAACCCTAATTCCCACATGCGCCAATGGAAAATCATGCCAGCCATACCAAACCTCGCCAAAGCATGCCAACCATGCTAGTCGCACCTCTGTGCCAGTGGAAAATCATGTCAGCCACACCAACCGCGCCAAAGCATACCAACCATGCTAGCCGCACCTCTGTGCCAATGGAAAATCATGCCAGCCACACCAAACGCGCCAAACCATGCTAGCCGCACCTCTGTGCCAATGGAAAATCATGCCAACCACACCAACTACGCCAAAGAATGCCAACCATGCTAGCCGCACCTCTGTGCCAATGGAAAATCATGCTAGATACACCGACCGCGCCAAATCATGCCAACCATGCTAGACGCACCTCTGTGCCAATGGAAAATCATGTCAGCCACACCAACCGCGCAAAAGCATGCCAACCATGCTAGCCGCACCTCTGTGTCAATGGAAAATCATGACAGCCACACCAACCGCGCCAAAGCATGCCAACCATGCTAGCCGCACCTCTATGCCGATGGAAAATTATGTCAGCCGCACCGATCATGCCAAAGCATGCCAACCATGCTAGACGCACCTCTGTGCCAATGGAAAATCATGCCAGCCACACCGACCGCGCCAAAGCATGCCAACCATGATAGCCGCACCTTTGTGCCAATGGAAAGTCATGCCAGCCACACCAACCGCGCCATGACAAACACATCTCGCCATGGCCCCTCTAGTCGTGCCACACTATTGTCCCTAACTACGCGGCTACCAAAACGAAGGCGTGCAACAATCAACGGTTGCCCTTCAATCCCAGGAGCAAATCCTGGCCGTCTAAGGTCACCTCACGACCTTTGTCCCAAAACCCTAGCTTGGTCACGCACCTAGCCAAGCTAGCCGCGCCATGCCAAATACATCTCGCCATGGACCCTCTAGCCGTGCCACTCTGTTGGCCCTCACTACGCGGCTACCAGAACGAAGGCGTGCAACAATAAACGGTTTCCCTTCAATCCCATGAGCAAATCCTGGCCGTCTAAGGTCACCTCACGACCTTTGGCCCAAAACCCTAGCTTGGTCATGCACCTAGCCAAGCTAGCCGCGTCATGCGAAAACGCCTTTACCTTGGCCCTAGCCATGCCATACGTCCATGGCAAACCCTTGGCCTCACATGCCAAGCCAAACCAAACCTAGCCAAGCTAGCCGCGCTATGCCAAACGCACTTTTCCTTGGCCCTAGATATGCTAGTCACGTCATGCCAAGTGAAGCGTTCTTTCCTTAGCCCTAGCCATGCCATACGTCCATGGAAAACCCTTGTCCCCACATGTCAAGCCAAACCAAACCTATCCAAGCTAGCCGCGTTATGCAAAACGCACTCTGCCTTGGCCCTAGCTATGCTAGTCACATCATGCCAAGCCAAGCGCCCTTGCCTTGGACCTGGCCACGCCATACGCCCATGGCAAACCCTTGGCCCCACGGGCCAACCCAAAATCGCACATAGCCGAATCTAGCCACGTCCAAGGCGAACCCTTGTCCCCACACGCCAAGCCTAAAAACACCCTAGATGCGCCACCCTGTTGGCCCTCACAACGCGGCTACCAAAACGAAGGCGTGCAACAATCAACGGTTGCCCTTCAATACCATGAGAAAATCCTAGCCATCTAAGGTTACCAGACAACACATGGTAACCTTTGGACCGAAAACCTAAGTTTGGCCACGCCAAACCATGCCATGCCAACCTAGTCGCGCCACCACTACGTCATTACCAAAAACAAATGCGCACAACGATCACAAAATCTCGACCGTCGAAGGTCACCAGGATAGCAAGTCTCCCTAGCTTGACTTGACAAGCCACAACAACATGCTCCATGTTTTCCAAAAACATTCGAGACATCAACACAAACTGGGGGATGCTCATTAGCATTTTGGTTTGGTGGTCTATAGTGTGCGGCATACACAAATGCCCATTTCAATACAGTGTAATAAGAATAAGACGGTTAGTAAATGCAAGAAGAAACGGTGAAATGCTCTTCATTATGGAACATCAATTCCATCAAATTCCATCAATACCAGGCGTTACCACCTCTTCCCATTTAACTTATCTGTTTTCTTTTCTTATGAGGCCAGAGTACGTTTCTTTTTGGACTTGTATAAATAGGACTACATATTTCCACCAGAGACCACGAGTTCCTGGTTAGGGAAAATACCACACTCAGAAAGGAAACTCTTGTTAGATTTTTCAAAGCTCACACCTTCTGATACAAGTCAAGCACTGCTCTTCCAGAATTATTCTGGACTTAATACTCTCTTTGCTTCCCTCCCTAAACCAACCCTTCTCCTCCACTTTGTGACCGAAGCAAGTCTGGAACGGAAATTTCTTGGTTTAGGCCGGACTTGTACAGATTGATCTCTCGAATCTAAAAGTACTCCCTTGCAATTCATTGTTTAGAGTTTAAATTATTTCTAATTTTCACACCTGCAATTACCAAAATCAGCAGAAACCATTTTCACCTATAAACAGCTGCATCGATTAAGACTATTGTGAGGTGATTGATAAAACTGAGTTGTTCTTCAGGAATATAAGTCTGGTTTTATTGATTGGTTCATGTTCACCTTGATTTATCAAAAGACGGAACAAAACTCATAGGTTTATTCGTGGGAGATAAATTTATCTATCTTGTAGACTTTTATGTGTGAGACAGATTTGTTTGCTAAAGTCTTCGACTTTGGTTCGTAACAAATTTTGGTTTATCATCTAAGGGAATCAAGTGCGTAGTATCCTGCTGGGATCAGAGGCGTATGAGCATAACTGTACCTTGGATCAGTGTGAGATTTATTGGGGTTCAACTACAGTCCAGACCGAAGTTAATTTGGAGTAGGCTAGTGTCTGTAGCGGATTAATACAAGGTATGTTTAATCTGGACTAGGTCCCGAGGTTTTTCTGCATTTGCGGTTTCCTCGTTAACAAAATTCTGGTGTCTGTGTTATTTCTTTTCCGCATTATATTTTGTTATATAATTGAAATAATATAAGTTGTGCATTGTTCAATCAATTAGAATATCCGACCTTATAGGTTGTTGATTTAAATTGATTGGCACTTGGATATTGGTCTTTGGTACCTTCCAAGTTATCTCTCTTTGATTATAACTCGCGAATCATATTTGCTTAAGTAAATTAAATCGAAGATTGAGATAATAACTCCTTGAGTATTTTTTATTTGATTGAGTCTAGTTGATTCTCTAGAAAACAACTCGGAGTTGTCCATAAAGATTGCTAATCAAAATATTGGGTGCAGTTGTTAGACCCCCGCTTTTTCAATTGGTATCAAAGCAGGAAAACACACTAAACCTGATAATTTTGTGTTTGTTCGGTCCTTGAAAATTGTCCCATGGGAAATTTCTTTGGAAAATTTGCTCTTGGCATCTGTAACGCACGCCAGAATTTCTTAAAGATTGATCAAGATCTATTATGGTCAAAACCTCTGATCTATCATGATAATTCCATTTTATCTGTACGTGGAGTACTATCATAATGGATCAGCTGATAATGGATCTATTAAAGAAACGTTCATGGCGCTCAATGATATGGAATCTCACAAGATTAACTACCAATCTGTACGTGGAGTACTATCATAATGGATCAGCTGATAAAGATCTTTTCAGAGTATTCGATGATATTTTTAGATCCTTAGAGAAACTTAATTCTATGAAGTCTAAGAATCACTCCAAAAAGGACTCTGTACATATTAAACCTTTAAATAATATTGTACAACCTGGAAAATGGAAGAGTCCTCCTTCTAGGCATATAAAGCATAGGAATGGAAGCTCAAACTTCCCTCATTATTATCATTATGTTGATTACATTATAGGGACTGATCAACCGAAAATGGTGCATGAGAATTTCTCTGCACATTATGCCTCTTGGTAACAAGACTGGCACTACCCCATATGTATATATCTTGGAATGGGGCAAGAAATGGTTGAATCTTGTACATGTTTCAAATTAAGATTTAAAGTGCATCCTTCATGTTGCGGAATGCATAATCCTTGATATGCAATTGTCTAAACAAAACCTCCTTTAGTTCTTTGTGGGTTGAAGTTTTCAAACGGGTCCAAGCCCATTTTTGGTCTTTAAAAGGAAGTACGCATACTCCTTTCTTCCTCTCACCCTTCTGCTACGTGAATTCTAGGGTTTTGTGTGTTGTCACCATTAAAGACTTTTTAGAGAAACTAAGAGAAAGGGTGTTGAAGACTCACTCCAAGTAAGTAAATTCCTCTTGTTCCTTTCAATTTATTGAATCTCATGATGAATTCTAAGGGATCAAAAGGGATTCCCAAAGTTTCAAATAGCTCTAGTATGGATCTTCCTTGTAACCAAAATTCTCTTAGGATCAGGTTTGTGGATGATTCATGTGCTAGAATATTTGAGAAAGTTTCATCTAAAGGTTATATTTTATAAAATAAATTGGATTTGTCTAGTGGACATGATGAGGATTTAATTTGTTTCTAAAAGTTCAATCTTGGAAATATCTTTGATGGTCTTGGTCAAAGTTTTGATTCTCCCACAAGAATTTTCTATGCCAACATTCATGATGTTGATCTTAATAAGATGGAATTCAAATCCATGGTAAATAGAAAAAGGTTTATTGTTTATAGAGAATTAATTTCGAAGATTACTAACATACCGATGGGAAATGTGCATCTTCCTAGACCAAGTGATGAACGTCCTTCATGTGATGATATCTCTATGGGGCTTTGTGGAAAAAAGGTATCTTGGAATCAAGGGAAGTTTCCTACTAATGATCTTAGTATTGCATTAATGGCATTTGGAAAACTTGGTATCCCCAACCTTTGTCCCTCCACAATTGAGAATTCTTGGTGGAGTCATGAGTTTGCTGAATTTGTCTATTTCCTTGAATCGGGTGTTCAAAGTCTTGATATTTGTGGATTATGAAAAAGCGGGGGTCTAACAACCTCACCCAATATTTCGATTAGCAATCTGTATGGAAAACTCTGAGTTGTTTTCTAGAAAATCAACTAGACCCGATCAAATAGAAAATACACAAGGAGTTATTATCTCAATCCCTCGATTTGATTTACTCAAGCAAATATGATTCGCGAGTTATAATCAAAGAGAGATAACTTGGAAGGTACCAAAGACCAATATACAAGTGTCAATCAATTTAAATCAACAACCAATAAGATCAGATATTATAATTGATTGAACAACGCATAGCCTGTATTATTTCAATTATATAAAAATATAATGCGGAAAAAAAATAACACAGACACTAGAATTTTGTTAACGAGGAAACCGAAAATACAGAAAAACCTCGGGACCTAGTCCAGATTAAACATACACTGTATTAAGCCGCTACAGACACTATCCTACTCCAAATTAACTTCGTTCTGGACTATAGTTGAACCACAATCAATCTCACACTGATCCAAGGTACAATTATGCTTCTACGCCTCTGATCCTAGCAGGATATTGCGCACTTGATTCCCTTAGCTAATCTCACCCACAACCAAGAGTTACTATGACCCAAAGTCGAAGACTTTAGCAAACAAATCTGTCTCACATAGAAAAGTCTACAAGATAGATAAATTCGTCTCCCACGAATAAACCTATGAGTTTTGTTCCGTATTTTGATAAATCAAGGTGAACAAGAACCAATCAATAAAACTAGACTTATATTCCCGAAGAACATCTCACTTTTATTAATCACCTCACAATATTGTGGAATCACAAACGATGAGACGAAGATGTTTGTGATTACTTTTATATCTTTCCTATCGGAGATAGAAATCTCAAGCCAGTTATTACAATTATACCTGTACGATAGAAATAGAAAGATCAGATCACACAACTACATGAGAAGTAGTATCGGTCTGGCTTCACAATCCCAATGAAATATTTAAGTCGTTAACCTGGTTTTAGAAGAAGAAAACCAAAGGTTAAAGGAGAATCGACTCTAGCTTAGCAAACTAGTATCACAGAATGTGTGGGGATTAGGTTTCCCAGTTGCTAGAGTTCTCCCTTATATAGTCTTTCAAATCAGGGTTTGCAATCAATGTTATCTTGCTAACAAAGCATTCAATATTCACCGTTAGATGAAAACCTGATTAGATTCAAGCTAATATTTCTCAACTGTTAGATCGAAAACTTAGCTTGTCATACACACATGTACTTGACGTTTTTGGGTTTGTGTAACCGTACCCAAACTTGTACATTAGTTGGTTAAACACTAGTTAACCAAATGGTTAGCCAAATGATAACTTTCATATCAACCATATTCTTATTCACCATAACTAGTCCAAATGACTCAAATGAACTAGTTAGAGAGTTGTTCAATTGCTATGAGATCCCATGTACTACACAAGAAAAAATCGAAGCAAAAACGATGTGATTCACTCGAATCGATTCATGAACTATAAAGCCACATTTTGCAATAGCATTCCTTAGTTTATTAAGATAAGTTCACAAACATAGTTTTTAGACATAACTTACTCAAGTTTGCGGACTCAAGTTCACCGGTTGGAGTTCACAAACTCCAGCAGAAATTCTCGAGTCGAGAACTTCCGTCATTTCGCGGAATGAGTTCGCGGACTGAAACTGAGCTACAACTCCAGCAGAAATTCTCGGGTTCGAGAACTATGCCAGTTCGCGGACTGAGTTCACTTCTCACGTTCTAGTTTTACTTGATCAACAAAGTTCGCAAACTTCGGTTCAAGCTCTAAGGAATTATACATATATGTGTTTCCACAACAATGTTTATATCCTCCAATGGTTATATTTTCTAAACTCTCATTTCAATCATTGAAACATTATCAAAGGGCATTATATAGTTGTTATTCACAAACTATTTTTCGTCAGAGCGATTTCCAAATGATTGAAACATAACATGACTTTTGTCACTAGTTAAAGATGAACTTGGCTAAAGCGAAAGCTTTACCAACACACATTTCGAGAAATAGATAAGCGAGATATACTCAGCTCGAAATGTCACATGTGTATATATTTAGTCTATATAGTAAAACGACTTTTGTCTCAAGATAGGAGATAAAGTAGATAGACTTTTGAGTGATAGATAAGTTCAAGTCTCTACATACCTTTTAGTCAATGAAGATCCACTGGTTCCTTGAGTAGTCCTTCATCTTGTATGATGATTGCCATGGAGTTCTTGAGCTCAACTACACTTTCTATCCTAGTCCGAGATCTTAGTTATAGTAGACTAGAAATCAAAAATTTATAGTTTTGATCACTAACATTGACAAACATGCTTGATATAGCAACGCATGCGAGTTCGACCGAGCAATGCTCTAACAGATTCATTATACATCAAATGATTTCAATGACTTCTTCCGTCAAGATGTTAGGCTATCTTTGTTTGATTAGTTAAATCTGCCATGAGCGTGGTGTTGACTCAATTGGAAACTCTCATGGGGTACCCAAACCGGTTCGTCCCTATACCTTCAAGCGCATAAGGGAGAATGTACGCAAAAGACAAATGGATGCCTTGCTTAATGATTGTGACCCTACCACATTGAGTCTACTTCAAAAAATTCACAAGGGTGTGCGTAAGGTCAATTCAAGAGTGAAGTGCGTTCAAAAATAATTGTCGATGGTTGCAACTAAGTTTCCCGAGCTCAAGGATGAGTTCAAAACAATTCAAGCATCTTGGAGTATCTCCGATGAAGATGATGAGTAATGCGTATGTCTAGTAAATCTTCTATTTTTCTCTTTTGTTTAGAAGAATAACTAGTGTTTTGGAATAGCCATTATTGTGATTACACATAGCTATATCCAATGTTTTTCATATTCTTGTTTTTAGATTTATTGGTTTAAATTCTAAACTTGTTTGAAAGATGATGGTTGCAGTATTAATCTTCATATATTGCAATATTTTTATGGGATATGAGGGTTTACGTCCGTGAACTTGATTGTCCCATATTTTGTCAAAATTAAAGTCGTTCGTGAATTGATATGCAAATATTGATAAAAGGATGAATAGACTTTTGACAAACACAAAAGTTAATCCTATATTGTCAATTATTGATGTAAGATAGGTTAAAATCTTTTGTGATTCAAGGATTATGTCTATTGTGTATCATTGTGCAAATGGTGATGGAAACATAGAATAAATCCTTGTGAATTCCGCAATAATTGAGCTTCCCTGATCTATCTCTTGTGTATTACTGTGAGACTCCTTATTGTGACTTATGTTGAGCATTAGACAACCAAAGTTGATTATTTTGATTAGCTTAGTTGTGTTTCGTAAGGTACTTTACGTTGAGTATTTTGGACTAAATCAATCATCTTGCGTGGTTATTTAGTTATCACTCCGTAAGTTTTCTTATGTTGAGCATCTCTTCGACTTGGTTGGTTACTCGTGATTAACTTAGTCATTGCTCCATAAAAGTTCTTATGTCGAGTGTGTGTATCGCCCCCTAAGCTAGCAGCTGACTAATCCAAGAAATTAACTAAATATAGAGGCACTAAAACTAAACATTTATTGAACCAATCAAATAAGAAATCTGCTATAAAACTTAACCCAAAACTAACCCCTCTCAGAAACATATATACAAGAACTCCTCTCCAATGATACATATAAAATAGTCATTTGGTTTACAAATAGAATATACAACATAATAAACATATCAGAATATAATCAACTAACGAAGTTAACTTCTCGGAGCTTTCGCTGCGCAACTCTGATCTGTCACTGAAACTGAAAGTGGGAATAATTAACATTTAACTTCTAAGTAATCATAAGCAAGAGTTGGAAAACAGTACATGTTTTTCCAAAAATTAAACAGTGACTAAGTCACTGAAATAATCATACATGTATATGGAACAAACTCCTTCTTTCAAACAATGTAATAATATTCGTGCTAACCACACTCAATATCTATGGATGCCACCAAGACCATGGTGACCAACTCTAAACAATAAAAGCTGAATTAAATTAGGTATAAATTTGAAGGAGCGTATCCTATATACCACAAGTGGAAATTCTCATTTCCCATAACAATTCATATTGACAACAAAACATTACAAGTCCTTTTCAAATCGTGGAAAGATTCACATAATCAACAGGATTATCAAAATGCATTTTAAACAAAGCATGGAATGCACGGACAGACAAAGCATGAGTTATTAAGTATAAACTTTTATAAAAACAACAATAATGATTACAAAAGAGTCAAATGTATTCCCACCTCTTTTGATGACAAGCCACGCCTACCTCGAGATCCATGATCCACTGGTTCATCATTTGAATCGATCGTTGTTAATAACTAACTGTTAATCACACAAGAACTCTAAGAATCTAGCCAAAGTGGCTCACACAAGAATCATTCAAGTCTATCAAATGGTTCTAAGCCCAATTACTAAAGCCCAGTCCAATTGGATCAACTAATGGTCACTAACTGTCAATCTAACAGTCAATGGGTCTCTAATAGTCAACATCTAAGGTCAGGTCAACAGTCAAAGTCAACTATAATTCGGGTCAAGATAGGGAACTCGGTGAATTTGCACCGATTCAACTCACTCAGACATCTGAGTCATCTTAACAAAATGAGTCAGACTGAATAAGTTCATTCATACCGGCCAAAGTTCTCACACAATTGAAACTCTTAACTACTCCCTCCGTTCCGATTTACTTGATGTTATAGAGTTCTTTACGCAGATTAAGAAACAACATAGAGAGTAATTTTTTTCCAAATTTACCCATATTAATAGCTTCCTAGAATTTTAAACCACCTAGTTTTTAGTTTCTAGATTTAATGTAAATTACGTATCCCATTGTAATTTACTTGGGATAAACCAAATATTCCTTCCAAATCCTTGGAATAATCATTTATCTACTAATTACAATAAGAATTAATGGTATGTTGTGATTCCAACGCAAGGGTAAATCAGTGAGAATTTAGGAAAAATACTTAAACCCTCATCTATTTTGGAACACAAAAAAAACCCTAAAACATCAAGTAAATTGGAACGTAGGGAGTATATTTCAACTTCAATCTATACATTATATCAGTTCATTCATTCCTAAACACACTTCATAATAAATTACAACTGATAATTTAATTTAACTGCAAAATGCAGCTCTAAGCAACACTCCTTCAACATTCAGCTAGCTATAATACAAATCCACAAACAACAACAACATTAGGTCTACAACATGCACCCACAATTCCCTTAACAACCCCATACTTTTTTACATACTAAACCCAACTTCAGTTCCATTTATAAACTCAGACTCTCAACAATTTTCACTTGTTTTAACCCAACATTCATCTTTGCTATAAGCAACCTCTACCAATCCCCTAAATACCCACCACCTGAGTCAACCTACAATCTTGATACAACTACTAACTGCAATACCACATCTATAGCCAAACTTCAACAACCTAAACATATATCTAACTGTCATCATCTCCAATTCTAGCTGCATTCAAAACAACATCCATGTTCTGTACTTGCATCTCCCTTATAACAACAAGATTCCACTAAAACTATCACTAACTATAACCATAACATCAACACTCTATTCTGCACAACTACAGTACTCAAGAATTCCACCATTTTATCCATATGACAAAACCTGCACCCAGAATGCAATACATGATAATCTGCAACTCCAATTCACTGCATCACTGAATCCTCATTTACCATAGACCCAATTAACTTCAACACCAACAATTATAACACCCGACCATAACAACTCCAATTCTAGCATACTGAACTTCAATTCAACATATATACATCCCAATTATCAATTCAATTATCAAACACAAATACTCATACGCTAAAACTGAATTGATCTAAATCATCTCAGGAAGTAATTACCTCAAGTGTGTTACTCAGGCAATTGGAATTCAATTCCTTCTTTACTTGACTATGTTCATCCACTCATCTCAAGACTACCAACAACCCAACAATCTTCATCACCCTAATTGGTTATCTGGGGAAAACCCATCTCCCTGGTTCTTAATTAATTCAACCTACCTCTTTCTCTGAGTTAACCTCAAAATAACCCCTAAAACTTTCTTTTCTAAATTGAACTTAACACATCAATACAAAACCTCGAAATCAAACAAACTCATCTTATAATTTTTCTTAATCATCACTTAATTGAACCCAATTGATTTCACCAAAACCCTAGCTCATAGTTTACTCAAATCCTCAATCATCTCTTTAATTTTTTCCTTGAACAGTTTCAATCTAACAAACCCATCCACTGATTCCATCTAATTCTTCTTACACCACCACTCAAGTCGAATCTTAATTCAACTTCAAACCACTATTCAACCTCATAATCCAATTCTTGATAAACCCAACTTAATTCAATCCCCTAAACCATCATCTTTATCTTCTAATTCTTCTTTGAATCTCAAACGAAACCCTAGGTCAAATGATTCTCAAACCCTAACTTTCTGCTTCTTCCAATGCCAAATCGACACCAACAACACCACCTCCTTCCTCGAATCATCGGGATAACAGATTTTCTATTAAACTCTTATGAAGAAGAAATCAAACCTCTGAGATAGAGATCGACGGAGAGAAGGAGAAGAAGAACAGAGAAGAATGAGATGAAAGAAGAAAGAATAAGAGAAGAGAAGAAAGGAAAGAAATGACTTATGTTCTCGGTTAGGTATATAAGACCAAATCTGATTAACGGGACACTCTTAAAATGATAAGGGAAGCCGGGTCGGCTAAACCACCAAATGACCATTTTGCCCTTTACACGGTTCTGAAGATATCTTCTTCGTTTGGTAACCGAATGACACGTTCGAGTAGTCCATTACGCATAACTTTTCGAGATCTATTCAATGGTACTAATTTCGTATCTAGATCATTGTTAGATTAATTTATATTAATTAAATCTATGTTAGCTAATCGAGTCATTAACGGTTAAATCGTCTCTTAATGATCTCTAAATCAACTCTTGACCGGTCTAATAGCGTTGACGAGTTTGCGGGTCTTTACAGTGTGGCCAATTAAATTGATTACTTTTGTAATTAGTTTGGTTGAGTATGACAATTAAATTATTTGTGAGTTTTCTTGTGATTAATCTAATTGATTTATTAAGTCTCCATAAGTTTACTTGTGTTGAGCATATTTAGTCAAATTAATCTTGGTTCGCTTTGGTTAATTTGATTGAATATTTCTTGTTGGATTCCAAATTCATACTTGTATGAAATTTGTTGAGTCTAAAGAAATCCTTCTTTTCTTTTTTAAAATTAAGGTTGCTCTTGTTGTTCCTTAGGGAATGACATATTATGGGGGAGAGTTCTTTTGAACTTGTGCTTAATTGCCAAATCTTTGTAGGGAGTGCGGCTGTAGAATATTAGAGGGGTTATATTGCGTCTTTACAAACTCCTTGATGAATGCATTTAGCTTCGGCTTTATTATTTCATCTAAATAAGATGATATACATTTACCTTTGGTCACGAAATGTCTCTTACGGAAATTTCATTAGGATCCCGTTCTTGTACCTTTGCCAATTTTATTGACAAAAAGGAGGAGAATTAATATGTAGTTCACACTACAAATACATATGGTTTCGGATCATTATGTAAGGGGGAGTGGTTTCCATGTGAGATGGAATATTGACTAAGGGGGAGTGAAGTATCACCATAGTATTGTTGTTGAAGTTATGATGCAATTGGACTTTGACGTTGTGTAATAATACTATGACACTGTATAACAGTGATTGAGAACCGATGCTTTTCTCATTTTTATAGCTACATATTTTCAACAATGATGATACTAAACTTACAACCTTTGGGATCATTGGACTACTTGGAAGTGACGAAGATTTCGAGTATTGTTGAAGATTAGACATGTGGAATAGGAGCTACAATGTTTATTTATATATTTTTTGTATTCCATATGTATTAATAGTTTTGCCACTAAAATTGACAAAAGGGGAGATTGTTAGAGCATTGCTCGGTTGAACTCGCATGTGTTGCTATCTCAAGCATGTTTGTCAATGTTAGTGATCAAAACTATAAAGTCTTGATTTCTAGTCTACTATAGCTAAGGTTTTGGACTAGGATAGAAAGTGTAGTTGAGCTCAATAACTCCATGGAAATCATCATACAAGACGAAGGACTACTCAAGGAACCAGTGGATCTTCATCGACTAAAAGGTATATGGAGACTTGAAGTTATTTATCACTCAAAAGTCTATCTACTCTATCTCCTATCTTGAGACAAAAGTCGTATTACTATATAGACTAAGAATATACACATGTGATATTTCGAGCTGAGTATGTCTCGCTTATCTATTTCTAGAAATATGTGTTGGTAAAGCTTTCGCTTTATCCAAGTTCATATTTGCCTAGTGACGAAAGTCATGTTATGTTTCAATCACTTTGGAAATTTCTCTGATGAAAACTAGTTTGTGAATAACAACTATATGACGTCCTCTGAGAATGTTTCAATGATTGAAATGAGAGTTTAGAAAATATAACCACTAGGGGATATAAACATGTTTGTGGTAACACATATATGTATAAGTCCTTAGCACTTGAACCGAAGTTTGCGAACTTTGTTGATCAAGTGAAAACCGGAACTTGAGCAGCCAATCCATTCCGCGAACGCAGTCCGCGAACATGCGTAGTTCTCGAACCCGAGAATTTATGCTAGAATTATAGCTCGTTTTGAGTCCGCGAACTCAGTTCGTGAACTGACTAAAGTTCTCGAACCCGAGAATTTCTGCTGGAGTTTGTGAACTCCAACCAGTTACTTGAGTTCGCGAACCCAGTCCGCGAACTTGGGTGGTTATGTCTGAAAACGATGTTCGTGAACTTATCTAAATTATTTAAGGAATGCTATTGCAAATCGTGGCTTTATAGTTCATGAATTGATTCGAGTGAATCACATCGTTTTTGCTTTAATTATGTCTTGTGTAGTACATAGATCTCATAGCAATTGAACAACTCTCTAACTAGTTCATTTGAGTCATTTGGACTAGTTATGGTGAAGAAGAATATGGTTGATATGAAAGTTATCATTTGGCTAACCATTTGGTTGACTAATATTGAACCAACTACTGTACACGTTTGGGTACGGTTACACAAACCAAAAATTGGCAAGTACATGTGTGTATAACAATCTAAGTTTTCGATCTAATGGTTGAGAGATATTAGCTTGTATCTAATAAGGTTTTCATCTAACGGTGAATATTGAATGCTTTGTTACTAAGCTAACATTGATTCCAAACCCTGATTTGAAAGACTATATAAGGGAGAACTCTAGCAACTGGGAAATCTAATCCCCACACATTCTGTGTGATACTAGTTTGCTAAGCTAGAGTCGATTCTCCTTTAACTTTTGGTTTTCTTCTTCTAAAACCATGTTAACGACTTAAAGACTTCATTGGGATTGTGAATCCAGACCGATAGTACTTTTCTTGTAGTTGTGTGATATGATCTTGTTGTTTCTATCGTATGAGTACAATTGTAATAATTGGATTGAGATTTCTATCTCTGATAGGCAAGATATAAAAGTAATCACAAACATCTTCGTCTCATCGTTTGTGATTCCACAATATCTTTTTTCGTTGCGTCGATTAAGACTATTGTGAGGTGATTAATAAAAGTGAGATGTTCTTCGAGAATATAAGTCTGGTTTTATTGATTGGTTCCTGTTCACCTTGATTTATCAAAAGATGGAACAAAACGCATAGGTTTATTCATGGGAGATAAATTTATCTATCTTGTAGACTTTTCTGTGTGAGACAGATTTGTTTGCTAAAGTCTTCGACTTTGGGTCATAGCAACTCTTGGTTGTGGGTGAGATCATCTAAGGGAATCAAGTACGCAGTATCCTGCTGGGATCAGAGGTGTAAGAGCATAACTGTACCTTAGATCAGTGTGAGATTGATTGGGGTTCAACTATAGTCCGGACCGAAGTTAATTTGGAGTAGGCTAATGTATGTAGTGGCTTAATATAGTGTATGTTTAATCTGGACTAGGTCCCGGGGTTTTTCTGCATTTTCGGTTTCCTCAATAACAAAATTCTGGTGTCTGTGTTATTTCTTTTCCGTATTATATTTTGTTATATAATTGAAATAATACAGGTTGTGCGTTGTTCAATCAATTAGAATATATGACCTTATAGGTTGTTGATTTAAATTGATTGACACTTGGATATTGGTCTTTGGTACCATCCAAGTTATCTCTCTTTGATTAGACTCGCAAATCACATTTCTTGAGTAAATCAAATTGAGAGATTGAGATAATAACTCTTTGAGTATTTTCTATTGATTGAGTCTAGTTGATTCTCTATAAAACAACTCGGAGTTGTCCATACGAATTGCTAATCGAAATATTGGGTGTGGTTGTTAGACCCCTGCTTTTTCAGAAAAGAAATGCATATACTGCCACTCTTGATTATTGTCCTAGTGAGAATAATCAAGTTGATGAGATAGATCATGTTGCAACCATTGCAGAAATTTATTATTCTGAAACCCTTTCAAACATAGATACTCATGAAGAGTTCACTCCTTTGATTTTCGAAAAAATATTTCCATGTAAAGATAAAAGAACTCACCTTCTTAAATCTGACATTGCTGAAATAAAATCATCGCTTGATCAACTCAAACAGTGTTTTCTGAATGATATAGAGAAATTTAACAAGCGTGTGAAGAAAATCGAGGTTACTCAATGCTTGAAAGAGTACAAGTATCTAAACTCATTTTTGATATTCGTTCTTCTCAAGATGAGATTAGGGTGTTAAAAGAAGAAAATCAGAAATTGAGAAAGAGATTTAATTGCTTTGAAAATTCATCATCTGGGTTGAATGATTCGAGAAATAAAAAGGTAAGAATAAAAACATCTGAGGGATCCAATTCCAGAAAATATCATATTTCTGGTATTTTTTTTTTTTTTTTTTTGCAAACATAGAGGGCATTATCAAAGGGAATGTCCAGATATCAAACAGAGAGAGAGACTGTATAAAACCGAAAATTTAAGATCTAAATATAGATCGAATATCTCATCTCGTAAGAGAAATAAATTTCTTGAATGTCAAGATCTTACATCAGAAGTCAATGATGAAATCCTCAAAGGAAGAAAACTCATCAACCAAAAGGTAAAAATCTGACTGGTTGTCATAGACTCTCACCGGTTACAGTAAGGATGTAGGTGTAAATATTTGGATAAAATATTTCTAAAAATTAATTTTTGGTTAAGAATTTAATTGAAATAATATTCTCAAGATTTTTGAAGAAGTTCTAGGACCTATAAGAAGAAATATATCTTATTTCTTTTCATAAGGGTTTGACAAAATGTCTACATCTAGTTGCAACTCTCGCAAATCCGAAAAGGTCTGAACTATCTTGTTTCCCAACAAGAAACTTCGTCTCGAATCTAATGACGATGATTATGATTCTTTTAAAGAGCTTCAACAAGATGTTTCCAATGAAGAGATCTCCCCTCTCAATGATAATCTTCTCAAGAATCTTTCACTAAAATTAGATTTAATTTTATGTGAAGTAAAGAACATGGAAAAGGATTTGCGAAAGTAAATTAAAGAAGTCAATGACAATGTTGTTAGTCTTGAATCAAGACTAGTAATCATAGAAGATGATTAGAATCCGATAAAATCCTCTGATCCGGATTCGTCATTGGAAGAAACATTATAAGTTTGAAATTAGAATTTCAAAAAATGAAGCTAAAATAGACGTCAATTTTTGATTTCTTTCATTGATTGTATAAGTCTATTAAATAAAAAAACTATTATGAATAAAGTTATTTGATTTATAATTTTTCTTGTGATAGTTTTTGATTTACATAGCCGGTACTTTAATGCTTTATTTATTTGCTATGTATGATTATGGGATGTTTGATTTCGGTTTTATTACCTTGATATTTTATCTTATAATATGGTGTGAACCCTTATGGTTTGGGTGACTTTTTGATTTAACAGGATTAAGTTCTAGCCCATGTTGGTAGGCTTTATCAAAGGATCATGAGGGGTTCCTGTAGAAACAATATGTGAAAAAGTCACAATATGTTGAATCGGTTTTGGTTTAGCATAAAAGCATATGTGTTTCGATGGTTTTCAACTTTTGCTTGCAATTGTTAAAACCGATTTTCAACCTTTCTCTGGTAAAGGTTGGTTGTTGTTATTCTTTTGTTTTTGCATAAGGATGACAACATAATGGTATTTCGATATCAATTCTCCCTGGAAGAAGAAGATGATATCATATTGGAGAAGTTGGATGCGAAATTGAGGTAACAATCTTGTTAGTTAATTGTTTTCCTGTTTTAAGAAAAGCCTATTTTTATTTGACATATATATATTGCTTTTTCTTAAACGAAATTATCGGTACAATTGATGTGTTTATTCCATTATGTATGTGTGAATGTTTGTGTGATTCAATGGTTTCTGGTTAAGTAAAACTATTGTTATCTTGCTTTGTTGTGTGATATTAATCGTTTAGGCTTACGGAAGTTTGGTGCAATTGCGGTGCTTTAATGTTTATCTTATTTCAATTGCTTCCAGTTAAGAAAAACAATTGTTATTTTGCTTTATTGTATAGTATCAATTGTTTAGGCTTACAAAATTTCGGTGCAATGGTGGAACTTTAATGATATATGTTGTTTCAGTTGCTTCCGGTTGACATAAATAATTATGCAAGTTGATTTATTTGGTTTGTATGAATTATTTATGGCTTAACGAATGAATATATTGACGAGATGAGTTGTTTAGTCCAATTCGATTCCGGATAAGCTAAACTAAGTTAATTCTGATCTTAGTTAGACTTATCAAAGTGTAGGTTTCGGTTATTCAAGGCTATCCGAATGCCTAAACAAGGAAATGCTAGTCAACTAACCTAGTATTTGGCTTGTTTAAAATATAAAGGTCTAAGTTATATGGATAATTAGAACCTGATGAGAAAAATGGAGTTTATCTTTGTTTTGGTCTTATCGAATGAAGAAGTTGTATTTATATTATCGGTTTAGCAAAGGAACTAAGTTGCTTAGTTGATTTTTGGTTTGCTAAACTAGTTGGGAAATTATTTCCATGATAACATATCAAAACATAATTATTTTGTAGTTTTGGTTTTGATATTGGTTATCAAAAATGGTATGTAAAACCCTCGTGCTTGACTCAACAGTTTGCAAGTCTATTTTGAGATTTGTAAGATCCTTTTCGTGTACATGTCCTTTATTTTTTCGTTTCTTTGTCATTTTTGTGACAAAAAGGGGGAGAAATATATGGAGTAAACAGGTGATGCTGGTATCAATTTTATGTTGATCGGTGTCACTAGGGAAGAGGACAATGGTGCTTGAACGTTTATCTAACGAATGAGGAAAAGCACAGACTAAGGGGGAGTAGCATATCATATGATTGGGATAACAAAGACGCGCGGATTGAAAATCAACCTATCTCACCTTTAGGGGGAGTATGAGCTTTGTTATTATAATTTCAACATCGACATTCTTAAGGATTGAATGAATACAGGTTATGTGATATTCTTAGGGGGAGTATAAGCTTTGTTCTTAATGAATGAATGCAGGTTATGTGATGTTGAATTCGGGAATCAAGCGTATGTGTAATGAATTATTTTAATTTTCTTATCCATATGATTGTAAGATTTTTGTCACTAAAATTCACAAAGGGGGAGATCGTTAGAGCATAGCTCGGTTGAACCCACCAAGCGTTGGTATGTCAAGTTTGGTTGTCATATTTTAGTGAGCCAAAACTCATTTAAGAGTCACTTGATTTAAATATACCAGAGTCAACTTCGTATAGGTTAGCTTGAAAGTATTATGGTGAGACATTACAAGTATTGCGAAGACTTGAAGAAGTGAAGAAGTACGGAGCTACAACCAGAATATCATCCTTCCACTTGAGGTTAGTGATATTTGACTTGAACTGTTTCATTCCATAACGTATCTTTCAAGTCGTGCATATTGAAAACATAAAACTGCGAAGAATGAACACTCTAGATAGACATAGTATTAAGGAATAGAATATGAAGTTTCTTTCTTAACCATTAAACTTTGTATATGAGACATCAACATAATCGTATGAATGTTATTGTGATTATGTATGGGTATGAGGTGAGGATTTCATCCTAGGGAACAATGTTTACATGTTTTCTAAGGAAGTAATTTCATGATATGTGTTGTGAACCGAAAGGGAATTCGCCAGGCGTTATTGGGGCTGTTCTTCATTGCAAATCTTATGAACGACCAATATGTGTGATTAGTATAACCGCTCATGACTTGTTTGTGTTCTTGGTAAAACTATTCACATGAAGCATGACTTATGTATTGGCATGACTTTTATTAGTGAAACCGATCTTAAGTAATCACCTAGGGTATGATCGGGTTTCTGAGTGTCTGACTAAATTTGGGAAATGGGAATCGATCCTATGAAGAGGTGCAGTACATCACAAGGGGGAAATGATTCTTGTATAAGGTGCAACAAGGTTTATAGAATAAAGGGGAACCAATCCTATGAACATGTGTAACACGTTTTTAGGCAAGGGGGAACCGATCCTATGGACATGTGCAGTGCATACAAGTTAGATACCAAATATATGTGGGGAACCGATCCTAGTACCTAGTCAGCCGTATCTTTGGTAAGCTAGTGTGACTATGCACAGTACTCACATGGAGGTAGAACCGAAACTTGTTTTGGTAGAACCGTTACACCCATGGTTTGTGATTGAGTGTTACTTGATCAATCACATAGTTCTTGAAAGTTAGATGAACCAATTCTAAACTTGTTTGGAAGTGTGGTAAATCGGTTTCAAGTGAGCAAGTATGAAAAAGGACTTGCAAGAGTAAGGTGTCGGCACACTTTGAACACGCGCATTAATGTGTATTCTTTTATTGTTCAAAGATATTCCTTAACGGCTAAGAAGGAAGTAAATCCCAAGATCGAATTTAAATAAGTTAAGAATCTTTTAATTAAGGTTTTTAATTATATATGGAAAATAAGAATTAGTAATGTGCATTTGCTAGTTAAAGATTTTCCAAGGAGATTTCGATCATTATATTTAGAAAGTGCATTAACAGGAATTATGAAAACCAAATTTGGGTTATTATGGAAAAATATCTTGAGAATATTTTCGGTTTTGGAAATTCCTTGGTGTCCAAACTTCCTTGTCTATAAATACTTTGAGTTTTCATTTCTAGCAAACTAATCCTTCGTGACAGTAAACTTCCTCTATTGTACTGTTACTGGTGAAGCCGCCTATCGGAGTGGAGAGTAATCTAATTAGGTGAAATCTCTTACGGACGCTCAATTTAAAGTCTTCTTTGGGATTGAGAAGCTCTAGCGCGACCCGTTGGTGGGAAACTAGATATTGCGGTTTATCTTTAGTTTTCATATTGATTTGATTGACTAATGATGGTTGAACTTTGATTGCACCTAGTTTGTTTATTCCTGAGAATCTTATCTTCTGATATAATATGCACTCAAACTAGTTCAAGGTTTCGACAGGGATCTTTAGATTGTTATTAGATCTAAAGACGATCTTGTGATAATCCATTGTTAACAGACTCCGTTATGTGTGTGATTGATCACAAGAGATTCAAGTAGTGTTCATTGAAGATCTAAGAAGATTTAAAGACAAAAAAGAGATAGAAGATTTCTGACTTGGTTTTATAATCTATGGTGTGCACAATACTTGTTTGGGTAACATAGGATCCAATTAATAATCGGTTTATCCTTGTGGTAGATTGGATTTATTAAGATCGGCATCAACACAATTCTTTGGATTAAGAGTGTTGTTGGCTTAATCTTACCGATTGACTTTTGGTGATTGAACATAAGATAGATCTTGGAACCTGGAAAAGAAGTTTATGTTAAGATAAACAGAAGAGCCTTTGCGCAACTCATATCACTTGATTGAAGAGAGTTGATACCAAACATATTTGTTGTTCCTTTACTGTTTGGAATACGAACCAAAGGAATTGGTCCAAGTACGTGACTTTTTTACAGGTTGGAGGCTTGGGAATACAGACGGAACTAGGTGAACTATAGGTTTAGTTGCTTGGTCTCAACTATACGAAGTTGGTTTATTTTGTATAGCGGCTTAATCCTGAGAGAATTCAATTCTGGACAAGGTCCCGGTTTTTTTTTTTCATTTGCGGTTTCCTCGTTAACAAAATCTTAATGTGTCATTTACTTTATATTTCCGCATTATAATTGTTTTATTATAAATAAAGTAAATTGCACAAACGTTAATTCCTATTTACTTGATACGTGAATCTTAATGTGTTTGGTTAAGTCCGAACCTTTGTATCAAGTAAACATACTTCTTTGTTGTATTGTCCCGATCTTGTATCCATAAACAATCACACGAAGTGTGAACCGATTAGTTTTATTTTCTCGACTCAGTCCATAGACAATCACTTTCGAAGAAAGGACTTATAGGAAGGAAAAAATTTAGTTTGAGGTATATTTGGGTACCCTCGCCTTTTGACTTTTTTACCAAGGTAGCATTGATTGCAATACCTAATTTTAAGACTATATAAAGGATAACTCTAGCAACTGGGAAACCTAATCCCCACACCTCTTGTGTGATACTAGTTGCGACTAAAGTCGATTCTCCTTTAACATTAGGTTTTTCACGAAACCCTGTAGGTTAACGACTTGAAGACTTCATTGGGATTGTGAATCCAGATCCAACTATTTTTTTTCTATAGTTGCTTGTTTTGATATTGCTATTTTCTATCGTGATTGAGTATTATCTTCTCTAAAATTTGCTCGAGATTTAATCTCCGATAGGCAAGATAAAAAGCAGTCACAAACATCTTCGTCTCATCGTTTGTGATTCCACAATATCTTTTTTCGCTACCATACGATTAATATTATTGTGAGGTGATTGATATTTCTATGTTGTTCTTCATGAATATAAGTCTGGTATATTAATTGGTTCCTGATCACCTTGATTTATCAAAAGACGGAACAAAACTAATAGGTTTATCTGTGGGAGACAGATTTATCTATACAATATACTTTTCTGTGTGAGATAGATTAGTTTATCAAGTCTTCGACTTTGGGTCATAGCAACTCTTAGTTATGGGTGGGTGAGATCAGCTAAGGGAATCAAGTGCATAGAATCCTGCTGGGATTCAGAGATGTAAGGAGCGCAACTGTACCTTGATCAGTGTGATATTGGTTTGGGCTCATTCCGAAGTTAACTTGGAGTAGGCTAGTGTCTTTAGCGGCTTAATACAGTGTGGTGTTAAAATATGGACTAGGTCCAGAGGTTTTTCTAAATTTACGGTTTCCTCGTTAACAAAATTTCTTGTGTCAGTGTTATTTCTTTTCCGCATTATATTTGTTTATATAATTAAAATATCACAGGTTGTGCGTAGTTCAATCAATTAGATAATCCAACCTTTGGTTGTTGATATAAATTGATTGACACTTGAACATTGGTATTTGGTACCGCTCAAATTGTTTCACGTAATAATCATGCTCACAGATTTCAATCTGTTTGATTTGCTGATTACATTATGAAACAAAGATATAAATCTTTGATATACTTTTCTTAAGATTGAGTCTGACTGTCTAGTTGATTCTCTTAAAAGTATATTGGTGTTAGTCCATACAGATTGCTAAGCTAAATATTGGGTGTGGTTGTTGTACCCCCGCTAATTCACCTGCGATACCATTTTGGTGTGGATTTACGAATCTAAGCCAATGAAAATATGCATTCAGTACTTACACAATCACAATACAAAAGTAGCATTAGGTAAAGCATATCCGAAAATAACAAAAATCCAAACTGAAAAGTTGATTTCCACTGAAATCATAAGACTCAATCTAGAATAACACATCTAATTCGATTAGAAATCCTGACAAACAAACTTCATTAGAAACAAACCTAATTACTAACTAAATCAACATTAAAAAATCAATAAGATGTGGGGAAAAAAACTTTACCATGTTCATTTTCATTGCATAGATAATGCCTGGTATTTGTTTAACCAAATCAATAAACCAAAAACACAATAAAAAGGTGAAATTGATCGGGGCAAAATTTCATCAAACCAAATTAATCAAACATTATCAGACTAAGCCATCAAAAATTCAAGGAATACTGGACATTATCTATGAAACAAACACTATCAGATTAAGTAATAAATAAATTAAAAAAAATAGGGTTGAAAAATCGAATCGTGCAAAGCAGAAATTCTAAAAATCGAAAAAACGAATGAGAATAAAATCTCAAATTATTTTGGGGAAAAGGCTGAATATGCGGAGAGGAGGAACTTACGTGTTCAAGGGGTTGAAATGATGCTCCATTCGAACTGGATCAGACCATTTGCAGAGAAAAATCAATTGAAAGCTGCTGTTTATTTAAGCGTTTAATTACAAAACTTAAGATGAGGAATTAATAACAGAAATCTGTAAGATGAATATGAAAAGGCCATGGACTATAAAAAAAATTCCACCCTAAAATCGTCTTTTGTTGCAGAGAAATCTTGAAATTGAAGAGCTCGGTTATGGTTTTTCATCCGTTACAGATTGGAATAGTGGGGAGGGAGAAAAAAGAAATAAAGACTTGCTTGTTTTATTTAAAATGCTCAGATGGCACATGAAGGTGGATGAGCGTCGGATCAAACCTAGAAAACTACACAAGAAGGGGAAGGAAGATCACATCTGGTAGTTAGAAAAAACCAATGTATCCTAGACGTTGTGTGACACAACAAACACTACTATTGTGTAAGCATTGACATATTGTATAATACTCAAATGATGTGACATGGTCATAATTATATGATCATAGTATTAGGGAATTAGACTACAGAGTATAACGCTTATCTTTTGAACTTCATAGATATGACATCGACATAATCATGTATATATTGTTATGATTATGTGAATGGGTTATGGTGAAGATTCCATCCTAGGAAACAATGTTTTATATTTTTTTAAAGGAAGTACATTCATGAACTTGTTTTGTGAATCAAAAGGGAAATCATTAGGCTTATTGGTTCGGCTATTTATTGCAAATATTTGGATGACCAATATGTGTGAGATGGTAGAATCGATCTTAACCTTGGTATAACTAATCACAATGCCTGACTTATGATTCAGTATGACTAGTTTTTATTAATTGGTGTAACTGATCCTAAGTAATCACCATGTGATGGTATGATTGATCTTTGTAATTAGTGTGACCGGTCCTAGTAAATGGTGTGACCGATCACAAGTGTTGTGTAATCGATCCTTGTAATTGGTAACCGGTCCTGGTAACTTGTGTAACCGATCCTAGTAATTGGTGTAACCTGTCCTGGTAATTGGTGTGACCGATCACAAGAAATACCATGGGAATATGGAACTGATCCTTGTAACTGGTGTAACCGATCCTAGTGACTGGTGTGACCGATCACAAGTATTTCCATAATAAGGTATAACCGATCTTAGTGATTGGTAGAACCGATGTATGTAATTTGATATTTGATCAATCACATAGTTGTCTTGGAATACAGGTCAACCAATTCTAAACTTGTTTTGGAAGTGTGGTATAACCGATTCCAAGAATGTAAATCCATGTGAATATGAATAAGGATTTACAGTGGAGAGATGTCAACATACTTTGAACACGTACAATAACTCTTATCATTTATTGTTCAAAGATATTCCTTAGTACTCAAGGAGATCCTGTGCCAAGATAAATTAAGAATCTTTTAATTAAGGTTTTGGGTTTTATATGCTTAAATCTCTAGAGAATAAAAATTAGTAATGTGCATTTACTAATTAGATTTTATATTGAGAGATTTTAGAAATATTGGACAAGCATTTATTGGAATTAGGAAAACCAAATTTTTCCATTCATTGCATATCTTGAGAATATTTTCGGTTTTGGAAATTCCTCGATGTCCATACATACTTGGTCTATAAATACCTAAGTTTGCATTTCTAGCAAATTATCCTAAGAGCCAGGCAAACTTTATTTCTTGTTGTTTCTGGTGGTGCCGTCTAATCGTAGAGGAAAGTATCCTAATTAGGTGAAATCTCTTACGATCGCTTGTTTAAAGACTTCTGTGGGATCAAGAAGATTTACGAGTATCGTTGGTGGGAAACTAGATAATTGCAGTGTTACTAGTTTTCGATTGATTTGATTGACTAACGGTTGTTGAAACTTTGATTGCACCTAGTTTGTTTATTCTTGGGAATCTTCTCTCTCAAATAAGATTCACTCAAACTAGATCGAAGTATCGACGGGATCTTTAGAACTATTGTTAGATCTAAATATATCTTGTGATAATTCATTCTTAACATGTCCCTTTTGTGTGTTATTGATCACAAGAGATTTAAGTGGTCTTGTGCAGGTTATTATTGAAGATTAAAGAATATTTGAATACGAAGAAGATTTCTTATTGGTTTTTGTATCTTTGTGTGTGCACAAACCTTGATCGGATGGGATCCAAATAGAATAGGATTTATTCGATTGATTATTTGCGTGTGATTGGCATTATCTGTATTTCTCTTTGAGATATATATTGATTGAGTGTGAATCTATAGTTGACTATTTCGGTAGTTAAAGTTAGATTGATCTAACCAGACAAAGGAGTTTATCAAATTAAACGAAAAAGCCTTTGTCAAACAACTCATCTGTATCTTGTAGCAAGATTAATTAGAGTGGTTACCAAACATATTCTTCCTTTTCTGTTTGGAATACGATCCAAAGGACTTGCTATTCACGTGCATGACTCTAGAAGTCAAAGGCGCATGGATGTTGATGGAACTAAGTAGATAGGGGTAGTATGATTGGTCTCAACTATATGAAGTTGGTATTAGATTTTGCATAGCGGCTTAATTATGAGAGTATTCAAATGACTAGGTCCCGAGGGTTTTCTGCATTTGCGTTTCCTCATTAACAAAATATTGATGTGTCTTTTAATTTTAATTCCGCATTATAATTGTTTACTATAATAAAGTAAAATACACTTGTACGTTAACTCCTTAATTTATAGTGATCCTATAGAGTTCGGTTAATACCGAACCTATTAACAAGTAACACACTTTGTTGTTGTATTGTCTCTATCTTGTATCCATAGTCAATCACACAAGTTATCTTGTTGTTGTATTATCTCGATCTCGTATCCATAGACGATCAAACGAAGCATAAACTAGTATTGTCTCGAATCTGTTCATAGACGATCACATTCGGTAGAGGACTTATAGGTTGAAACAAAAAGATTGTGGTGTATTTGGTTACCCTCGTCTTTTCAGTATATACAATAACTATATATTTAAATGAGGATTTTGTTTTATATATATATGTATATATAAAATTTTTAATATCATAATCACATATAACACAATTATCACTTTAAAAATTGACAATTAAATCATGTGAGTGAAAGATATTAGTATTAAGATTGTGCACAAATTTTTTAGAAGAATCCATTTTGAATCAAAATGAAATTGCAAAATGGTTACAAGAATTTCTTCATCTTAAACTTTGATGTATGACAAGAGTTATATATTTATAATATAATGTCAATTATTCTTATATAGAGTTTATTCGTAAATATAACTGGCCTAAGTCGAGACCATAAAAAGAGTATCGATATGGGAAGAGTTGGTTGCTGCAACCAAATGAAAATAAACGAAGCAAGAGTATTGATATGGGATGCATAGTTTGCAGTCGTAGAGGCTTCAAATGGTGTTCTTGGATTGTTAACATATCTCTGATGTTCCTCATTCTTCCACCTGTCATAGTGAAGGTTTTACCAAAACATAATCCTCCTCCTCCACCTCCAGACACGTAGTGCTTGCTCTAAAGAAGGCGTTAGTATATTTTGACGCATAAATGAGTAAGGTTCTTTATGTGCCTTCTTTAACTTGACTTTTCTTTTCCAACTTTATTACTGCATTTACTAGTTACAATGTATAACCCATCCAACCGATTTTTACGTACGACTAGGAAACTACCCGAAGACAATGTAGTTCCATGGAGAGGGAACTCGGGTATGAAGGTTGGACTAAAAGAAGGGCTAACTGGAGGGTACTATGATGCAGGAGACAATATGAAGTTCATTATCCATATGGATTTCTCTATGAGTGTACTTAGTTGGAGTTCGATCGAGTACCAGCATAAGTTCAAATTATTTACTCCACACCTTTGATTCCTATGCGGCGTCACCGATTGAGTACATAGATTGTCAGGTATGGTGTTAAGCTTCTTTGGTAAACTGACAAATAAAATAAAAACTACATGGGTATCACATGGAATAACTATCCACATTAGGTCCTCCCCTAACAAAATACACAGAAGGGGGAGGAAACCCAATCCAAACACCATAGAGGCAGGTATTGGCTGCCAGACTACCATAGTTGAACTGGTTAACATCCTTTAACCGGGTCCTACCCACCCAATATACAATTTTGCCCATTCGTTTATATATATATATATAAGGTGAGTTTATTGCTTTGCTTAAGTAAAAATGGTTGATTTTTCCAAAAGACTACAAATTGTAGCAGAGAAATTGTCATAATATCCTCCCCATACTGCATTAGTTCTAACAGACTTTGAGACTGCATTATCTACTTGATTGTCATCATGACTAACATAAGTAAAACTACACCAAAAAAAACTAGAAAATTATATGTCTTATATCTTTTTGTGCACAAAGAGATAATTATCATGCAAATATGAAGCTAAATGGTAATTAATTCTGTCCACAAAGTTAAGAGGGTCTAAAGAGAATCCCTGAAATACAAAGTCACATTTGTCCTTCAAAATAATCCAGGCACCAATCATGAGTATGAATAACCACCTCTCACATGTGGAATTATTATCAATAGTGAATCAGCTAGCAACCATATTCTGACATACAATTATTGTTGCTTCTTACTGAGTCAATATTGACATTAACTCCCCTCCAAACTGCTCTAGCATGTCTACATTATAGAAGTAAGTATTCTATAGTTTCTTCATAGATACCACAGAGCAGCCACATTGAGTCTCAATAATGCTATTATAAATAGTAATTTTGGATCTTGTTGGGATTATTTCACGAATACATTTCCAAGTAAAAAGTTTGATTCTATGAGAAGCATCACTTTTCCATAAAGAATTCCAGATTGCAGGTTCAATGTTTCTACTATTGATAATGGTTTCACTGTTGCACATGGTAAACATCTTGTAGGTGCTCTTTACTGAGAATTTACCATATTTAACAGGCATCCAAACTTTAACATCTTCTTTAGAATTATCCAAAAGCATATTTTGAATTTTCCTTAAAGTATCAGCATTAAAGGGTTGTGCAAGAAGATTAATGTTCCAAGAGTTACTGTAAGGCATAAGAAGTTCTACAATATCTTCATAAAATTTGGAAATGTCATAGTTTGGAACAGGAGGGTGAGGAGACCTATAATCCACTTATCTAAACAAAATTTTGTTTTCTTCCCATTATTTACTTCCATAAAATAGTTTTTCTGAACAACTTGTACACCTTTAGCGATTCCATTCCAAGTGTGGGAGAAATTTTTAGCTTCAATATTCCTGTGAAAAATATCACCATTCTTGAAATACTTGCTGTTAAGAAATTGAACTATGAGACTATTTGATTCAGTGCAAATTTTGCAGGCAAACTTGGTCAGAAGAAAAATGTTTTATTTATCTAGTTCTCTGAATGCTAGCCCACCAATATCTTTAGGCTTATAGAATTTATGCCATGCAAGAGGATTGGAACCTCTAGTTGATTTTAGAAGAATCTTCTTTCAATTGCAGTGAGCTTATTAATGAGTTGATCTGGAAGTTTGAAAGTCACCGTTTAATAAGTTGGCACAGAATTTAACACATATGCTTTATTATAGTAGATCTTTTTGCCTGAGTGAGAGATATAACATTGTATGTTGATAGTTTGTACTTAAAACTTTCCTGTATGGACTTGAAAGATTCTTGTTTGGAATTACCAAGAATCATAAGAGAACCCTAAATATTTTTATTTTGTACTAATCACTTTAACTCCAAGGATGTGAATTAGAGTCTTTGCAACTTCAGGCTTTGTATGTTTGCTGAAATGAACTGCTAACTTTTAAAAGTTAATTACCTGAACAGATTGTGAACTGAAGTTGCTGAGAAGATTCAACAGGTTGTTCATTGAAGAAATATTAGCTTGAGTGAAAATCAATCAGTCATCTACAAAGAGCAAATGATTAATGGATGGAGAATGAGCAGCCACTTTAATACCTTTGATTGAGTTATCCTGCTAAGTTGTAACGAGATGTCTTGACAAAAACTCCATTGGTAGGATGAATAGATAAGGTGATAAGGGGTCACCTTTTCTGATACCTCTTATGGATTAAAATTCATCACAAGGGAAACCATTAATTATCACACACACATAGAGAGAGGTGGTACTTATGCACTGAAAAATAAGATCACAAAATTCATCACATAAACCAAAGTATTTGAGTACCTTACTAAGAAAACTCCACTCAAGTCTGTCAAAGGCTTTTGACATGTCTAGTTTGAGTGTCGTCCAACCTATTTTTCCTATTTTCTTCTTCATGGAATGAATGATCTCTTGAGAAATAACAGTGTTATCACTAGTTAGTCTACATGAACACGTAAGCTGCCTTATATGGAGAGATTATTTTTTTCTATTAGAGGCTTCATTCTACTTACTATAATTTTTGAAATCATTTTGTAAGAGGTATTGCAAAAGCTTATAAGTCTGGAATCAGCAGCACAAATGGACTTCTTCTTTTTTGGAATAAGAGAGATGTATGTCTTGTTAATTTTCTTGAGAATATGCTTTGAATGGAAAAACCTTTTAAACATTAAGAAAAAATCTTCACTAACAATATGCCATTGACTCTTGTAAAAACCAGCTTGGAAATCTTCAGGTCCTGGTGCACTCCAATTTTCCATGCTTTTCAAAGTACTTAAGATTTTTTTTTGAAAAAGGAAGTCTAATGAGCAGATAATTGTCTTATGGAGAAATAATATAAGAAACAATAACAAAAAAACTCTCATCCAGAATTGGATTAATGGAAGTACTTATGTCTTTAAAATGAAAATAAATATGAGATGCAATTTCATCTCTAGTTCATCTCTAGTCTGAAGCGAATTGCCATTATGATTAGGGCTGCACATACTCCGGTACGGCCCGATTCTCCTATGGAACCGGTCCATGTACCTGGTGTTAGCCGGTACTGAAATTTGAGGACCGGTACCTGTACCTGGTGTTGTACCGGTACAAATACGGTACCGGGTTTTGTACCTGAAAATTATTACAAACTACTAAAAACAACATTTCCAATTTCCCATAATTTCAATGTTTAACATCACAAAATAAATTCATTCTGTTACATATTCAAGTTTAACATTTCAATTAGTTCATAATACTAATTAGATTACTCTAAGTACTTAAACTGCATTGCTTTGTTCAGCTGAACCAAAGCACCATTGTTGTTCTCGAACAAACAAAACAAAGCACCATTTATTTACTGCATTTCCTCAGTTCAGCTGAGCCACTATCAACTCCTTGTGTACCTTCCATTGCTTGAAAGAACATGAACATCAAGCCCTCTGTCGCCCCATTGCTTTAAAGAACGGGCATCTTTTTATATGAGCTGTCAAACTAGATGTCCCATTTCGCATGGCATCAGCAGCATATATCTTTTAGCAGTGCCTACACTTTGCTGTTTTAGAATCCAGTTTCTCAAAGTGCTCCCATGCTGCAGATCTCACTTTTCCTTGAGTTGAATTACGTGTATCCATCTAACAAAACCAACAAAATTCAACATCTTAATAACCAAAGATGCAATGAGCAGAAAACAGTAGAAACTGAGTTCATCTTCAAGTTACATACAAACTACAATGACATTAATTTCGCAAACAAGAGAAAATGCAAAATTAAATACATGCAGCAACAAACCTAAGTAGATTAATAATGAAATTCATCCACAACTACAGTTCAACAACCAATATTCATCAAACTAACCCATTTAAATTCATAAAGCTCAACCCCTGCATAGTTCTAACACCTATCATCTTCTTAAAAACCAACACAACCTAGAATTTATCACATCCTAAGTTCATATCTATTTCAAGTCTTAGCTTCATCAATACTCGTAAATACTTAGAAATAAAAGCAAAAGCCCCAAAATAACATGCCTCAATTTGTTGCTTAAACTAACCTGAAATCACTTCATAAATGACCAAAACCAAAATATCTTCGTCCAATAAAACCAACAAGTTAATAGAGCAAAACCCACAAGATAGATTGCTCAAACAATCAGTAAATCAATCCATAAGAGTTACAAATCGAACAACAAGAAGAAGAAGAAGTAGAGTACCGGTGATAGATTGATACAGAGACAATGAAGAAATTGGTAGCCTCGGCACTTCTCCTGCATGAATATAAACACAATTTCTAGGGTTAGTTGATTAATCAAGCGATACTGTTAAAAATAAAATCGTTTTCAATTTTTAGGGTTTGGTTTAAAAACATAAACAAAAAGGAAATCGAAAAGATTAGAGAATCGATTTACCTTTTGTGTAGTAAGACTTGATGATGATTGATGATGGATTGGACACATAAATTTAACTTGAAGAATTGAATCTAAGAATCGTGCTGTTTTTCTTTCAGTAGGGAAAAAAGAAGAAGACGAGTGAGAGAATGAGAGAATGAGAAACTGCGATACTCGAATCTCTAATTCTCTATAGATAAGACCTATGATTGGTGGCGGGGATTAACTAATCTGGACGGCTGAAACTAATCGGTACATATGGACCGGTTCCTACCGGTACTCACTTAGAACCGGTCCCTATACTTGGTCTAGGTCGGTTCCTAATATCCTGTCCCGGTTACTCCGGTACCGGTTCGGTTCTGGTCCGGTATTTCCGGTTCCAGACCGGTACATGTACTTTTGACCGGTTCTTGTGCAGCCTTAATTATGATCTTGTATGGAATCTATGTTATTTCTGGATTTTTTCCAGTTACACTTAGTATGAAAATACTTACTGTTGTTATCCATGTCTTTGATGAAATTATCTCTTGATTTTTTTATATATAATTCACTTCTAATTTTAACTTGAATACTAGAACTTGTAGGTTGTGCTTGTAGAATACTCAGTTCTTGCTGGAGATCATCAACTTTTTTTTTACATTGCCATAATGTTTGTTGTTCCATCTGGATAAGTCTTTCCTTGTTGAATGGAGTTTCTTGACCAGTTGATAGCCAGGAGACCGTTGACACATTGACGGGAAATGCATGATTAAATTGTGCATTGTCATCCTTGACTAGCAGCGATGGTCCTTTTATTGAAAGAAACTCGATTTTCTCGAAAAGATAACTTTTCCGTGTATCCCCACCACCGCCAGTGCCTTGGGAGCATCATGTCTAGGTGTTTATCCTTGAGTATCAGTTCAAACACCAACTTGTCATGTTAGTGTAATCTTACTAATTTAATTAGTGCGTAATTGATAATATTTTTCTTTATTTTTTTTAGCAGGGGCGACAACGATCTGGAGGATAACGATGCTTGTTCTTTCTAAATGAAATTTTTGTTTATACATCACATCACCTCTAAGGAAAATTTTACTATTTAGTTCATGGCATCTTCTCTTCCTCTTGCATCGATTGTTTTACTCTTTGCTGGAACGTGAAAATAATATAAAGTCTTCTCCTCCTATATAATTTAGACATTAGAAACATGATTGTGTTCAGCTTACAAAGCCGAACTATCATTACTTGCAAAAATATTCATCTTCTTTCATGTATAGAAAGTAACATGTAAATTGGCTATCTTTTTCTTTGATCTTTATTAGAAAGTTTATATGGTGCAAAACACCAAATCGTCTTTTGGTTAAGAGTCTTAATCGTGCCGTTCTTACTAAAACTACTTGTCAAATTATCTAAGGATTCTTACTAGTATGAGTTTATCGAAGCAAGATTCTTCACAAGACTCATAGAAACAACACGTTACAAGCGCTCTTCTATGTGGCAAGGAATTCAGAAACAGTCGAACTTAATGCAACGTTTCTGAATTTGGTTAGTTGATAAAGGTACACGAATTGAGTTTTGGAATGATAAGTGGTGTAACCCAATTAGTTCTTGCATTTCTGCATATCTGAATATGGATTCTGGTATTGCAAGCTTCGACACCCTAGAGATGTATGAGCTAGAATCTAGTGTTTCCTGTACAAAAAGTTTGTAGGATGAACCTCGTCTTTTATGTTTTGTTAATTTTTCCTCTCTGACAAGTACCACTAAATTTCCTTTTCTTTTGATCAATGGCCAAAATGAGTATCGATATGGCCTTCGGTTTCCACTCTTTAATAGCCAATCTTTGGAGCAACCGCAACTTAGTTAAAAATATCTCATGTTAGTTGAAGGTCCACAATTATCACTGGCAGGGAAAATATCTCATGTTGGTTGAGGTCTATAACTTTTATAAAATAATAGGTTGGGATCAAGAAAATTTATTATTTTAAAGAGATATTAAATTATTGATAATATAATAAATTATTATTTACAGTTAAAAAATATATTATATTATTATTATTAAGATTAATTCCTAGTTTGGAGGTTGAATAATAATTGAAGATTGTAAATACAATATCGAATAATTTTGTAGATGTATTATATTATTGACTAATTGCAATACGAATTCAACCACTCCAAATATGAAACACACTTCAACACTTCTTTTTGCAATACAACAACGTGACTTCGGATCTTTTGAGTGTACTACAAACTATTAGGGAAATACAACTTGATTTGAACTTTAAAGAAAAATAAACCAACATTGAATCATATTTGGAGCAAATTTAACATCTATGTGAATCTTATGTTGCATTCCTTGTTGTTGAGGTCCTTTCGGAGCTACAATACTTGGAAATGTTGCCTGAAATGGAGAGATTTTTACAGTGCCACTGAACTATCTGCCATGGAGGTGATGGCAATGAAATGCACAAGGGAGTTACTATGTAAATTTGTTTGTACGAAAATTGTTGATCAAGTATCTACTTTTCTAAGTAGAGGAGGCTAATTTCAAGTGCAACAACAAGGAAGCTCCTCTATGCTCAGAACATGCATATGGTTTAAGGAAGTTGTTAGAGTCTGGGCAGTTTGAATAGGATTATAGAGTTGACGTTAGATTTAACATTTAAGGACACTCATATATCATGCAAATCAGTAGGAGAGATATACTGGTTGTAATGGCTGCAGGATCATATCAATCAAGTCCAAGGTATGACTTTACCTTTGACGTTCATATTTGAACTTAAGGTATATCACTCAACTTTTCAATTTTTGAAAATTATGGTTATAAATATTCAATACTTTCCATTACTCGACCAAGTATCGCCAAAACGATACTTTGATAGTATGAAAGTTTTTTTTTTTAAAGAGAATGAAGTTTTCTTTGTGTTTTAGTTGTTTGGGAGATTACTGCAGAAAACCAATGCCTGAAATGTTGCACTACAAGGTTCTGGTGGCATATGGTTAGGTTTAGATAAAGAGATGAAGATGCTGGTGATTCAAACTACAAAATTAGAAACTAATAAACGAGTTCATCAGTTTTCGGTTAAACAAAGGTTTGCTTATGATTTATTTTAGGTATTGCCAGTGTGAACCTGCCCTAAGGTGATTCAAATAAATCAATATCCTATACTTGGTTCAATTTATCCTTTTCTATTAAACCCAAAGGTTTAATAGAAATGTTGTTAGTTATGCATGAAATTGATCTTAAACTTGTTAGGTTGGACTCATGTATGTCACAATTGTACCCAAAGGTGAATTTGTGATGATACAGTTTTGAGTTTTAGATGTTTATTACTTGGAAATTTTGAGATTCTGGCATCATGATTTACCCAAAGTTAAATCTGCGATAATACGAAGTCATGTTTTGAGTTTTAGATGTTTATTACTTGGCAATTTTGAGATTCTCGCATCATGATTTACCCAAAGGTGAATCTGTGATGATACAGAGTGATGTTTTGAGTTTTGGATGTTTATTACTTGAAAATTTTGAGATTCTGGCATCATGATATACCCAAAGGTGAACCGGTGATGGTATTGAATCTGCTCCACTGTTTCATTTGTGTATTGATTAAAGTATAAACACCATTATGTGGTGATAGAATTCTAAAAAATTGTGGGAATATGATAACATTTGTTTTGTGTTTATCATCTTAATTGTTTAACTTGTTCTTGTTGTTTATGATGTTTAAGGAATGGAAGATCAGTACAGTAAGTCCCTTCAGAGACATAGCTCTTTTTGGGCACAAATAAAGATTTCTTTGGAAATCAAGGTTTCTTTTGAGACATAGAATAAATCTTTCGAAAATTAATCCCATAAAAATATAAATAAAGGGTCTCGACGGAGACATGTTTTCATTTTGAGACAAATTTTTTCTCTTCGGAGATATATCTCTTATTAGGCCAGGTCTCTTCTTGTCTCGACGGAGACAGTATTTTTAATTGAGCCAGTTATATGTTTCGACAGGCATACCTCAATTGAGCCAGATGAATCTCTTCAGAGATGTTAAATGGCTCGACAAACATATCTCAATTGAGCCAGATGAATCTCTTCGGAGATGTTAAATGTCTCGACAAACATAACTCAATTGAGCCAGTTGTATACTTGTCTCAACAGAGATGAATCTCAATATCATTAAGAAAATCATTTTGGTTGCAGTAAGAGCATATAAAGTTGCGGTGAGAGCATTTAAAGGTTGATTCAAGTTTAAGTTTTTTGGTTTGAATTTGTTTTTAAAGTGCAGCTTGTTTTGCATAAGGTTAAGCCATTTAAGATGATTTCACTTGAGAATGAAATGGCCTGTCTAGTTTTCTGATTACAGAAATGGCGTATGCATCTTCTAAATAGTGTGTAAGTCTCTATGGGTGAATCCTAGCGTACCTTTTTAGACTCGAGCTAGCTTCTTTTCGTAAAGGGTTTGTTGCTAACCAAAGTGGGAGAATGTTAGACTTTATGTTGGTTTAGCAACAAATCTTGGTTGGTTTAAGATTAATGATAAGTTGGATTACACTTCAGCTGCTTAGCTGTCTTATGACTCACCTAGTGAGGTGTCAACCAACTAATAATGGACATGGTTTATTAACACACATGTGTAACTAATCTCTCTTCTAGTCTCTTATACACATCTAGTTTTATTGACACACATGTGTAACTAATCTCTCTTCTAGTCTCTTATACACATCTAGTTTTCTGATAATTTCATCTAAGAAATGAGAGAAAATAGCGAAGCTAAGTTACTTTCATGTTTCTGTTTGGATATGCTTTTATTTCTTTTCTTCTGGACATATATATGTGTTGTGTGTTAAACAATTTAATTGTGCTTATGTTGTACTCCCTCCGTCCCACTATTAAGTGACCTATTTACATTTAGACGTTGTCCAATAATAAGTGACCTATATCACTAAACAAGGAGATATTTCTAAAATTATCCCTTTAGTTCATTATAAGAAATATAAAAAAATATGCATAATTTGATAGGCATGTTTATATTCGTTACGTTGGTGTTTTAAAATGCTTTTCATTGGTATGAAGTTTGCGAATATCCGCAGTGTAGTTTAAGAGATAAATCATTTCAAAATTTCACTAGTTATCATCCATAAGAATCATCCATAAGAGTATAATTGTAAAAAATGATTAAAACTACTCTTTTCCCTTACTTGCCTTAAAAATTATGCAAATTTGAACTAGGTCACTTAATAGTGGGACAGAGAGATTACTTGCTATTGATACACAGCTCAGAACTGAAGAGATTTTAATCATGTTGTATCGATTATAGTAATCATCTGATTGACTAAAGGTATTAGTATTATGTACTAAATAGCTGTTTAAGATATCGTTGAGTATGTTAAGACTAGGATTATGGTTTGTTTCAGCATATGGGTATTCTGTAATCATGTTTAAGCATAAAGTTAGGTGATTATGGAGCTGAATTTCTAACAATTTGGACAACCGATGTACATCACTAAATGTTCCATCACACAACATCTAGTCCAGTTTGAAAGTTTAACAAACCACACAAACAAATACACTCCCTCTCTACGTCCATTTCTCCTCTCCTGTTTCTTGCATCTTTGTCAATTGATCTTCTCCACCTCCCCATCTTTGTTAATTGAGAACAAAGAAGAGTTCTCAAAACCAAGCTTATTCTTTGTTGTCATAAATGAGCTGTCAAGTAACCATGAACAGACCAAGCTGAAGGGTCACGACAAAAACAAGAATTCCAGTCAGAAACAGAAAAGGATTATTAAAATCGGAGAAATGAGAAGTTTCTTGGAATCCGTAATTCTTACATCGGTCACACAAAACTTTTCAGAGAAACCGAGTGATGGAAGCAGCCATTCACACATATATGTTGAATCATCTTGATGTCCTCTGTCAGCGGGATCATCACCTGCAAATTGAGCAAAAAATCATGAACAGTTTCCAAATCACAAGATGAATTGCCTCAGTACGGAATGAACAAACATAACAACAATCAAAATTTACACTGCACCAGAGAAAGAATCTCAAACCTGAAACTTGTAAGAGTATCCTATGTGTAATAAACAGCTGCAAGAATCAGATGTAAAGAGCAAAGATTTTAGATCACAATTGCCTAAACCATTATCCTACAGCAATGGTGTATACTTCCCAAAACAAAATCTTATAATTTATAACTATCGTGGTCTTTACACAGCATAAAATTGAAAAATTGACACCATTCAGGGAATCGATGTGCAAACATATCTAATTATCTATACAGAACAACAGCAGAACAAATTAACTACTCAGCAGCTATCACCTGCCAAACCGAGGGCATGTATTCGCGATAAGAATGTTTCTGTGAACTTCTTGTAGTCCTGAAATCAGAGGCATCATGTGGGGCCCTTCCAAAAGACCTATACGGCAAAGTCTTGCACAGTTAAATATACAATTCACAGAATCTTTTATACAAGACAAATTAAGTTGATGGTTCCTGTTATTGTATGGTAGAAAACTGTAGTGAAAACCATGCCTGTGCACAACAGAAAACTGTGGTGAGATCAAGATTTAAATACATATAAGTGCCTCAGGAAATCACATTCCCACATGTTGCACCTTGAAACCTGAATCACTGAGAAAAACGGAGTCTTAATACTAAAGTGACTTAGTTTCAGAGTAAGTTCCAATACAAGAACGATCATCTACTCAAGAAAAGAAGATTAATTTCATCAGTGGCTCTGGCAAAATTCTGGAAATTCCAGACTACAATGAAAAACTTGTGCTTCTTCGAAGTGGATTCAAGGATGATTGGATAAGATGTGGAAAAAAGAAAACAAATCCGCATACCACAAATATGGGCCCTTATACTAACCAAAACATTCACTACACACCATGCAAAGGCACATTACAAGTCCTTTTCAGGAAATACAATTCAAATTTAGTACTATGCACACATACTGAAGTTTATGATTATAAAATCTTATTCCCTTCTTGACTTAACGTTTACAATAGAAAATATAGTCAGGAAAATCTCTGGAAATTTAATTATTTTTTGAAGCATACATGGTATATTTAATCTATCCAAGGCAAGAAAATTCAGAGCTCTAGCCTCTAAGATCATTATAATAACAGGGGTTACAAGAAGAAATTTATGTATACTGGTTAAGCTTAATGGAAAAGATTAAAGACTACCATAGATTCATAATCATGAACGAACCAAAACTCTAAACTTTAACAATAGAGCGACTGTAAGATGTTAAAATATTTCATAACTTACCTTTTGAAATCACCACCCCCTAATATGGTTGCTTTGGTGGCTAGAAGAAGCATAGGTTGCACCAGTAGAAGCTTTTGGATTTCCTTCACAACAGTTTCTACCACAATTTGAAGAGACAAGCTTTTTCTGTCAAAAAAGAAAAGAAGGTAGATGATAAACTTGAGTATAATTTAGCAAATGGAATGATTCAATTGATTCCAGCAACTAGTTTTAATTTCAAAAATTGATAAGAGAGACAAAATTAGCTTACACACTGATCCTTCCAAAGCGAATCCCATCCCTTAATACTAATTACTAAAATAGTAGGGGTTTTCCAATCTTGACCCCCCTTTCACATATACCATTATCCTGCCTGACCTGCCGTAGTAGTCCCTAACACAAGAGCAATGACCACTTTTTTGTGTGGACAAGCACATTTCATCTAATATTTTCCCCATAAATATATTCCTTCAATATATTACCATAGTTTGTGAAAAGATTCTTCAATAGACTTGTGTTAGTTGCGACCCTTGTCGTTACAGTAAGGATCTACCTTTATTTATTAAAATCTTTTGAATAAGTGCTTGTTAAGAATCTATCAGAGCCAGAAGTGCCAAGAGGGCAAATGTTCAAGTATGTATTGAAGAACTTGCTTGATCTGGTATTATACCTAGCTGAACCTATACACCTTTGATCTATAAATCAGTATGGACCAACACTTTGAAGGTTAGATAATAAATGCAAAAGCATAGTCAAGAGACTCAAGCCTCTCATCAAATGCAAATTGCAGAGCACTTAGATGGACACAGAAAGTTGAATTGATTATAGCACTCTGCCTATGAGCTATCTGCCTAAGCAAAATACCTTGACCTATTAACAGTGAGATATGGAAGAAATAACTTTAATAACGACATTCAGTAAAGAAAAGGAAAGAAAAACTTAAAATATTTACTTTACCTGTTATCACCTCCCACTGGCAAGGGAGTGGAGGCTCGGTCTGCCCAATAAAAAGCACCAATGCTGGAAAGAAAAAAGATCCTCTCAGTCACAGAACAAAAATTCAGCTCATACTGCTGAGGCAGACGATGAATACAATCAGTATCAGAATATTGACCACTTTTGTGGCATTCAATTCCCTAGATCATGATATCCTAATTAGTTAAGCCCTAGAGAATAAAACTAGAAAAACATTGAATCATAGCTTTGAAATTCGAATAATCCCAAGGCAATTCGTGATATGTGCAGTATAGTTAATCCTACAGAAAGAATCAGACTGGGAGAAAACAGTTTGAGACATAATCCTCTAGCTACACAATGTTCTAAGGAAACATCTCTGATCAATCTTCCAAACAATGTCCCCTACTTTAAAATTGATCCAAATTTTCACATAGGTACAACGATCAACCAGATGGATACACATTGCCTCAGAGGAATGCGGAGAAACGGATTTTCCATCTCTCACTTAGACCTCCTTGGAAGCTAGATGCTGCTTAATATCCTTGGATTTTCCATATCTAGTAAGTGAGTTTGAGACCTAGGAAAATATTGGCGACATAGAAGAAAGAATAATATCCTTCAGATATGAGAAACACGACATAAAGCATGAGTACACTTGAAATGTTCGGGGAATTTATCCCTAGAGATTAATCCTCAATTACTTTCTAGGATTGTATTCAGTCTGGACCCAGCTCATGAGCATAACAAAGGCAGGTGTCAATGGTATTTAAACTATCAGGGGAAGAAAGTATTTAGTCTGCCTATAACCATCGGGAAATGACCCAGTGCAAATTAAAAACTAACAACACGTTGAGGAAACTACGTGGCATCACCTGTCACAACGAACAAAAAAGGCAACTTCGCTGGAAAACTGTCATCCGGGCTTTTGACCTCTAATGGATATGTTCCTTTTTCTAGTTTCACGTTGCAGGCTATTTCATTCTAGGTCGGAAGATAAAATCTATTCAAATTTTGTGTCACTTTTTCATCTGTAAAAAATAAAATATGCCAAGAGATAGGAGCCAAGTTCAAAACAAAAGATTTGGAACCTAATGAATAACATAGAACCATAATCACCCGTACATAGACACCAGTGAGAAACCAATATGAATAAAATAATAAAAATGATATGAATTTCATGATTTGAAGGAAAACCTGTCGATCATTAAAAAATGAGCAGCAACACTTTTTCCTTTACTTTCCTTTTGAAGTCGATAGCGCAGTGTCTATAATAAAATGAACAAAAGTGCATGACGATCAATGTTCTCTATGCTGCTAATAATGGGATCATAATAGTATAATATCAGTGAAAAACACCACAGTCAAATGGAAGGCTCGTGGCACATTTCAGAAGAACATGTCTTCGAGGAGACTCTTACTTATCCTTCTCTACTACCTTTCTGGATTACAGAATGTGATACTAAACCTCCATAGTCACTCGCTTATAAGTTTGTACAAATAATCAGATATCCTGATCTATTTTGTTAAGATTCCTTCAAACACCTAACATTTATAAAAAGCTACAGCAGGCCATCTCCTCTAGATTTTCTCCGGCGGTTTACGAAGTTAGGTTACTAATGAACAAGCTCAAGATTGTTCTAGCTTTTATTCTAGGCTTCAGTTGAATTTTTTTAGCTTTTCTAATCAGTCTTTTGACATTCCAAGAGAAATTTCTTCCACAATGTCCTGCACCCTTGATAATGCATCAATTTTACACTCAAACTCCTCAAGAGGTTAAACATAGCAATTAAACTTTCCGATCCAGCACACAAATTCATTTCAAATTAGTAAAGGGGAAGTACAAATAATGTGACGCAGATGCTTACCTTAAGAGTAGCCAAAAACTCAAAACTATTGTAACAACGAACGTATAAGAAGCGTTTCATGCAAGCTAGAAATAACTCCTCATCATAATTAGCTGTTTGTCCCTTCGTGTCATCATGCTCTTGCAGATTCTCATTCAGCTCCGTACTGATTTTGTTGCTTGGTCCTGAAAAAGAAACATAATTGATTTTTGTTGAAACTAATAGCAACCTAACATTTCGTCTTGACATTTTCCATCATCAATTGAAAAAGGCAGTCCTTAATAACATTACACGGCAACCCCATCACTTGGCATAAAAGCTTTTTCCGAATCACTCTATCCTAGCATTCTCCAGTTACTTAAATAAATAGTTCATGAACATGGACAGTGATAAACAAAAACAAGTAAACCAATACAATGATTAGCATAACTTACTATTAGCTGACAAAATGCGATGCCTTAGTAACTGCGAGAGACGCTCAACATCAAACCGACAATCCAAGTCGAAATACAGTACTTTACGCTCTAGGCCACCATAATGTACACCTTTCCACTCCTTTGGAAGAATTGAAGTAATTGCAGCCTAAAAAAACATAAAAAATTAATCCAATTAAACAAAAACCAATAAGCTAAACAAATTGAACAAAAAGGGCCTTAATTAAGATTCTACCATACTAATTTTGAGCTCAATTGAAGTTGAAGAAAAACAAGAACCTGCATTAAGATTTGGGTTTTGGCAGAAGGAGACGGCCCAACAATCTCAACTACATTACCAACTCGTAGCGGAACACGATGTAGAGGAGGAATAAGTAAGAACGGACGTTCTGTTAAAACCCTGGATAACATTTCTTTTGCACTTTCATCGCCATTAATCCACTCTGCCGGTGTCGCCATCCCGGAAAATTTACTCTTCTCAGTGTTCTCCCTCCTTGTTCTGCCTTCTCGGAATACCAATTTGACCAATCTACCCTGCCCATTTTTAAGGGTTCGGAAAAAGACCGATTTTACTAATCTACCCTTCACCTTTTCACGGGGATAAAAAGAGAGAGACCGAGTCTCACCGACTTGACTACCAAGGGTTTCAAATTCTGTCTCTGCTCTCTACTAAAACCCCCTCTTCTTCTTCTTCTTCTTCGTTGAACATCTCTTTCGCAAGTGTGACCTAAATTTCTAGGGTTTGAAGTAGCGATGGATGATAGTTTGTATGATGAGTTCGGGAACTACATTGGACCAGAAATCGAATCTGATAGAGAATCAGATGGAGAAGGAGAAGATGATGAAGATCTTACTGATAAACCCTCGGAAGTAGAACAAGCTGATTCTGATGATGAAGACACTAGAGATGCTTCTAATGGTTGGATTACAGCTTCTAATGATGTTGATATGGAAAACCAGATTGTACTCGCTGAAGATAAAAAGTATTATCCGACTGCGGAAGAAGTTTATGGTGAAGATGTTGAAACCCTAGTTATGGATGAAGATGAACAACCACTTGAAATGCCAATTGTTAAACCAGTTAGAAATATTAAGTTTGAAGTTGGTGTTAAAGATTCTTCTACTTATGTGTCGACACAATTTCTATTAGGTTTAATGTCTAATCCGTCATTAGTTCGAAATGTTGCTCTTGTTGGTCATATTCAACATGGTAAAACTGTTTTTATGGATATGTTGGTGGAACAAACACATCATATTTCGACTTTTGATTCTAATAGTGAGAAACATATGAGGTATACTGATACAAGGATTGATGAACAAGAGAGAAGGATTTCGATTAAAGCTGTACCTATGTCACTTGTTCTTGAGGATAGTAAAGCCAAGTCTTACTTATGTAATATCATGGATACTCCTGGTCATGTTAATTTCTCTGATGAAATGACTGCTGCTCTTAGACTTGCTGATGGAGCTGTCTTAATTGTTGATGCTGCTGAAGGAGTTATGGTAAGTGGTTTGTCTTGATTTTTGTTTTTTTTTGATACTTTGCTTCAATGCTTTTGGGGAGGTTTCAAGATTTTATTGCTTTCTTGACTTATGGTGTGTTTCATTCTCTTATTTGTGACTGAATAAGTAGAACAGTTCGTCATTGATTTACTGAATAGAGAATATGCACCAGTGCTAGTATCTGAGCATTTGAATTAGGGAACCTAGATATAGAACCATTGGTATTTCCAAAACAGAAAGTACACAGAGAAACCTAATCCTTAGTGAAGCCATGATTATTGTAATCATAAAGAGTTGCCTTATGCATAATTGTTGCACTAAAACACTGAAAGAAACAACACTTTATTACATGCATCATCTCAAGGCTAATCACATAGGTCTAATGTAGAGTACTGGTGCAATGTCACTTATTGAGGCGATTATGATTCTTACCCAAAGGGAAAACTATCAAATGCGCTTCCAATTTTTAAAGTTGTTCTGACCGTTGTTTATGTGTTTTAGAAAGAGTAGACGATTTGTTTATTATACCTTCTTTCGTTTCATCTCTGTCTTAGGCAGAAATTATTCTTTTCATCCTCTATATAATGAGGCAGGATCTGCGTAGTCTTTCTTATACATCAATCTGTGTGGCTTTTTTCGCTTCACATGGACACAGTAGTAAGGGTACTTACCTTGCCAAAATGTATGGGATGCATGTTTTTGTTGGCCAAGTAGGCAGTCACATGTTAGCCATGTTGGCGGGTATCATGTATGTGGTCTGTCTATATTGGGAATGGTTAGTAGGTTAACCTCATAGTGGGCCATACATCATGCGATTTTGTGTAGTTTCCTGAATGTAATTTGTCTGCTTTATTTTTGTATGTAGGCAAACACAGAGAGGGCTATACGTCATGCAATCCAAGACAGACTTCCTATTGTTCTTGTTATCAATAAGGTACATATTCTGGTTTTTATGTATTAGAATGCATAATTTTGTTAAATTGTAATTTTTACTGACCTTGAGTCATCTTAACCCCTTTGCAAGGTTGATAGGCTTATAACCGAACTTAAACTGCCCCCAAATGATGCTTACCACAAATTGAGAAATATATTGGAAGTGGTCAATAACCACATCACTACGGTCTCGTCAACTGCTGGAGGTGTGCAGACCCTTGACCCATCAGCTGGTAATGTTTGTTTTGCAAGTGGAAGCGCTGGTTGGTCCTTCACTCTGCAATCGTTTGCCAAGTTGTATGTTAAGCTTCATGGGATCCCGTTTGATGCTTCTAAATTTGCATCACGACTGTGGGGAGATAGATATTATCATCCTGATACTAGGGTTTTCGAGAGGAAACCTCCTGCTAAAGGGGGAGATAGGTCATTTGTGCAGTTCATCCTTGAACCTCTTTACAAAATATATAGCCAAGTAATTGGAGAGCACAAGAAGAGTGTGGAGGCAACTCTTGAGGAACTGGGTGTGAAGCTTCCAAATGCTGCGTACAGGTTGAACGTTAGGCCTTTGCTGAGACTGGCTTGTAGCTCAGTTTTTGGATCTGCCACGGGTTTTACTGATATGCTAGTTCAACACATCCCTTCTGCCAAGGAAGCTGCGGCGAGGAAAGTAGAGCATATATATAGTGGGCCTCGAGATTCTTCGGTTTTTGACTCAATGGAGAGTTGTGATCCATCTGGACCTCTAATGGTTAATGTGACTAAACTTTACCCTAAGTCAGATTGCAGTGTTTTTGATGTTCTCGGTAGAGTTTACAGTGGTGAGATTCAGACTGGACAGACTGTGCGTGTACTGGGAGAAGGTTATTCTCCAGATGATGAAGAGGATATGACCATAAAAGAAATAACGAAGTTGTGGGTTTATCAAGCTCGTTATCGTATACCTGTAAGCAAAGCTCCTGCTGGTTCTTGGGTACTCATTGAAGGTGTTGATGCTTCGATTATGAAGACTGCAACCCTTTGCCATGCGGATTATGATGAAGATATATATATATTTAGGCCTCTCAGATTCAATACCCTTCCTGTGGTTAAGACAGCCACGGAGCCTCTGAACCCTAGTGAGTTGCCCAAAATGGTGGAAGGTCTTAGAAAGATCAGCAAAAGCTATCCTCTTGCCATCACTAAAGTTGAAGAGTCTGGTGAGCATACTATATTAGGTACTGGAGAGTTATATTTGGATTGCATTATGAAGGACCTTAGGGAGCTCTATTCTGAAGTGGAAGTCAAGGTATGCTTGCTCAACTCCCTGTACATTTCCTTGTTGTTTATGAAATAAGTCTTGTGTTCATTCTACTGTTAGGAATTACTTCTTGTGGTTTCTCATCTACTTGGTGGTGTGCAGGTAGCCGATCCTGTTGTTTCATTCTGCGAGACAGTGGTGGAGTCCTCTTCGATGAAATGTTTCGCTGAAACACCCAACAAAAAGAACAAGATAACCATGGTAGCTACTCTCTCTAATTCCTACACTATTTTTGATTTAGATCAACATATAATATATATACCCTATAGCTGTGTAATATTTATTTGTTGTGTCCTTAGATTGCTGAGCCACTAGAGAAAGGATTGGCTGAGGATATTGAAAACGGTGTTGTAAGCATTGATTGGCCTCGGAAGAGACTTACCAATTTCTTCATGTCAAATAATTATAGCTGGGATATTCTTGCAGCAAGAGGTGTTTGGGCCTTTGGTCCAGATAAGCAGGTAATGTGGATGTCATACTCTCTATTTTGTCATAGAACACACAGCTAATTTCCACATAGTACTATGTGCACGTGCACCAATTTTGGAGTATTTAGTCAGGTTTACTATCTACATCCAAATTTATGCTATTCTCAGATATTCTGACTTTCATTAATACGTTCTGTGATTGACGTTATTTCTGTAGGGACCCAACATCCTCTTAGATGATTGCCTTCCCAGTGAAGTTGATAAGAACTTGCTGAATGCTGTCAAAGATTCCATTGTGCAAGGGTAAAATGAATTTCACCAAGTTTCCTTCAGGACAAACCTTTTTCATTTCTCATTATTATTAATGTCTACATGTTTTTATCTACAGGTTCCAATGGGGAGCACGTGAAGGACCTCTCTGTGACGAACCTATCAGAAATGTGAAGTTCAAGATTGTTGATGCTAAGATTGCTCCTGAACCCTTACATCGAGGCACTGGTCAGATTATTCCAACTGCTCGACGGGTTGCATATTCAGCTTTCCTCATGGCTACCCCACGTCTAATGGAACCTGTATACTATGTTGAGGTAATGGTTGGTTATTTTGGGAGCTTTCCAAAGAAAAACAAAAATAATGAATTCAAGTAATTGGTGAAAACCTATCAATCATTTTGAACTGTTTCTTTATAAAATCCTTTTTCTTAACCATTTTTTCCCAACTTGTTGTACTGTTTCAGATACAAACCCCAATAGACTGTGTATCTGCCATCTATACAGTGTTGTCTCGTCGACGTGGTCATGTTACGGCTGATGTTCCTCAGCCTGGTACGCCAGCTTATATCGTAAAGGTAGGTTATAAAACTCTACTTCTTATTGATGTAAATCAAATGCAGTGATGCCATATTGTTTCATGTATATACTGCTATTTGCTTGTAAACACGTTCTTTCTGTTTTGGGTTATTCGTTTTCTTTTCTTCTCATATGCATGCATCACAAGTGTCGGTATTTTGATCAATCTCTCTTTATATTTTGTAGGCATTTCTGCCTGTAATCGAGTCCTTCGGATTTGAGACCGACTTGAGGTACCACACTCAAGGTCAGGCTTTCTGTCTCTCTGTTTTCGATCACTGGGCTATAGTACCTGGTGATCCCCTTGACAAAAGTATTGTGCTTAGACCTCTTGAGCCGGCACCCATTCAGCACCTTGCACGGGAGTTCATGGTGAAGACAAGGCGTCGCAAGGTATGCTATCTTCTATTCAATCTGACAGCATTTAGTTTCTCATTGAAATTATTAACTGAACATTTAGTATTTGTGCCATTAACATTATCACACCACATTATCAAGTTAGGGTGATAATGTGGTGTGATAACATTATCACAACCTCACAACAGTTAGGGTGTCCTCTTCGCAGGATATCACTTAATTGGGAATTTGATTTCTTTCTTTGGCAGGGAATGAGCGAGGATGTCAGCATCAACAAGTTCTTTGACGAGGCCATGGTGGTGGAGCTTGCTCAGCAGGCAGCTGATCTTCATCTGCAAATGTTGTGAGGTTGTACTCAACGTACATTTTAGAGGACGCCTAGTTGTTTTCTCCTTGGCTTGTGGAAATTGTTTTAGCATATTCCAAAGGAGAGAATGAGTAGGAGAATATTGATCAGGCTTTGTAGCTGTTAGTTTTGTAATAACTGTGTTTTGTGCTCCTTATCCTCATGAATTGTCTTGTAAAACTGAACAGATCATATTGGCTTAAAGGTTACTATTACACTTCGATGTATTGTTGGACTGCATTTGTCATTTGTAGTATATTGATAGTTTAGTAAATATTTCTCTAACCAGTATAGGACTAATGATGATTTTCTTGCACAAATTTTTTTTTATGATATCTTTCTTTGGTAACCTTAGATGAAATTGAGACGTCTCAGGATGAAAATGCGGATTTTTGAGGAGTGATCGCTTGTTTTATTTCTTTTCCTAAAGGATTTGTTGAGTTTAAGGATTCTAGGTAGTTTCTTTCTAGAGCTTATGTTTAGACCTTTTATTTTTGTTCCTTCTTTTCTCTCGTTTTCCTTTTAAATTTGGTATTCGTTGACATGTGAATCTTGACAAAAGCTCAAGGTTTTTTCATGACAAAAGCTTAAGGTTCTCACTTGATTTATTAATCTTTACAACAAGATGTAAATATATAGATTTACAAAAGGAGAAGAGAGTTTTCTACAAAGAAAATAAGAAAGGGAGGAAGAAAAAAATAGCCATTCTAGAAGCCATCCTACTAGCCACCCTACAAGTTCTATTACAACTACTAGCACTATTACAACAACTAATGAGTCAACTATTTACACTTAAGTGTTCAACATTTAACATTAACACCCTCCCTCAAACTCAAAATGGTGCAACACACATGTTGAGTTTGGAAACCAAAAAACTCAGACGAGCTGAAGTCAGTGTTTTGGTGAATAAATCAGCGAGTTGCAATTCCGAGCGAACAAATGGTAAAACAATAGTATGTTGTTTGAAGTGATGTCGTACAAAGTGACAATCGATCTCAATATGTTTCGTACGTTCATGAAACACGTCATTATGGGCAATGTGAATATAAGCCTTATTGTCACAACACAATGGAGTAGGTTATGATAAATGAACTCCCATATCTTCAAGGAGCCATCGTAACCAAACAATCTCAGAAGTTGTATGAGCAAGAGCTCGATACTCGGCCTCAGCACTAGACCGAGAAACTACACTTTGTTTCTTACTATGCCAAGAGATTAAAGAGTTGCCTAGAAATACACAATATCCTGTGATTGAGCGTCTATCTGTGATGTCACCAGCCCAATCTGAATCTGAATATACATGAAGACAAAGATCAGAAGTAGATGAGAACTTTATACCTTGATACAAGGTGCCTTTGATATAACGTAATATCCGAAGTACTGCAGCATAATGTGTGGACCTTGGAGCTGACATAAACTGACTAACTACATGAAATGCATGGCTGATGTCTGGTCTTGTGATAGTCAAGTAATTAAGACTTCCCACAAGCTGACAATATAATGTAGGGTTGGATAAAACTTTTCCTTCGGAGGGATTGAGCTTCACATTTAGTTCAAGAGGTGTATCTGCAGTTTTACTATCTGTTAACCCTTGAAGAATTTCTGAGGCGTACTTTACTTGTGAGATGAAATAACCATCAGATGACTATTCGACCTCGATACCAAGAAAATACCTTAAAAGACCTAAGTCTTTCATTTCAAAACATGAACTAAGATGAAATTTAAGAGCAGTAATTCCTTCTAGATCATCACCTGTGATAACCATATCATCAACATACAAGAGGAGAATAACCATACCCTTCTTAGTTGATCGAGTAAACATTGCTGAATCATAATCACTTTAATTGAATCCATACTGAATGATAGCATTAGAAAACTTCTCAAACCAAGCTCGTGGTGCTTGTTTAAGTCCATACAAAGCTTTACGAAGCTTACATACTTGATTTGGAGAATGAACCATTCCTGGTGGTGGTCTCATATATACTTCTTCTCGAAGTTCTCCATTAAGGAAGGCATTTTTGACATCCATTTGATGCATATTCCAATTATGTGCAGCAGCAACAGCAAGGAGAGTACGTACCGTAGTCATACGAGCAACATGAGCATATGTTTCTTCATAGTCTATACCATATTCTTGGGTATATCCTTGAGCAACCAAACGATATTTGTAACGATCTATCTTGCCTTCTGAATTTTTTTTGATCTTGTACACCCATCTACTTCCAATAATTGTTTTCACTGGTGGTAAGTCAACCATATCCCATGTACCAGCATCCTTGTGTGCTGTGAGTTCTTCCTCCATAGATGTTTTCCAGACTGGACTTAAAGATGCTTCCATGTATGATTTTGGTTTATGTATAGATAAAATGGATGACAAAGAACAATGATAATCTGCAAACCTGGATGGTGGTCGACGAGTTCGTAGAGGCAAATCATCATTTTTAGGTACAAGATCCTCTTCTGGAGAAGCAATGTCAGGATTGTCCATAGAGTGGTCATGTGGAGTTTCGAAATTTTCAAGAGGAGTGACATCTGTGGTGGTGGATGGAATAATTGTAGGCTGAGATCTGGATAAAGATACATCCTCAAAGGGATCTAGATACATAAATTGTTCTAGTGTAGAAGACTTGCTACTAGGAAGAGACCAAAAAGGTATATTTTCCCAAAATGTAACATGACGAGAAACACGTAAACGTCGACTCTCTGGATCGTAACAACGATAACCTTTTTGTTCCATACCATTGCCTAAAAACACACAGATAGCATTCTTTTTGCTAAGTTTGTTTCATTCTCGTTCTGTAAGAAGAACAAAACAAGTTGAACCAAAGACACGAAGCTCGGAATAATTAGGTTTATTATCATAGAGACGTTCATAAGGTGATATTCCTTCTGTGACTATAGATGGAATGCGGTTTATTGTGTAAACTGCAGTAAGGACTGACTCACCCCAAAAATTAGAAGGAACTGATGGTGAAAGAAGTTGGGTTCTAGATGTCTCTATGATGTGACAATGTTTTATTTCTGCTATACCATTTTGTTATGGAGTTTCTGTACAAGATAACTGAAGAAGAGTACCTTCTGTTTTGAGAAATTCTTTGAAAGGAGTTGATATGTATTCACCTCCTTGATCAGCACGAAAAGTTTTAATGGATTTTTCTAAATTGAGTTTTTACCATTCTAGAGAAATTTGTGTATATTTTCAAAAATTCTGATCTGGAACTGAAAAGGTATAGCCATGTAAACCGAGAAAAATCATCAATGAAGATAACATAATATAAAGCCCCTCCCTTAGAGGCAATGGGAGACTTTCCCCACACATCTGAATGAATAATATCAAAAGGTTCAACCTAGTGAGTAACACTATTATTAAAAGGAAGCGCATGTTGTTTACCCAACTTACAGGAAATGCAATAAAGTTCTTTACCAAGTTGAATTGTTCCTAATAGTCCTTTATTGATCATATATATAAGATGTGAAAAAGATACATGGCCTAGCTTAGAATTCCAAGACATAAACGGAGACATAGTAGAAGGAAAGGAGTTTGCAACTGCAGCAGTAAGTTCATTCTTTGATTGTTGAGGAACAATGAGAGTTTCAAGGAGATATAGTCTTCCAACTCTACGGCCTATCCAAACAAGCTTCTCTGTTCTGGGATCCTGTATTACACAACCAAAGGAGAAGAAATAAATGTTAGAACCATGATTACACAGTTGCCCAATTGATATAAGATTCATATTGATCTTTGGAACAAGTAACACATAAGATATACGTATTTTATCTGAGACTTTAACATGTCCAATATGACTAGCAGCTATTTCTGATCCATCTGCAGTTTGGATTTTAGGTGTAACAATAGGATGCTTGCTTTCAAATACATCAAAATTGAATGTCATATGATTAGAAGCATCTGAGTCAAGAAACCAACCATTTGAAAAGATACCTGTGGGAACTGAGAAAACAGATGCTGCTGTAGAATTATTATTACCAATTGCAAGGGCTTGTTTGAGCATCTCTTGAATATTAGCAAGATTATTTGATGTAGATGTTGATGATTCATGGCTTCTTTCTAATACAGGTGCTGCAAGAATGGACGACATAGGTGTGTATGCAGTTCCATTTAACCTTCTTCTTTCTCTCATGTTTCTTGAAGACGGAGATGTACAGTTTCCTACTGTATGACCGGGTTCTTTACAATAATTTCATTGAATTTGTGAGTTTGATCCTTGGTGAGTTGGAGTTTGAGATGCTATGTTTGTGACATGCTCTGTGTTGTTGGTAAGGTGCAGTTCTTGGCCAAGTGACTAGGTTTCTTGCAGTTGTAACACTGAACCTGTGACATGTCACGATAGTTTCTCTGAGAGTTGACAGTATTATTAAAACTTGCACGTGAAGGAACAACAAACAAAACAGGTATCTCTGGCTTGATCCTTTTTCGAGTTTCTTCAAGAATAAGCTCAGACAATGCAGCTTCTACAGTTGGGAGAGGAGATCGATGAAGGATTAAAGCTCTTACAGTTTCAAAATCATCTCTTAACGCCATTAGGAGTTGAACCAGTCGCGACTCTTCTCTGTATTTCTGGCACAGCTCGATATCTATAGTCCAATTGGGTTCCATAGTGCTAGCTGATTCCATATAATTGACATCTCAGAATGAAAGTCTGAGATTGACTGATCCATCTGCTGCTTCATAGAACGGATATCTTGTTCTAGTTTGTAACGTTGAGCAAAGCTGATTTGGGTATACCTTTTTGAAATAAACTCCCATGCGTCTTTGGCAGTCTCAAAACCAGTGAGTTGCATACTTATGGAGGTGATTACTGTATTGCTTATCCATGTCAATATCTTGTGATTGTTGATCTCCCAGTCTTCAGCGCTTTCTTCTTTAGTTCCTTTATCTTTGCTGCTGGATCAACTTCTTTATCTCTAATAACAACACCAGTAGAGACAGCACTGGGCTTCTTGGCTTTACCATCAATATATTTCCACATAGCTTTTCCTATGAGGAAACTTCTCATAAGGAAGGACCAATGCTTATAGTTTGTTCCATCAAACTTTACGGTGATAGGTTGATAATCTTCACGCGACATATTGAATGATAACAGAAAGGATTTTGGATACTAGGATTTTGGATACTAGGCTCTGATACCATGACAAAAGCTTAAGATTCTCACTTGATTTATTAATCTTTACAACAAGATGTAAATATATAGATTTACAAAAGGAGAAGAGAAAGTCTTCTACAAAAAAAAAATAAGATAGGGAGGAAGAAAAAAATGGCCATTCTAGAAGCCATCCTACTAGCCACCCTATAGCCACCCAAGCCATCCTACTATCCACCCTATATCCACCCTACTATCCACCCTATAGCCACCCTACAAGTTCTATTACAACTACTAATGAGTCAACTATTTACACTAGCCACCCTATAGCCACCTTACAAGTTCTATTACAACTACTAGCACTATTACAACAACTAATGAGTCAACTATTTACACTTAAGTGTTCAACATTTAACATTAAAAAATATTACATCCTCCAATAAATTTGAAAAACAACTTTGGGTTATTGATCTTTAAATCTGATTTTTACAGAGACATTAGGCAAAACAAAAGGAATCGTATTAGAAGAAAAGAAGAGAAGAGGATTCAGATCATGGATTCATTTCTCCACGGACATAGCTTATTGGAAATTAGATGTTATTAAGGAGGCAATGGATTATCAATGTGTAAAGACAAGATGGCCCAGAAGAGAAGGTGAAAATTCTTATATGTGTGAAGTGAAGGAAAATTCAGCTGGAAAATACTTCAGGATATCAAGGGTGCGCAGAGGTGATGGTCCAAAATCATACGCTATTTGTATTCCGTGTGGAGATGGAAGTTATTATTGGGGGGTGATTTAAAAAAATATCTTGAAGGAGTTGCAGGAAAATAATTTTTCAAGGATAGTATCTCAGACAACACCTAACAAAAAAGATTTTCTACCAGAACTACCAAAGAATACAATGAAACAAATATCGCACACGGGGATAATCAGGATAGAGGGATGTGTTAATTGGCAGAAGGTGACGAATGAAATCCTGAGGCAGATGAATTGGGCGTTCTTCTTGGACTTGGAAATTATAGATGAACATTCAGCTCATATTGAACTGATAAAAGAGTATTGGATACATCTCTGGAAGCCAAAGAAGATTACAATAAACGACTCGGTGATAACATTGACACAGGTGAAAGGAGAACCGGTGGGCTTGTATAAGAACAAGGTGGAGACAAAATCAAAGGAGGAGCGTGATTTTACTATACCAATTCAGGCGATGTCAAGATATGGGAAGTGGTTGAAGATTAGAGGAATTCCACATAAGTCTTGGAGTTATAGTTTATTTCAATCAATTGGAAATTCATTATGGGGATTCATGGATGTAGCGGATAGTACTTTGAAGAAGTAAAATCTTAAATTCTTCAGAATATCTGTCAGGGGATACTTCTCGGAAATACCGGCAATTCTCATGGTGGACGAAGGAGACAAGAAGTGGGCCGTCTCAATTGAGTGGGATTAACTTTTTAATCTCACTAGCAAAGCAAATCTAGTGGACTATAAATGACTTTTATTTGAATTTGAAGAAATGCAGAAAGTTTTAAATTCGAACCAGGATACTTCTGCTTTACATGAGGATAAAACGATTCGAGATGAAAAATCGGATACAGATGGGATGACTCAGATAAATCGAACAACTAGGACTAACTCGTTGGGTAATATGACAATTTATCAGAATAGTTCTCATACAAGTCAACCATCTACAGATACGATGAGGCAGGAAGACAATAACACTCAATGGGTTTCTAATGGAGGAAATGGAATGGTGGGAGAGGAGATTATACCATTGAAGAAGACGAAGGATTCAAACTTATTGCGGAGTGGAGGTGAGACATTTCCCAATACTCAGGTTAATTTTGTTATTCCCATTAGTAATAAATTTCAATACCTAGATACTGTTATTCTGACACGGTCTAGATTGGATTTGATTGATAGTGTAATGGAAGCTAAATCGAATGGTCATGTGAATGAAATTGGTTTGGAAGGTGATGTTCTAAAAAATTCAATGGTAAGGGATGGAGAGTGCACTATATCTCAGGGAACTGGCATCGATATAATGGTGGGGGAAGTGGAAGATAATTAGGCTTGCGACCAACAAATTATATTGCACACAGGTCAAGGAATTGATATTCAAAATGATGATATTTTGAAGACTACTCCTTTGCAGATCTCCAACTCTAAGGACCTATTTCAGGTAATAGAGGACAAGATAGTGATTCAAATTGGAAATTTACAGAATACATACATTGACTCAAATGAGATTATCTTCTCTACTTATAGATTAGTGTTTGACCTATGTTGTAATCTGGGTGGAATTGCTGAAAAAGATGAGAAAAAAGCAAAGGAAGTGATTGAGGAAATTTTGTGCAAGTATATGGACAGGTTTAAAGCAATTGCTGAAGGAAAGAAGCAGCAAGATAGTTGTGACTCTCAGGCAAGTAGTTCCTAGGACAATGCTGGGGAATTAGAAGAAGTCAGTTCAAGGGAGAAGTCTAGTGCAGATGGGATCTAAACTCATTAACTGGAACATTAGAGGGCTGAATGCTTACAATAAACAAATTGCAGTAAGGGACTTGATTGATTCTCACAAATGCTTAATTGCTGCTATTCAGGAATCTAAATTGGTTAACATTTCTAGATGGTTTGTGAGATAACTGTGGTTTGATGCCGAATTTGAGTATGATTTTATTCCTTCGCAAGGTGTGGCGGGTAATAGTGGTGTCTTGTTAACTATCTGGGACAGTGCTAAGATGGAGCTGTTGGATAAGAGAATATGAGTTAACTCTATTTCTTGTTTATTCAAGCTTAAATGCAATGGTTTTAAATTCATATTCACTAATGGCTACTCTCCCTGTGACTACAATTGGAGAGAAGTATTTTGGAATGATTTAGCAGAAATTAGACAATGGTCTACTGAATCTTGGTGTTTCGCTGGTGACGTGAATGCTGTAAGAAGTGATGCTGAAAGGAATAAGGTGGGAGGAGACATAAGAAACATAAAATTTCTAAATGATTTTATATTAGATCAGGAGCTGATTGATCTCCCTTTAAATGGGGGTGCTTATACTTGGAGCAACAAGCATGAAGACCCTTTGCTGAGTAGGTTGGATAGATTTTTGGTGCGTAATTCTTTTGATGCTAATTTCTCAAATACAGCACAAACATCACTAGTGAGAACAGTATCGTATCATAATGCTTTATTGCTGGATTTAACTACAACAACGAAGGTGCAGTCAAGATTCATGATAGAGAATCACTGGCTCAAACATCCGGATTTTATGAAGCAAGTTGAAACTTGGTGGAATGCGATGAAATTTTTTGGTGCTCCAGACTACATTTTTTTTCAGAAAGCTGCAAAACTTAAAGTTTTTTATCAATAAATGGAGCAAGGAAACCTTTGGAAATGTTAGAAAGGAGGAGGAGGAGTTAACTCAGAAGATAAAAATTCTAAACTTAGAGGAAGAAAATGCACGGCTTGCTACTTCTCAAATTGAAGAGAGGGCTACATTTTTAGTCAAACTCAACTCGGTCAAAGTTACTAGAGCAAGAATGGCACATAAAATAGAAAAAGTACAAGGCTTCAGGGAGGGGGACAAAAATACAAAATTTTTCAATAAGATGGCCAATGCAAAAAGAAGAAGGAATTGCATCACCAAATTAGAAGTGGAAGGAAGAGATGTTTTTAATCAGGAGGTGATCAAAAAGTAGATCCAACAATACTACACTAATCTATTTACTGCTTCCAACCCGGTGAACCCTTCTTTTCAGAACTTGAACTTCAAAAGCTTAGAGGCGCGTCAACAACAGTGGCTAGAGCGAGACTTTACGGAGGAGGAAGTTTTAAAATCTATAAACAGTTGTGGTACTAATAAAGCACCGGGCCAGATAGATATAACTTGGAATTCTTTAAGGCATGATGGGGCTTTATGAAATACGACATTATGTCAGTACTGAAGGAATTCCACAACAAGGAGAAGATTGATTGGAGATTAAACATGGCATTCGTGAAATTAATTCCAAAAAAAGAAGATTCAGCAACAACAAAAGACTTTAGACCGCTAAGTCTTATCAGCAGCTTCTACAAGGGCATATCGAAACTTTTGGCAGACAGAATTAAAACTGTTATTCCTGGCCTTATTTCAGATGCGCAGGGAGTATTCATAAAGGGGAAACAAATTCTAGACGGAATCCTAATAGCCAATGAGTGTATTGACAGCAGGTTAAGGCAAAAGAAACCCAGAATTCTATGTAAAATAGATATGGAGAAGGCTTTTGACAATGTCAACTGGCCAACTCTATTCAGTATACTTAGAAAGAATGGTTTTGGCGAAAAGTGGATTAAATGGATACAATAGTGCATCACATGAGCTCAATTCTCAATTTTGGTGAATGACGAGGCGACTAACATCATTAAACCTTTTAAAGGAATTTGACAAGGTGACCCCTTATCACCTTTTATCTTCATTTTAGTGGTGGAAGTACTCTCCCTGATGCTGAATGAAGTTGTGGTGGAAAAAAGAATTGGTGGATTTCAGGTGGTGGCAGGCGGAACAATGATTTCTCATTATGATAAGGTGACCCCTATCATTATGATAAATGCTTCTAAGGAAGATGTAAGAAGGTTGATGATCATTTTAGTCTTATTTGAGGTTTTGACGGTTTGAAACTAAATCTGGAAAAAAAGCTCCATGATAAGCATTGGAGCAGATAGTGTGGTGCACTAATTGGCGACGGAGTTGGGTTGTAAAGAGGAATAGTTACCTTTTACTTATTTGGGAATGCCCATTGGAGCAGGCAAAAGGAGCGTATCAATCTGGGAGGTGGTTATTGAAAGAATGAAGAAAAAATTGGCACCATGGAAAATAAATAGCATAATGAGGAGGTTTTTATGGGGTGAAGATAAGGAGAACAGGAAGATGAGTTGGGTGTCTTGGAAAAAGATGAGTTGGGTGTCTTGGAAAAAGATTTGCAGAAGTAGGAAAAATGGAGGATTGGGAATAAGAAATCTAAGAAAAATTAATAGATCTTTACTGGCGAAATGGCATGGAAGATATTGCACAGAAAAATCGGCAATATGGAGGAAACTGATGTGTGAGAAGACAAGGACAAAGGACTTATTTCTGGTTCCAATGCAGACAGGGGAAACAATGGGGAAGAGCATGTGGTATGAAATTCTGAAGGTTAAGAAATATTTTTATGAAACTGGGATAATCAAGGTGCAAAATGGAAAAGGAGTGAGATTTTGGCATGACTGGTGGATTTATAAAGGAACCTTGAAGGATAAATATCCCAGACTATACAAGATCAGTAGACATAAATTTGTTGCAGTAGAGAACATGAAAACCAATATTTGGATTTTTGACTTCTCTAGAGTTCTGGGACCAGCGGAGAGCATAGACCTGTTGGAATTAAAACACGACTTAAGAAACATCTCTTTGATTCCGACGGAGGAGGACATTGTGGAAGGAAAGTTCTCAGTTAAAGAAATTTTTAGACAACTGGGCAAACAGGAGGGGAATTGGGAGTTTGAGAATGCATTAACAAGTAAGTTTGTGCCTCCAAAAGTCTTATTTCTGATTTGGGCAGCTATGCATGATTCAATTCCTACAAGAAAGATGCTGCAGAATAGAAGGGTCCTGATAAACTCAAATTTGTGCTTATTTTGTAACAATCAAGTGGAATCGCAGGATCATCTTTTTATAGCCTGCGAATGGGTAACTTTCTTCTGGGATAGATTTCTAAATGCAATGAATGTGAGATGGGTTTTCAACCAAGATTTCAGAGCTTGCCTTCAAAGTTGGAGATTGATGACAGTCAAAAAGAGGTTGAGAATGGTTTGGCATTTGATTCCTTTTGCAATTTGTTGGGAAGTATGGCTAGAACGGAATAGAAGAGTTCACAGAGGGAGACATAAATCTCAAGATGATAGATTAGGCGATATGAAACTTGATATTCGCTTATGGAGCTCCAATAAGCAGATTTTCACAGGTTACATGGTGTCTCAAATAATGTTTCAATGGGAAGAAATTATGAGCATCACATAGGGCTTTTGGTTTTTAATTTTCTCGGTTTAGTTGTCTCGACTATTTCACTTGTACTTCTGTAAATATTTTTTTAATATATATCCTTTTTTCATCAAAAAAAAAAACTGATTGATTCTTAAACCCAACTGATGGATTGAATGTTTATTGCTAGATTCTAATCAGATATATTAGTCTCTTACGGTTGTTTTCCCTCTAATTTGCTTTTTCGTAAAAAAAGAAAAACAAACCATACAGTAATTGGCGGAAAGAATTTGCTGGTCTTTAGCCCCTAGTTAGCAATTCGTAGTACGGGATACGTTCGAGTATTATACGGATTTGTAAGAGTTAAATTCGGTCAAAAATTCGGCAGTATTATGGAACGACATACATACGTGTATAATTCGTTTTAGAGATATGCATTCGACGTACGAAATTCGGCATATATTAACCTGTTAAAAAATCATTTTTAATATAATTTTTCCTAAAATATTTGTAGTGACCCTCAAGCTCGTCAACGCTATTAGACCGGTCAAGTGACGGATTAGCCGATAATAACTCGATTAATTTAACACGAGCGTTAATTAATAGGAATTAATCTAACAATGATTTAGATACGAAACTAGTATCGTTAGATTCATCTCGAAAAGTTGCGTGGAATAGGCTACTCGAACGTGTCAGTCGGACACCGGACGAAGAAGAATTTATCAGATTATTAAGAAGGACAAATTATTCTTTAATATTCTAGCCAACCTATCTTCCCTTATCATTTGGGGGAGTCCCTTTATAATTTGTCTTGGTCTTATCCCAGACTGAGAAGATTAACTCGACCTCTATTCTTTTCTTTTTCTTCATTCTCTTCTTTTCTTCTTCTCTTTTCTTCTTCCCCTGCTCTTCTTTTCTGCCGACGTTTGAGAGATGAGTTAGAGAGTTCGATTTGAGAGATTTAATAGAATACGGAGAACATGTTAAGTAGAAGGTGATGTTGGTGTTGTGGTTAATTGAGCACGAGATGAAGAGGATTGAATTCCTATTGATTAAATATGAGTTGATTAAATGGAATTCGAGTTATTCGGTGATTCGAGAGATGAATTGAGTTGATGCTAGATGAAGAATAGAAGGGTTGTAGTTTAATTGAAATTTTGAAGTCGTTTTGGAGATGATTTAAGAATTAGGGTTTCTGTAATTAATCGAGAATTAAGATTAGGGATGAATAAGATTAAATTGGAGATGGGTTTGGCTAATTGAAGAAAGGTTGGTGTTTAATTGATGAAGAGAAGCTGTTGTGAAGTTGAATTGGATGGAAAAATAATTGGGTGTTATGTTGTTTTTTTCCCAATTTGAATTAGGGTTTGGTTGTGAACTGATAATGAAGCTTGTTGAGGGTTGATTGAGCATAACCTGTGGAGTGGTGATAGTTTTGAGAAGGTTAGCTGAATGGAACTATTCCGAGGTAATTATCCTTCCCTGTAAACCTAATTAGTTAATCATTTGCAATGATGAGTATGGAATGATTGATAGGTATGTTAGTGGTTTGAATTATAATGAGAATTGAGTTTGAGGTAGTGATGTGAGATGAAGCTATTGGAGTCTAATTGTGCAGGTGGCATGAAGATACAGTTGAGATTAGTGATGTTGTTGTGAATGTGTTGTTTGACAGTTCAGTTAAGTGGGGTGAACTGGATTTAAGAAGTGAGATATTGGTAGTGCTGTGAACTACAAGGAGATGCCTGAGATGTTTATGGAATGAACTGGCATGTGTGATAAAGTTGAAGTTGTAACTTATGGGTTGTATGTGTTTTGAATTGAGTATGTAAATCTTGGATGGAGTCTTAGTACTACTATATAACTGAAATTGGTGATGGATGGTGTGGTATGTGTACTGGAGATTGGGAATTATATGTTTGGGGGTGCAGGTATGTGTAATTGGAACTGCAGTTAGAGTTTTGCTTGAAGTTTAAAGAAGGCAATGGCTACCCTGGTGGTGCTGTTGTGTTGCAAATGAAGAAGTTGTTTACACTAGAGTTGAACTGTTGGAACTGAATTGTTTGGTGGCTGGTGTTGATAGTGTTAAGCTAAGACTGAAATATGGAAGTATGCAATATTGGCAGTTGCAGAGAATGGCAGTGTTTGAGATTGAGTTGTGAGTGTTGAAATGGATGTTGGTATGAGAGTGTAGGATTATAGTGGTGAGTTCAGTAAAAGCTTGGAAAAGCTGCAATGGAAGGTAGGCATAGATTTTTATTTCAATTGTATTGATTTATAGAGTTCTGTTATTATTGGATTGTTTATGTAAGAATCAAATGAGTAGAATCAGTTTGGGGATGTTCTTACAACTGCAATAGGACTAGTCTGTTAGTCATCCCGCATGATGTCTGATCGAATTGCCTTGTCGACTCAGTTCTTCCGATCGAGTCAAGTTAACCTGTAAACCGAGTTGAATCGGTTTGACTCAGTGAACCTTGACCGAGTTAACCCTTTGACCCGACCTTGACTGTTGACTTGACTTGACTGACGTTGACCGTTAGTGGAACCTTTGACTGTCAGTGACCGTTAATTGACCCAGATGGACCAGGCCTTTGATTAATGGGCATGTTTAAGGGAATTGGGCTTAGGACTAGTTTTCTTATATAGTTGAATTGGACCTCTTATGGTCTGAATTAGTATCTGATTCCTGCTACAAAGTTGTAGATATTCACAAGACTTAGTTACAGACTATATAAGCAATCTAATTGGATTAGTAAACTCTTGGTTATACTAAAGATATAGAACAAGATACCATAATGGGCTTAGAACCATTAAATAGAATTGTATGATTCTTCTATGAGCCTTTTGGCTAAACTCTTAGAGTGCTTGTGTGATTATCAGTTAGATTCTATTAACAACGAGCGATTCAAAGAATGGACCAGTGGATCTTGGATCTCGAGGTAGGCGTGGCTGGTCATCAAAAAGGTGTGGGAATGCATTTAACAGTTTTGTAATCATTGTTATTTCTTTTACGAAAGTCTTTATTTAATAAACTCATGCATTGTCTATTCATTTATTTCATGCTTTGTTTATCTTTATGATTGTCTTTGGGAAATGATAATTTCCATCTGTGGTATATTGGATACTGCTCCTTCAGAATTTATGGATAGGGCGATACACCGCAATATTAATAATAGGTGTGGAATTGGCATCAATATTACGGATGTGTATACCAATCACCCACAGACTAACTTGTCTTTACTTTCGGTGTGTAAATGTCACCACAGAAATTATAAGGTGTGTAAATGTCACCGCATAAACTAAAGGAGGAGTTTAGGTCCATATACATGAATGTTTATTTCAGTGGTTTTGCTATCTTCTGATGTTTGGGAAAACATGTAATGTTTTCCAAATCTGCATATGATTACTTAGAAGTTAAATGTTAATTATTCCCCATTTCAGTTTCAGTGACAGAGCAGAGTTGCGCAGCGAAAGCTTCGAGAAGTTAATTTCGTTATTTGTTTATATTGTGATATGTTTATTTGGTAGTAAATTCTATTTGTAAACCAAATGATTATTTTATATGTATCATTGGAGAGGAGTTCTTGTATATATATTTCTGAGCGATGTTAGCTTTGGGTTAAGTTTTTGTAGCAGATTTCTTAATTGAAAGTTTAAGTGTTTAATTTAGATTCGTTAGTGCCTCTTTATTAGTTAAATTCTTGGTTTAGTCAGCTGTTAGCTTAGGGGGCGCTACAATATTATAGTTTAATACTTGATATGAACTATACATATGATATGTGCATAACAATCAGCAAATAACATCAACATTGATGGTATTGGAATCAGATTAGTGTATGTAAAATTTTAAAAGTCAAAAATATATTAAATAATGATTATTTAGTGATGATGTGGCAAATATTATATGTGACATATGATTCGGTAATTCGTAAATACGCGTATAATTCGTTTTAAGTTGGAAAATCGCAAATCTAAATCGGAATTCCAGTTATACGGTAAATACGTACGGATTCGCGAATTATACGAGTATTATTCGCGAACTTACGAAGTGTCTCGGTATTCTAGAAATTTCAGGGAATAATGAGCCTTTACCAGTTTACCCTTGCTTTTTTCGGATATTTTACCAATCTACCCTTTCACTTTTTTACGGGATAAAAGGAGAGGACGAAACACAAAGCTCGGAGAGAGAGGGAGAGAGAGTTTGCGTAGGTCAAGTGAATTATCAGAAGAAGACGTCGTGATTCGTCAATACTGGTGGAATATTTAGGTATGTGAACCGTTTCTCCTTCTGATTTCTAGGTTTTGTTTCTGTTATATTTGGTTAAATTTAATTTTCTTGTTAAATATGATAATTGGTGATAAAAATTTGTGACTGTTGTTGATTAGGAACTAAATTTCCTTCATATTTATCACTGGTTAGGGTTTTTGAATTGATTGAGCTGGTTGTACCCTGATTGATGTTTCTTTGATCTTTCTTTTATCTACTTAACATCTCAATGTTGATAAACAGTGATTCATGTTTAGAAATTTTAGAATTAGGGTTAAGTTTTGGAACCTCTGAGTGCGTGCTTGTTGGTTACTGGAAGGATTTCGGATATTTGCATGTCAAAATTGTGCAGTGTTTGTAATATTGGATATTTGGATTTTTAACAAACCAGTTATGCGCATATCGTTGAGTGATGAGGTTAGGAAGAGTAGCTTTGTTCACTTGTCTTTTAGGTCAGGAATTTCATCCCCTCAAATGTAGGACATCTTATTAGTATAGGTGATGATGTTATGTTCGTCCTGGTTTGTTATTGGTGACAGATTACAGTGTTGCATGTTTTTTTAGGATGTATACTTAAGGTAATATGCCTACTGATTTCATGCAAAGAATAGGAATAGTGTTTCTGGCAGTAGCTGGACGGTTAATGAGCTTTACTACACTATGTTCTACTGTTGTGTAACACCTGTTTAGACAGTTGAGACTTGTGCAGTCTAAACAGTTGTGCATAAGTGGTATAAACTTCAGTTACATGTTACTTAAAGTGTAAATATATCTTATGAAGGTGGAAAAGGTGTAGTAAATTTATCTTCTCAAAGTTGAAAAGTTGTATTTGGATGGCATGTAGTAATAATTTAACGTGTCAAGAGATTTCTAGAGAATGCAACAAATCTTTCCACAGATTTAGACCTTTGCAGTTCACCTCGTGTTTAAGGAAAGGTTTTAGTCAGTTAGCTTGTTAGGTCATACTTATGCTAATTGGTTCCTCATCATCTGGATTTCACATAGGAGTTGATTACTGAAAAAGCTTATATTTCCTACATGAAATGACAGTCGTTATAATCTCATATAAAGAAGACATTTGCTGCCATTTACTATCCCAATAGCGGATTCGTCTAATATCCTCTAATTAGATTGTGGGTGTTTGTCAAATATGAGGTTGAGGTTGTCACTTGTCAAGCAACACTGTTGTAGGGTTTTATATGAATTCCATCTATTTGTTTATCCCGATAAATAAGTATGAATTGATTCAAATGGTTCCTGATAGGTGAATTAATAAGTCTGACCTAGAATTATTTAGGTTTGGTTGGGATGAAGTTTCGGGATTTGAAATTTTAATATTCTTAGTATTTTTTATATATGCCAAGTACGCTAGTTCTAAGTTAAGAAGTCAGCTTATCTTCTGATTACAGGGTATCATGTTTCTATTTAGGCTCTTGCGATTTTTAATTATAATCACTTTGTTTCATCATTTTACTTTTAAGCTTGTGAGGATAATTGCAAATGAATCCATTCTGCTGCTTTGACATTGAAGCTTACTAAAATTTTGGTTGCTTTGTCATTTTTTTAGGGTTTCTCGCAGGAAGGAAAAAGAAAGAAAGGATGTCTTACCTTCTACCTCACTTGCACTCTGGTTGGGCCGTCGACCAAGCTATCCTTGCTGAGGAGGAACGTCTCGTCGTCATTAGATTCGGTCACGACTGGGATGAAACTTGCATGCAGGTAGTCTTTCCAACCCTTCATTAAATAGATATTAGTTCTTTTTCTCGAAAATTTCTTGCACTTGCTTTTGCTTACTCACATGTTTATATTTGTCAGTTTTAGGATTTTTATGCTCTTAAAATCAGACTTGAGACTTATATTGGTTTGGTGACATAAACTTTTGACTTGGTTTAACGTCTGAAACGAGTCAAATGTCAATTTTCAATTTTGAGAAGGTGAGTAGTATGCTAGGTTTAGTTCTATTTTGTTTGTGAATAAATTTTAAAAAATCTAAAGCCCAAAAGTGAAGCCTGTCCTGTAGATACTTGGTTTAGAAAGCACTGATCTTGAGCTTGTGATTTTTTCTTCCAACATTTTCTAACGGAATGGATGAGTATCAAAAAAAATCTGACACTCTTGCAGTGATATTGTATACTGGGGCATTATGTTTTCCTCAAATCCAAGGTGGATCAATATTCAACATTCCTTTGATGTACCTAAATCTATAGAGATTAAGGTCCGGTGAATAGAATGATTATAAGTTTACCACAGCTGTATTATCTTATATTAGCATGTTAGGTACACTGTACCAAGGGAATCTTCGGTTTTGAAGTAACATATATATGCTGTTTTCTTCTTATGTGTACAAAAATTATAATTACTAATCCGTTAAGTTTTACTGATAGTCCTTTGCCAATCCACTTTCTGCAATTGCTTGTAAGCTTATGTTTTGAATTTTATGCAGATGGATGAGGTATTATCTTCAGTTGCCGAGACGATAAAGAACTTTGCAGTGATCTATCTGGTTGACATCACTGAGGTACCTGACTTTAACACCATGTACGAACTGTACGACCCTTCAACGGTCATGTTCTTTTTCCGCAACAAACACATCATGATTGATTTGGGAACCGGAAACAACAATAAGATCAATTGGGCGCTCAAGGACAAGCAGGAGTTTATTGACATCATTGAGACCGTCTATCGTGGGGCCAGGAAAGGTCGAGGTCTTGTGATAGCACCTAAAGATTATTCCACCAAGTACCGTTACTAGATGTGGCTGCTCGAGCTTGTTGGAACAAACTCTTTATCTTACTGATGCGGCTGCTCGAGCTTGTTGGAACAAACTCTTTATCTTACTGAGTCGTTCAGTATTTTCGTTAACTCTTCCTGTTTTTGTTTTGTAATGGAATGATAAAGTATTCCTAAACAATCCTGCCATCCTGCTAACGAACTAGCATTGGTGTACAGTGTACTTGATCCAATTTATATTATAAGACTTTATATATAATGCAGATACACATTGACACAGCTGCAGCTTATCTCCAAATAAACGCATTCTATATTGTTATGTTTTTTTCTATGATGCCAGGTAAATAAATACACTAAGGAAGATGAGTGAAGAATTTGATGAAAACAACAAGATAGCGCTGGTGGGATCTTTGGATGGTGAAGAGACGCAAAGAAGAGTCCAAGACTTCCAAGTAGCGTGACAGCCAAAAACATCTTTTTCTCTCAACTTTTGTGTTCTTACTTACTCATTAATCAAACGGTTGAGAAAAGTACTGAGCCACCACAATCAATACAATCCGTCAGATGATCAAAAGAGATTGATGACATATTTATTTATGTACTTGTCTCTTGTTCAAGGCAGCATAGTTGTTGTGTTGTTGATTTCTAAGTTTCAAGTCGGTTAAGCATCTCTCTCTCTTTCTTTCTCCTCATTCTCCCATTCCCTTTCCCCTCTTCTCCCAAAAACCTAATCTTCACATTTCATCAATCAAAATAAAAATCAAATATTATTATTCAGTGGAAAAGCTAGCTAATGGTATATCAGAAGTTGTTGTTGAAAATGAATTAGGTTTTTCTTTTCCGCCTTAACAGTTAGTTCATGAAAATGTTGTGTTGTTTATATTGCAGGAGGAATCAATGTTGGTACCACCATGGCTGGAAAAGTTGTTGTCAACAAATTTCTTTACAGTGTGTAAGACGCATAGCGATTCAGCAAGAAGTGAATGTAATATGTATTGTTTAGATTGTAATGGCGATTCTTTTTGCTTCTACTGTCGATCATCTAGGCACAAAGATCATCGTGTCATCCAAGTAAGCCCCCAAATTTTGACATTCTGATTGAATTTTGGTACTGTATGTATTAGCGAGTAGTAATGAAATGTGATGATTAATAACGACAGATAAGAAGATCGTCGTATCATGATGTAGTGAGAGTGTCAGAAGTTCAAAAGGTGTTGGACATTAATGGGGTACAAACTTATGTGATAAATAGTGCTAGAGTTTTGTTCTTGAATGAAAGACCACAACCCAAAGCTGCTTCCGGTACTAGTAGTACTAAAGGTGTTTCTCATATTTGTGAAATTTGTTGCCGGAGTCTTCTCGATCCTTTTCGATTCTGCTCTCTCGGTTGTAAGGTAAGTAATACATTTGTGTTAATTTTAGTTCTTACATTCACAAATTCCATCTGCATTGTCGATTGAATCCATCATTTTCGAATAAATTCAGTCACCCACTATTTAGTTGGGAAATTTATGGAGTTGCTTATGAATTGGTTTATCATTTATTTGTATTGTTTTTTGAAACTTAAGCTTGTAGGAATAAGAAGAAATGGGGATGCCAGCTTTACCAATAATGATCAAGATGATGATTTAATAGGATGTAAGAATCAAGGAATGATATCAAAGATGATGAAAATATCAAGAAATCACAATCGTCAAAGACAACATCGCGATCATGATCATGATCATAATCAAACTCAAGAATTGCGTGAAGGAATACAACACGAAATGTACCCATCACCTCCCACGCCACCTCCACAGCCTCCTCCTTCTCGTCACCCATCTTCGAGAAGCAGTAGAAGAAAAGGTATTCCTCATAGAGCACCCTTTGGGCCCTAATGAAACCCTTGCTGCTAGCTAGAATATATGTAGCCTATATTCTTCTAACTCATCAATTAATCATCCCCATTTCACTTTCTTTTACCTTATTACCTTACCTTCCCTTAAAGTAAGGGTTGGGTGTCCTTCTTTAAACAACACTGTTGTGTAGATGAAGTAAATTCAATTCATTAATTAAGATGAATTAATGGTGAATTGTTAATCATAGAAATTGATTGATCAAGGTGCAAGGTGTACATTGTATGTAATAATAATTCAATCTTATAACATTAATGAACAAAACTCGATATTGTGAAGTTAGATACACCAAGTAATGTATGTTGGGTTTCAGATGTGACATCTCCTTGAGTAATAATGTTTGGTATACCCCTAACAGGAGTGTTATTGTGTTGGTTTTTGTGATTTTTGGACAATTTAAAATACGAGTATAATTTTTGAAAATAAAAGGTTATATTAAGGAAAAAAGAAAAAGGAGGAATGCTGTACAAGGGGTTGCAGGTGATCACTCACAAGAGAACAAGAGAATGTCAGTTAGGCAACAATCACACTAACAGAACATCCTCCCAGTGAAATAAAACTTGAGAAGTTGAGTAGCCATTAAAAGAATCTTCAAAAGATTTATTCCTGACTCCATGTGACAGAGATGAGTACCATGAAACAGAATTAAAATATTCGTGAAAATCAAAGTCTCAAATCACTTCTAATTCTTAAATTGATAGTGAATCTCATATTATATATGAATGAATTGTTGATCCATCCTTAGGGTGAGTGTAATTAGGCAAATTGATATCCAAGTGCTATAGGCACCTTGAGGTTGTTGTTATCCCCAAATTTGGGAGAATTGTGTGTAACCCATTATTATTATAGTGGAAGATTTGCCCGTGGTTTTTTACCTTCACCTTGAGGGGTTTTTCCATGAATTGCTGTGTTGTGTGATTGCTTCTATATCGTCATAGTTTGTGTATTTCCGCATTGTGTTTCATTGCCCGTGTAGGTTTCGATAGCGGCTCGGCAAGTCTCCCAACAAGTGGTATCGAGCTTTGGGTTGAGCTAATCCGTGCAATGGCGAAGTTAGCACTTAATAGAACCAATTTGGTGAGAACTTTGTCATATGGAAGGTAAGATGGAAGACTCGGTTATATTGTAAAGATCTCTATGGTCCAATAGAGAGCAAGGAGTAAGGCCTCGAGGCGACAAGTGCATAAGATTGGAAGGTTACTAATCGAAAAGCGCTTGGTTATATTCGTCGTTGGATTGATGATAGCATTTTTCATCATGTGGCTAGTGAGACACTAGCATATCCTTTGTGGGACCAAGTTAGAGGAGATATATGATCGCTAGCCTTGTGAAAAGCTCTTCTATTCAAAAGCTTGGAAAGCCGTGTTACAAGGAAGGGAGTTCAATGGCGCAACATTTAAATGAAATGAAGGGGATCATGAATCGCCTACATCTATGGACCTCAAAATTCCTCAAGAGGTTCAAGCTTATTTGTTGCTAAATACTTTACCGCAGCTTTGGGAGCCATTGAGGAATTGTCTCAAGCTATTCTCGTCTGACAAGAAGTTGAACATGACTGTTGCAACTAGCAGTTTGCTGAGTGAAGAAGTTAGAAGAAGGTCATTAGACTCATCTCATTCGTAAGCTCTTGTGACAAGTAAAAATCGGGTGAAGAAAAGACAAGACAAGTTGGCCGTAGCAAGTCAAGGGGTAAATCAAAGTCCGTAAAGGAAGTTGAATGTTGGAACTCACATACGAGAGGTCATTATTCAAATGAATGCGTGAAGCCGAAGCAAGAACACAAGAAGGGGAAAGGAAATGATAACCAAGACAATGGTGTTGCAGCTATCGTGACAAATGATGATATCATTGTATTCTCAGATTGTAATGATGTTTGTGTTAGTTTTGCAGTGTTCCGATTCGTAATGGATAGTTGATTCGTGCATCTTATCATGCTACTCCTCATGAAGATGTATTTACCTCCTACAAGGCTGGTGACTTTGGGTCGTCAGAATGGGCAACAGTGGTGTTGCGAAAATTGTAGGAATGGGTGATGTGAAGGTTGAGACCATTGTGTTGGTTGTACGTTGGTTCTCTAAATGTGCGACATGTACCAGAGATTCGTTTGAATCTAATGTCACCAGGAGTGTTAGATGATGAAGGGTACAACAATCACTTGGGTGATGGCAAATGGAAGCTAAGCAAGGGCTCCATGGTTATTGCAAGAGGCAAGAAGTGTGGCACATTGTACAAGACACAAGTGAAGGTGTTGAAAGGTGAGTTGAATGCCGTTGACAAAGATTCAATCTCCGAGTGTGGCATAGAAGACTTGGTCATCTTAGTGAGAAGGAATTCAAATCCTCACCAAAAGACAAGTTTTGCTAAAATGCCAAAGGTATGCAATTGGGTAAGTGTACTCATTGTTTAGTTGGTAAACAAACTAGAGTCTCTTTTCATAAAGCTTTACCCAAGCGCAATTCTGGTATTATTGATCTTGTTCATTCTGATGTATGTGGACCTTTAAGGGTCAAAACACTTGGTGGTGCTGTTTATTTTGTTACTTTCATAGATGATGCTTCAAGGAAGGTTTGGTCATATGCAATCAAGACCAAAGATGATGTTGTTCCTGTGTTCAAGATGTTTCACAGCATGGTGGAAAGAGAAACAGGTAGAACCTTGAAGTGCCTTCGTTTCCGACAACGGGGAGAGTACATTGGGCCACTTGAAGTGTATTGCAAGAGCATGGGTATACGTCATGAACAATCAGTACCGAAGACTCCACAACATAATGGTGTTGCAGAGAGGATGAACCGCACTATTCTTGAGAGAATAAGGTGCATGTTATCTCATTCCAAGTTGCATAAGCATTTCTGGGGTGAAGCAATGAATACTGCTGTGTATTTGATAAATCGATCTCCTTCAAGACCGCTAGATGGAGAAGTAGCAGAAAAGGTATGGAGAGACAAAGAGCCTACTTATGATCACTTGAAAGTGTTTGGTTGCAGGTCATTTGTTCATATCCCAAAAGATCAGAGATCAAAGCTTGACGACAAAGCAAAGCAGTGTGTTCCTAGGCTATGGAACAGAGAAGTTTGGTTACAGATTTTGGGATCCATTGAGAAGAAGGTTATCGAAGTAGGGATGCAAAGATTCTGAAGACCGACAATTGAAGACTTTGAGAAGATTGAGATGCCAAAGCTTCAAGATGATATGACCTTGGATCCAAATCCAGTTGTTCCTACTCTTGAACAACATGATGATGATGTTGATGGTAATGGCAATGAAGATGAAGCTCATGAAGATGTTCCAAGGTGATGTTGAGCAAGAAGTGCAAAGCAACAACAACAACCAGAAGCTGAGTTGAGAAGATCCAGCAGACCAGATTACCTTCAACAAAGTATCCACCACATGAGTATGTGATGCTCACAGATGCAGGTGAACCAGAGTCTTATGAAGAAGCTCTTAGTGTTCCCGGAAATCGAAGTGGTTGAAATCCATGAAAGAAGAGGTTGGCTCTTTAGATGAGAATGACACTTTTGATTTGGTTGGACAAGCTCGAGAACCGTAAATTCTCAAGAACAAGTGGGTGTACAGAATCAAGATGAAGATGGTAACTCACAACCAAGGTACAAAGCACGCTTAGTTGTGAAGGGTTATGAGCAAGAGAAAGGGTGTTGACTTTGACGAGATTTTTCACCGGTGGTGAGATTTTCTTCTATTCGGGTTGTCTTGGCAATAGCCGCTAGTTTGGATCTTTGAGATAGAACAACTAGATGTCAAGACATCATTTCTTCACGGTGAGTTGGAGGAAGATGTGTATATGGCACAAACCCGAGGGTTTTGAAGTCAAAGGCAAAGAGCACATGGTGTGCAAGCTAAAGAAGAGTCTTTATGGTTTGAAGCAAGCTCCAAGAAGATGGTACAAGAAGTTTGAATCGTTCATGAAGGAACATGGGTACAAGAGGACGGCTTCAGATCATTGTGTATTCATTCAAAAATTTGTCGATGGTGATTTTCTTACTTTTTGCTATATGTTGATGACATGCTTATTGTTGGCAAAGATAAGAAAAAGATTGACAAAGTTGAAGTCAGATCTCGAGCAAGTCTTTTGCTATGAAAGACTTGGGTGCAGCGAAAGCGTATTCTTGGCATGGAGATCACTCGTGATAGGAAAGCGAGGAAGCCGTGGTTATCACAAGAAAGCTACATTGAGAAGGTGTTGCAAAGATTCAACATGGACAAGGCGAGCTTCTGAAGTTGTCCACTTGCAAACCATTTTAAGTTAACTCGTGATCAATGTCCTGTGAATGATGTTGAGAAACGGAAGATGGAGAAAATTCCTTATGCGTCCGCAGATTGGTAGTTTGATGTATGCAATGGTGTGTACAAGGCCCTGGATATAGCTCATGCAGTTGGAGTGGTAAGCGATTTCTATCAAACTCGCTATGGAGCATTGGGAAGCAAAAGAAATGGATACTACGGTATTTGAGGGGTACTTCTAATATGTGTTTGTGTTATGGAGGTGACAAGCCGTAGTTAGTTGGTTACACAGATTCGATTTGGCAGTGTGCTCAAGACAGCCTCAAGTCTACATCGGGTTACTTATTTACCTATGCAGTGGGGAGCCGTGTCTTGGCAATCCAAGTTACAAAAATGTGTGGCATTGTCTACTACAGAGGCAGAGTACATTGCGCTACAAGAGAGTTGCAAGGAGATGATATGGATGAAGAGGTTTGTTAGAGAACCGGTGTGAAGCAACAGAGGTTCATTGTTTATCAGGATGCACGTAGTGCCATCCATCTCAAAGAAGAATTCGAGTTTTCACTCGAGGTCCAAGCACATCAATATTAGGTATCGTTGGATACAAGAAGTTCTCGAGGAGAAGGTCTTGTATATTGGAGAAGATCCATACAAGATGACAACGGTTTCCGATATGATGACAAAGTCGCTACCAAAAATACAAGCATGTGTATTTCACAAAGAAAGGGTGGTTGGTGGTGACGGTACCTTACCATAAGTCGTGAGGGGAGATTGTTGGGATGTCACGCCTATGTGGCCCAACAAGCCCTCGCCGCCCCTTAACCAACATGGGGAGTTATCTAGCAGGAGTCCTTTATGTTTACAAAACATCCAGGAGACTCATTTTGTGGGTTACGGGTTGTTCTTCTTGTTTTGAAGAAGAAAGAGAAAGAGAGGAAGAAGAAAAGAGAGTGAGTGAGGTAGAGAGATTAAACCACCAATTTTTGGTGAGATTGAAGCATCTTGAAGAGGAGAAGAAAGGGTTCTTGTTGAAGGATCTTTTTGTTGTTGTGGTGGAGAATTGATTGATCAATTTCCACATCTCTTCAAAGGGGGGAAAATTCTAGGGTTTGTCAAACCCTAGTAGTAAGTATCTCAAATCACTTCTAATTCTTAAATTGATAGTGAATCTCATATTATATATGAATGAATTGTTGATCCATCCTTAGGGGTGAGTGTAATTAGGCAAATTGATATCCAAGTGCTATAGGCACCTTGAGGTTGTTGTTATCCCCAAATTTGGGAGAATTGTGTGTAACCCATTATTATTATAGTGGAAGATTTGCCCGTGGTTTTTTACCCTTCACCTTGGAGGGGTTTTTCCACGTAATTGTCGGTGTTGTGTGATTGCTTTATATCGTCATAGTTTGTGTATTTCCGCATTGTGTTTCATTGCTCGTGTAGGTTTCAGACAGGCGAGCATAGCGGCTCGGATTTCGAAAGTGACGGATAAAGATGATACCATATTTCCAGGGAACTGGAAACGGCAAAAATAAATAAATCAAACATGTCTTAAAGGTTCATAACTGAAAAGCTTGTTTCAACTTTATTGCAGATCATTTAAGCATATGCCTTTGCAATTGGCCAGATTGATCCAAATTGACAATGGGTAAAATGCCAAACTTCAGTTGTTTATGAATGAACAGTAGAAAAAGGAACAACTCTACCTAATACAAACTACTCTAGCGATCCATGGATGTCTGAAGAACTTCTATCGTGTGATGGGTACTACAATAGGACACGCTGGAACAGGTTCCTCTAAAGGTGACTGAAGAAATGAAGGAAATAGTTTATGCACAGATTTCAATAGTAGACTTCAAGGATCTATTCCATCTAATTTAGCGTTCCATTTCGATTTCATCAAAGTTCCAGTTCCGCACAAGATCCCTACTCACAGGTCGACTGCGAACTAATCGTGGAGGCCCTGTGATTCCTTGAGTGATTGACTGTGGAGTTACCTTTGATGATGTAATCACAGGGTTAACTGTGTCAGTTGGAATTGATGTTTTCCTCGCTAAACAGTTGACAATTCTTGAACACCGACCTTCATTTTCTGAACTCGAAACAGAGTAACTTCTAAAAGAATGAGAAGGACTGGCCACATGGTGACAATTTAGGCATGCTAGAGTCATGATTAGGATTGGAGTGCACAGTTACCTGATGAAACAATATCTGCAATTAGAAACAATCCAAACAAAAGAAAAAAAAATCACCAGATACTACATTTGTGGGATGTATTCATGTGTCACCAGAACAAAAAGAAGGTTGTAGGCAATTAGCAATCTACGCCTATTATGGGTATGATAATAGAGTTATTAGTTCATGATATAGGAAACTTAAAGTTTTATAAAGGATCAAATCTAGAAAGAAGCGATAGTTGTTATCTGTTTTCACTGACAACGCTACTTGATTTTAATTTTATCAGTATTTCCCTTGCCTAGTTTGCCCACTAATTCAAAGAGGTGCACGTGGCAGCAATTCATATTTTCACGACTAGGATTCTGAGAAAGTAAACAACAGACCTGAAATGATTTCTTGCTGACTCTCAACTATCAATTCTGGATCTTATTTGAAGTGTGCATAACAAAGACAAAAATAGAAAAGATTTCACACTTTTGTAACTAGACCAGCAGTTTCAACTTTAATGTGTGAAAGAACAAACATTAGCACTATATGCCTTAATGATTGAATCGACATACATCCTTTCACCTATGCGAAATTAACCCTAACAGTCAATTTCCGTAACCTACAATCTAAAACCCTCCTGGTTCTCAATGCACTTCAACTTAAATTTTTAACCGAACATATAACAAAGCTATACATTAACCAGAATTCTTTTTTAGCAAAACTTAGAATCCATCTTTAACTGTATAAGAGAGGAAAAGAGGAAATTTGGAGCTAGATAATTAAAACAGCTTCTTGTATATAACTCCATATGTACACACTAACAAAGAAATTAACACCACACGTCTGCACAATCAATTGACATGACCATTGTTCTTACATCTGGGTAAGCCTCAAAACCTGTACTGTCTACTGACCGAGCATTCTCAATTTCTATGTTTCCATGCAATAAATCATCTATGATTAGTCAAATCTGATTGAGCAATGTTATATAACCAAGTGATGTATATTGTTAGGTGAGCAGCATCAAAAAATTTATGTTCTTCTGGTATTCTTGTTCCAATTTTCATTGGGTTGTAGCTATATCATCATATTTTCATTTCTATACAAATCACCACATTACCAGCAAATGTACATGGTTTATACATTGTAATCTTGTGAATCTCATACCATTATTAGTTAAATAAAATGAAAAACCTAATTCTTGTAGCTCATTACTGAACATTATAACAATCACAAATCAGTAAAACAACAAATCTAATAAAAATTGAAACAACAAACTGTTTGAAAATTCAGTCAATTCACATTGGATAATGCAGTGAGTGTAACTTAAATCTAACCCTAAACTAATAGAAACAGATCTTACAAATTCAACATCAAAACCAGAATAATACATTATCTTGTCACAGAAAATTCGGTTTGGGATAAAAAGAATGAATTGATAGTAGAGATGGAGATCTGAATGAAGACATACCTGTTTAGAGTTGAAAGACGTAAGTGATGGCAGAAAGATTGAGAGAGAAAGAGAATCTCTGCAAATGTAAACGATTCAAACGAACACCTCACTCACACTGTACCCAGCTCCAGGGAATGAATGACATGTAATATAGGGCGATTCAAACGAAGAAAACGCCTCAAATCAAACGGGACCTTAGGTCACCAAAGCCCGGCCCATATACGCTACATAAAGGTTTTTTTATTATCTATCCTTGCTAAATAGTAGTCACAGTGACGCACAAAGTCAGGTCCAGTATCCAAGGCTCAAACAATTCCACCACCATGTCCGCCATTAACATCACCACCAACACCATTAACATCACCACCATTAACAGTGTCTCACTTTTCCTTTCTCAATTTTTTCAAACATTTTGGATCTGTTTCAACTGATTCGATGGAGTGATTTTCCTTAGGATTGACCTATTAACGATGATCATCACTACATAAAAAGTAAGGCCATAAATCCAATCTAGTTCAACGAAATCTCGCAGCTCATCCAATCTATCGAATTTTCTATCATTCAAAAAAAATAAATAAAAAAATATAGGAAACAGATCGAGAGTGAGACTGAGTGGGAGAAGAGACAAAGATCGAGATAGACAAAGATAAAGAATTGTCAGCTCAAATTCAGTAGCAACGGGTGCATCAGTGACCACTTCATGAACATCAGCATCAGATCACCTTTTCCATTTAAAACCCATATGATTTCTGGATCCAGAATCTGCCATTTAAACTCAAGAGAACAATCATCCTCTTCTTCCTAAATTCCTCGATTACTCCATTAACAGCTCATCGATCTCCTCTTACTGCTTCATGAATCAAATCACTTTGCTGTGACTTTGGCCGGGAGATTTTTACCATGGCGATTTCGCCCTGGACTTTTCTAGGATTTTGATTCCCTCTCATTTATTTCATCAATCTGGTTCTTCATTGGTTTTTATGGCTTCTACTCTTTCAGATGAGGAATTTCCAACTAGCAAGGGTAAGAATAGATGAACAAGACGAGGAAACAGTAAGTAGGCATTGCAGGTAAAAATATATGAACAAGACAAGCCGGTTTGGTTAGTTTACATTGATGGCGTGTGTAAAAATTATGCACGACTAGCAAGGGTAACTATGTCCGATTCGTGCAAATATATATAACTCGCCCTAGTTAACGAGTCAACTACGATTTATGCTATCCTCAAATCTCTTTTCGCTCTTAACAAAAGTCTTTTTATTTCCTTGTTTTCCCTTCCCCCAACTGAAACCAGTATCTCTCTGTGTCTTCCCTGAAGAGACTAGCAACCTTTAGCGGCCGGCTTACATCCACAAGAACAAGGTAATTTCTCCTTCTTTTTCACTTTTATCCTACTGCATATTTCTTGTCCGTCTCTGGTTTGTATCACTTTTTTTGTGAATGCGATTTTGGTATCCTAAAACAAATAAACCCTAGTAGGGTTTAAGGTTTCATTTTCCCTATTGGAATCAAAAACGCGATATTTGTTCTTATCCTGTTCTGAATTTCAGTTATATCTGTTCAATTTGATATGGGTTTTACTTGCTTAGTTGATGGAATGCTTTTTTCTCTCCCTATTGTACATGTAGATGAAGGTCAAGAGGATGAAACACCACCGTAAGTATGTGAGATTTTACACAACATGCTTTGGTTTCCGAGAACCCTACAAGGTCTTCTGTGATGGAACGTTCATTCATCACCTTGTGACAAATCAAATTACAGACTTCAGTCAAGCCATTTCCAATATCCTTGGCAAGCCAGCCAAACTATTCACTACCAGGTTTGGTTTGTCGTTTCTTTTTTGTTATTATTTTCTCTTCTTATCAATTCAACTCTTTGCTATTGCTATTTTAATAAAATGAAACCCCCTGCTTCTTTTTTTGCAGATGTGTTATTGCGGAATTACATAGCTTAGGAGAGTCTTTCTCTAAGTCATTTGAAGAAGCTCGTAATCTATCTTTAGCAAGGTCTGTTTCTGCATCTCTTTTGGCTTGATAACACTGAACTGTGAGTTCGAATACAATGATGGTTATAGTTGAAAATTTCAATCTTTCTCAGAACTTTGCTTAAATTTCATGTGCAGATGTGATCATGAGAAAAGGAAGGGTGCTGCTGCATGTATTGCCGATGTTATTGGAGAAAAAAATTCTGAACATTTCTTTCTTGCTACTCAAGATAACGAGCTCCGGATAAAATTTCGAGAGGTTAGTTTGCTCCTTTGTTGTGTTTAATCTGTTAATTTTACTGTTCATATTAGGATAGACACTTGATTTAAGATCCATCACTTGAAATCCGTTGAAGTTCCCTCTCATACTTATTCGAATTTCCGATCAAGTTTTATAATTTAAATGGTGGAGGTGTTTATAACTCCTTCTAATGATTAACAACCATCATGACATGTTGAATTTGTACTTTATAGCAGTTGCAAGCTGTTCCTGCCTCTATGAAAGGAAATATGCATGTATTATGCTTTCCTCCGATGTATTTTTGGAACACTAGAGAAAACATTGATATATAATTTACCATGACATGTTGAATTTGCTTTATAGCAGTTGTCCCACAAATTTAGACCAAAATTCCAATTTCGACCAATTTGGTGCTACCATGATAACTGACTAACTGTGTCAATTCATTTACCTTAGCCGGCGAATTTTGTGGCGATAATTTCATAGTTCTTTAATGTGAAGGTATTGAGCTCCGTGGATTGAACTTTTTTAGTCTTTTCTTTTGAGCCTACACTGCCATAGAAGAGATCCAATCCATAACATTGGGGGTGTAAATCCAAGAATTCACAGTCATGCCCTTCATCTGTTGATTAAGGGATAGGTTTTTGGCTAATGTTTAATCTTTGTTGACTATGTTATTCAAGTATAAGAATTTAGACTGTGTACTTCGATTTCGTCTCTCTCGTATATCAATGCTTAATCTTGCCACAACATATCTTATCTTCTTGCTAGCTGATCTTACAAAATTAAGATTGCTCTAGTGAATCTGCTATGTTTTTATACTGATATCATTTACTTGGCTGTAGATACCAGGTGTACCTCTCATATTTGGTTTAAGAAAATCATTGATTCTTGAGCCGCCATCTACATCACAGCGTGAATTTGTTAAATCAAGTGAAGAACAACGTTTACGTATGACGGAAATGGAAAAGACGTTACTGAAGAGGGGAATAAGTAAAATTGCTACCGAAGATGGAGATCCAACTTCTGATGCACACGAAGCTGCAGGGAATGAAGTTGTACCAGATGCTTTTATAAGTGTTCCAAGGAAGACGGACGGGCCTCAATTTAAAAGAAATAAACCAAAGGTTGGAACTTGGAACCATGCCTAGTTATTCTTTTCAATAATAGCTTCATTGTCTTCAGACAATCTTATTTTCTATATTGTGGTTTTGTCTTTTCCTAACTAGAAACAATATTGAAGTTGTGTCATCTCATTATTTTGCTATCTTATGTATATGGCTTGTTGTTTACAAAACAAAAAAAAGAAGAAAAAAGTCATGGCTTGTAGTCGAGTAATAATATTGTGGATATGGGTTTTGCTATATCCGTATGGATCACCAGCACAATGGGTGGATATGCTCATTCTTATAATTTACCAAATGTCATGAGCTAAAGAACCATTTCATCTGATAATGCAAGAATATATAGTCAAATAATTCTTTCCTTCAACTTTGCAGGGTCCTAATCCTCTTTCATGTAAGAAGAAAAAGGTCGCTGAGAAGCCATCAACTGCTCCGAATAAGGTGTGTTTTATTGTTAGTGTATCTTTTAATGCTTTTGCGTATTTTTTGATTTATATGTTTAATTTTACCATTAAGATGCCATCCACTAAAATTAGAGTTCAGATGTTCTTTGGTCACACATACCCACCTTCTGCTCTCTTTTTTTTTCCCTTTCATTTAAGGCTGTGGGCTGCTCTTCTCAGTAATTCTCCCATATTATGTTTTAAAAATAAACATCAAAGAATATACTTTGTTGAAGAACCTAGAGTTTGAATATGGCAATTATTGTTGGAATTCATTTTATTTAGGATTGGACATTAGGTAATGAGTGGCCTGAACTTTGAAGATGACATCTGAATGTGAACGCCATGCCCAGGTTGTTTTGCCCTCCAAATCTGATTTGGAATATGAGCTGTTGGTTAGTTATTAAAAAAGTGTAAGGAGTAAATGAGTCAGCTTGCTATTTTGCCTCCTCAGTGGACAAAACTGGCTCACCATTAATATATGATAGTGTAAGTTGAAACTGTAAAATTTGGTGTGTGTAAGAGAAAACGAATTGGCTTGATACAAAGGAGAGGAACTGAAATCACAATTAGCGTTTTTGTTCCGACTCCTTATTGTATAATCTGGATGATAGGCATTATGGTATTAGGCGTTAATTAGTTATGAGATGCAACTTTGAATAACTTAAATATTATGGATTCACTATTGAATTACCTTCTAAGATACAACTTTGAATGACTGCAGGATGGTGATAGTGCTAAGAGGAATAGGAAAAGGAAGAGGTCACGGAGGGGCACCAAATCTGAAGGGGCTGATGCATAATTGGTTCTTGGAAACATAATATACAAGTAGAGTAAATGTATGGTAAAACATGAGAACTTGAACTTGGCAGAAAACTAGTTGACTGCTTGTAACTCCAAGCATTGCTGGATACTTGTATGTCTATGGTTAAAGTACCCATGTGTATCCCAAGTTGACTGTTGAACTTGTAGCAAATGTTCTAGCTAAAGAAACATTTAACTCCTGTTCAACATGAGTGTTTTGTTGTAAATGCACTAGTTCACTTCTGAGAACATGGTTTTGAACTTTTATGATTTTCTGTGATAGGTTCTAACAGGGGTTAGTCAAATGTGATTTCAAATGACTTCTGGGGAGTTTCCAAATCTTCTGGGGAGTTTCCAAATCTTCTGTTAGAGTCTCAGAATGTTTCTTGTTATTGGTTAGAGATTTTTTTTAAGTCATTTAAATTCTCTGAAACTCCATGTTATTGGATTAGGATTTCATAAGAGTCACTCCAACACTCTTGTTATTTGAATGCGAATTGAAAGTTATTGATTTGTGTTTTTTAGAGATTTGGAGAGACTTTTTGGAAAATAGCCATGGTTGAAATCGCTCCATAAGAGGTGATATTTTGGGAGGCTTGGAAATATGGGGAATACTTGTTTATGAGCATGACCAATTTTTTTTCTCATTTTTTGTTTGAGCTGATGACCAAAGAATGTGCCATTTAGATGCTGACTAGTGTACTTTTATTAAAATGTGGGATGAATGGAATAAAGAAAATAAAAACTTAGGCATAGGACAACATTGAGATTTATTATGACAACGACACATATTTTACCTAGCTAAATTGGGTCCTATAGGTTTTAATTGGGGCCTATAAGTTTTTCCTTTTCACACCCCAAATTACTCTAGGCACCCAAACCTTATAAAAAATACTAATTTACCCCCACATTAATTTCTAAAACACACCCATATAAATTCTAATCTTCCTATTTTCAGTAAATTCAAAATAAAAAAAAACCTAAACCTAAAAAATCTTTCCATTTCTATCATAAACTTTCCAAATTCTCAAAACCCTAATCAATTTTTTTTTTCATCCTCTACTCCGACGATCTTTGATCCAACCAAGAAGAAGGTAAATCTCCATCAACCCATCTTCTTATGTTATTGATTTACATCTTTAAATCATCGTTTTTGACAAATCAAAACTCTGATTACACCCAGAATCGGTTTCTATTGACCTATCGAATAAACCGATTCTGGGTTTCGTTTTGGCCATGAAGAGCATGCATAATAATCGGTTTACATGATGATTAACATCAACCGATTCTGGCTTAGAAATAAAAAATAAAAATGCATCATCAGAATCGGTTTATATATGTAATATGTATAATCTGATTACTATAACCTCTTCAGCTTCCTTTCCACAATCGGATTTTATACATGTACCACATAATCTGATTCTTGTTGTCTCAACGGAATCGGTTTACCTGTACTTATATATGTACCGATGGTTGACATGTTAAAATATATAAACCGATTGTGGTCGGTGAAAATTCAAAATCTAGCAGATATTTAATCGGTTTACTTTTGTCGAAATAAAGACCGATTCCTTTTGGCATATAAACACAATCGGATTTTATAGTCCTTCTAAAAGACCGATTACTTCAAATTATTACACGTTTTTCAAAAAAAAATAGTCGTTTGGGACTTTCTTTATAAATATTAAATAGAGACCTCACCCTTGGACCCATTTGCCCCAAAATTGATCATTTTATTCCCCCTCACTCCATATACTCCACAACTACTCATTCCATACATATATACACAAGAAATGGCATTATTCCACTCCGCGGAAGATTTGGAAATCACGAAAGCATGGTATGCGGAAAATCGGCTTAGACGTCAATCCTCCGAAAGGGAGGATTCAACAACCTTTTGGGTTACAGTACACAACAAATTTATCCAAGAATTTGGAAATCCTAACGCAAGAAGTGTTCAAGCCATCCATGAAAGACAACTAGTCATCGAAAAAGCGATACTTGCTTTTTTAGCTCTCCAACCTCCGATTTTTAACGCTCTCCCCTTCACCTTGTCCATTGCACAATTTGTAAGTAATTTTGTGATTTTTTTTACGTAAAGGGGAAACATTCACATTCGATGCAAGCTACCACTTCTTGGCAGAAAGAATCCCGGAGGATAACCCGGAATACTTGGATGTCGTATCGTCTTCAGAGGAGGAAGATTGATGTTTTAGAAGTTTTTGTATAGGTTTTGTGGGTAGACCTCTATGTAAACCCTCACGAGACTATAACTCGTCCACTAGGGTCGCCTAGGGGTTTAAAGGCTTGATGCATGTGCTAAATGCATCCTACAATAATAATGCGATGAATGAAAATTGGTAATGAATGGAAACAATCGGTTTATATATGTCATAAGCAAAAACCGATTTTAAGAATCGGATTATAAAATATGTCAAAGTAAACCGATTGTCAATCTCCTTTGGTAATTCTAAACACCAATCCAGAATCGGTTTACAAGTTAATGAACGTAAACCGATTCTGTGTAATTTTTACCAAAAAAAATCAAAATGTTGATGCTTTGATGAACTCTCTAACATTAGTTAATCTCACATCCAAAACAAAATTAACCCCTAATATGATTAATTAGTGTTAATTAATCAGGGGTAAAATAGGTAGTTTTATAATTATTTTTATAAGGGGTGGTGTGAAGTGATTTCTAGTGACATTTTTTGTCATCTAGCTATAGGCCCAAATTAAGTGGTATAGGCCCCAATTTAGGAAGGATATTTTACTAGGTATTCATGGTACTTTTATTAACATTATAACATGCATAATAAAAAAAAATCAGTAAATGTTTTGAATTTTTATTTAGATACTATACTAATTTATTTCTTTACAAATCACAAAGGCTCTTTTTAAATCTCATTTTTTTGTCTCTACAAGTCACAAAGACTCACTACAACACTCTCAGAGAATCACTAGAAATCTCTAAATTTTCAAAGAATCTCTGGGAGTCACTCAAATAAAAAATTTATGAAAATCTATAAAAATTTTATTTAACTACCTCCCTGTAAAACTTATGATATAGTAATTTCTTACTCCTTTCTATCTATTTGTACTTTCATTTTTATTTTTTTTATTTTTTTTGAAGTATCATTTGTATTTTCAGGTTAGTGTTGTATCATGCTGGATTTGTTTGTGTTTTACTATTGGCTCAAAGACATTAAACTTCAGTATTCTAAGGTATATTTTGCTAATTGGAAAACCTAACTTTCAGAAAGTTTTTTTTTTTTTTCAATTCAGTAACTGTGATATTCTGCAAGGTAATTTTAGCGGATTGGACATTAATTATTTTAACACGATCTTCAGACTTGGATTGCTTTTTGGCAATTCTATTTTATCTCCATCTTAATCTTAGTTTACTCTTGGAACCTGACGGAAGAAAACTACTCCAATTTTTATTTATTCACAAATGTCAACTAGCTGCTGGCTGGAGTTTAACACAGCTGACATAAAGAGAATCACATGTGTAAAATGCGTCCATGATAAATGACAATTTTGAAGAAAGCAATTTCAAGTCCTATTTTGATTTCATCAAGACAATTGAAAATTCAAACATTACATTTGTACCAGAACTTTTTATGACATCTTCCAGCCTGAAAACCCAAATCTGTACATCTTTCAAGTCTTCCACAACCTCCGCATTGACTGGCCAATCGCAAGGCCGGTTGTCGTTTGTTATAGCACGTTACTTGAGAAATTCAGTTAGCGCGATGAGCTAACAGGGTAGCCAATCCCATGCCGTCTTGTAGGAAAAACTACAAACAACGAA